>JAXCLQ010000013.1:69964-92573 GCA_035584115.1 Cedrela odorata | reverse complement strand
CTCGATAAATTTGTCTATGTCTTGCTCTTCTTTCCTGTTGTAGAATCTTGGAGGAGGATCGGGTGGTGGCTGATTTGTATGCGGAGGACCATAATCTAGCTCGATAAATTTGTCTATGTCTTGCTCTTTTTTCCTGTTGTAGAATCTTGGAGGAGGATCGGGAGGTGGTTGATTTGCATGCGGAGGACCATAATCTAGCTCGATAAATTTGTCTATGTCGTGCTCTTCTTTCCTGTTGTAGAATCTTGGAGGAGGATCGGGTGGTGGCTGATTTGCATGCGGAGGACCATAATCTAGCTCGATAAATTTGTCTATGTCGTGCTCTTCTTTCCTGTTGTAGAATCTTGGAGGAGGATCGGGTGGTGGCTGATTTGCATGCGGAGGACCATAATCTAGCTCGATAAATTTGTCAACGTCCTGCTCTTCTTTCCTGTTGTAGAATCTTGGAGGAGGATCGGGTGGTGGCTGATTTGCATGAGGAGGACCATAATCTAGTTCGATAAATTTGTCAATGTCCTGCTCTTCTTTCCTGTTGTAGGATCTTGGAGGAGGATCGGGTGGTGGTTGATTTGCATGCGGAGGACCATAATCTAGCTCGATAAATTTGTCAATATCGTGCTCTTCTTTTCTGTTGTAGAATCTTGGAGGAGGATCGGGTGGTGGTTGATTTGCGTGCGGAGGACCATAATCTAACACGATAAATTTATCTATGTCCTGTTCTTCTTTTTCTTTATGTATCCGAGCAGCTGCACCTAAAGATAATGCATGATTATCAAATTCTTTAATTAATTTAATTATAATGTTTTATAATAATATTAAGTCTGAAATTGAAGAAAAACTGTGAATATATATACCAGAAGATTTTAACATCTACAACACCACCATTACTTGTCGTGAACAAAGCATTTGAGGGTATTCGAATTCCTTGAAGAATATTAAAAAGGAAATCAAATGTTAATTAGATCAGAAGAATTATTAAATAAAAATTAACACTGATTTAATCAAATATTATACCTTGAGTCTCAGATATCAGAAAGGATAAAAGAATTAGAAGAGAAGCAAGTGAGTAGAGCCTCATCTCGAAAAATAATTGTACAAATGCCAATTTAATTTGGTGTTTATATACTGCACAATTTAGGTTAAACTTTAGAATAATTTGCATTTGTTTAGTAATCAATTGTAATATTTCCTTGCTTAAATTTACTAGTTTAAAACCTGATTTCCTACCAAAATCTGTCGACTGTCTTACCAAAGAAATAACAAAACCAAAAAGCAACTTCTTCAGTTTCCAGCCATTATAAGACAAATGTTAGATTTTGTTTACCAGAAAAATCAATTCGAAAATCCAACTTCATTTGAAGGAAGAAAATAATTAAATTACTGTTAATCTAATCTCTTCCAAGCAATCATGTATATATACTTATTAAAGAGTAAATACTACATCAGTTGTTAGGTTTTTTTTTTTTATAGAGTAATCATCCAAATTGTGTCATAGTTCAATTTAATCTAAGCTGGTTTCGACAAATTTTTAATCATTAGTGTCATCAATTATATAACAAATTTATTATTGGTTCATTCGCCTTCAATCAATAACGAATTAAGTAAAATTCGCCAATTAAAGTATCCTACAAAAATTGAACAAAAAAATTAAAAAAAAAAACTCTATTAATGATAACAAATGAAAAATATGATGTATATATATCTCATTTATTAACACAATGACTGTGAGTTAACAAAATAATTAAAACTCAATTCTCCGGTCATTATCATTTAAATTATTTTTCTCTACCAAGAGATCATTCAAATGTAAATTAATGACAACAAAGTTGAATATTTAAGAAGAAATTAACACATACCATGCATGCATGCATGCATATTTTATGGTATATATTTTTCTTCTTTGTTGAAATTTGAAGGAAGATGATGAGAATCACCCTGTGGAGGATCTGCATGAACAGAAGCATAATCCAACTTAAAATTGTTTGGGTTGTGGTTTTCTTCTTTCTTGTTGTATAAACTTGGCGGAGGATAGCGGTCGTTGTGTGGAGGATGTGCATGTTCTGGACCATAATCTAACCCTAAATTGTTTGTATTGAGTTTTTCTTCTTCCTTGTAGTTTAAACTTGGAGGAGAATGAACGTCGCGTTGTTCTGAAGGATGTGTACGCACAGAAGCATCGGAAGTGTTGCACCGAAGATAATGCATGATTACCAAACACTATAATTAATTTAACTCTACATAATGTTGTATGGCAGCTAAACATTGCTGTATACAATCAAATATGAATTTTAAAACAGCTAAACACTGTTTCGATGCGCACCCAATAAAATTCCGAGTATATATACCTGAACAATATAGCTTATGTTTACTGAGATAATTAGCATCTACATGTACACCACCATTAATATTACTAGTTTCGAAGAAAGCATTTGAGTGAATTCGAATCCTTGAAGAATGTAATTAAAAAAGAATTATTCAAACGTTAATTAGATTAGAAAAATTTTACCTTGAGCCTCAGCTATCAGAAATGATAGAAGAATTAGAAGAGAAGCAAGAGAGCAAAGCCTCATTTCGAAATTTATCTTTTCAACAAGTTTATGGAACGCATGGAAATTGTTTGGTATTAATATACATGCACTACAATTTAAACATAAGAATAATTTGCAGCTTTTGGTAATTGGTTGTGATAACATTTCCTTGTATAACAGTTGAAACTTTATTTCTTAAGAAAAAAAAGAATCTGATAATTTTCTTACAATAGGAATAAGTACAAAAGGAGAAAGAAAGTTCTTCACTTTCTTGCTAACTTTCTAATATAAGAGAAATGATAAATTTTCCTTTCACTTTATTTTTACCTAAATATTTATGTTTTTATTAAATGATAACTGTCCTTTTATATATATATATATATATATATTTATATATAGATGATAAATTGGGTCTGTATTCGAGTTAATATTGTAAGAAACTTGTTAAATATGTAGTATGTGTGTGTGTGAGATTGAAGATAAATCAATCGAAAATTAAATTTCATTTTGTCATTTTATATATAGTCATTAATTTTTTACATACGTTAGCATTTTTATAATACAAAGTTTAAATTAAACTATTCAACTCAAATTGTTGTTGAATTACACTGAGATTTAGATTTGATAATACACACACACACACGAGAACTAATTCAATTTAGTTGATTGGCTTGAAAGAATTGTCAAATTTCATTGAATATACTGAATTTAATGATGAAAATTTTTATCAAGAGAATCAAGGAGGCCATGCCAAGACTGAATTCTATCAGCATTTCATATATATATAAATGGCACACCGGAATCTAGGCTCTTGAAGACAAACCCAATGATATAAATGTAATAAAATTAAAGCCGACAGAAAACATAAAAAGGAGCCCACATGTAAATGACAATTCATACAAATTGCAATCGATAAGTGAAACATTACATTGGTGGAGCCAACCCAACCCTTCAAAATCCCTCATGGCCATACTACCTAAACAATTCACAAATAACTAGTCTTAATCACATAATTCACCATACATACCTACTTCATTCAATTTCAATGCAGGCCATACTAGCTAATTCCTGTTTATTTCTTTTCTCTCTTTTCTTTACATCTGAAGGTCCCCCACCGTCATATGAATTAACCCAAAAAATAAAATAAAAAAATTAAAGGTCCCCACTTGAAATCGATACGATTAATCTGTTATTTTCACAAATTTTTCAACAACAATCTTTTCATTTATTTAATTGTTTATTGATCTAAATACAGAAAGTTTAAGTTTACAGTTTTGTGTTTTGTGTTTTAGGTTACAAAAGCCTACAATAATCAGTCCCTGAAAAAGTGCTTATGAGTATTCAATCAACAAAATAATTATTTAATAATGAACTAAAACAATAGATTAATATATTAATTAATTATTACTATATACAAAAACATATCTAGCTAGAAAAACTGCAGCATTTCTGTAATGCTGTCTAATTTTAATCATCTATTCTCCTTTTTATTAGCCTAAACTTTTTTCTTTCTTCTACATGCTTTCCTGGAAATAATATTGATTTAGTTGTGAATGGGAGGTTTTCTTCTAGCCGGAGAATAATCCATTTCTGCTATGTCTGTATTGTCCACATACAGATCTTGGGAAGAGTTGTGACTTTCCTCAGTCTGCTCCCCAAAAGTTTTCCCATCACTTGATTTGCTCTTTGATGTAGGGTTATTAGCTTTAGCTTTATTCTCTCCAGTATTCTTCTCACCATTCTGTATATGGAGATATATATTACATCAATAAAAGGAAGAAAGACAAATTAGGGAGAGGAATATTTATCCAAACCCTAGCTATAACTAGCTTAGCTCACTATGTAAATAGAAATTAATTTCACTTGATTGTGATTAATAGTAATAATTAACCAACCTTTGAATTGGTGGTAGAAGTACTAGTAGTAGTGGTGGTGGTTGTAGAAATAAGTTTTCTATTCACTCCTGCAACACAATAGAATATGAAATACTTTAGATAAGATCATATATATGCAAGTTGCATTCCTTCAATAATTTTTCAGTACTCTTTCTTTCTCTTGGGTCCATTAAACTTTTGTAAATCTAGTATAAAAAACTATGACACAAATCGCCAAATACCCATGAAAACTAAGATCAATTAAAGTTAGAGAAACTTTGTAGAGTACACAAGGTTTGAATCTTCTTCTAAATCCAGCTACAACTTTTACTGTGAGACTAAGAACAAAACTACCTAGTTGTTTTGTTAAGCTCTAGAGAGAAGGAGAGAAAGGAAATTAATGGTGCCTAGGTTTGTGTTTTCTAGGTCCACAGTAATCTTCTTGAATGCCTGGTAACCAGTGTTTTGAGGATTTCTTCAACAGTACTCTAGAAACTGATATTTTCTTCAAGGTACCTGTGTTGTGGTTTCCAGCTTCTTTGCAGAGAACAACTTCTGCAACACTTCCGTCACTTGTTTTGATCAGAGAACTTTTTATCTCTTCCTGCATAAAATTGAAACTCTCTGAATATATGAAGAAAATTAACCCTGGAATAATTCATGTATATGTATGAAGAAAGAAAACTAAGTTGAATGCTTACATGAATTATTTCATTTTCCTGCGCAAGTGATGAGAACAATCCTTTCTTAAATCGAATCCCTGCAGGAAAAGAACAAAAGATATCATAACCTAATCATACAGAAACCAAGAAAAAAAAAGATTTTAGGGAGGAGACATATTGGCCTACCTTGAGCCCCATTAGAGAGAAGAGATAAAACCAGAAGAGAAACTACTACTACTACCACAGAAGAAGAAGAAGAAGAACACATTTTTGCAGAAAAAACTTGTGAAAACAAGAAGAGATTATAGTAGCTAAGAAGGCAAAAGAAGAACAAACTTTGAAGAAGAGAAGAAGGTGGGTTTTTTTTTTCTCTCTCTCTCTCTTTGTGTTCACAAAATCTAGAGTATTAATAGAGAGGTTGTGAATGGTTGATATTGTGGAGAAGGGCTATATATATATATATATATTTATACATAGAGAAGGTATTGGGACCCAATAATATTTAGTTTTTTGCCAACAAAAACTTTTAGAAGGGAGAGATTTTTCTCCCACTTTCTTCCCTTGTAAAGTGCAAATTCTTTGTCAAAAGGAAATGACTAATCATTTGGGTCACCCCCATTTTTTAATAATGGGATGTGGGTCTTGCTTAAGACTAATCTATATTGAAGTATGAAAACTCAACAAATAATTTTCAATTAAATCATATATTCCGAAAAACATTTTTATTTTTTTTACTTTAATATGGTAAAACATTGAACAACTGTATATACTTGGCTTTTGTGCAATTCCTTTGCTGCAGCACTTCACTTTTGGGAGTACAGGATGAGGATTTTCAAAATCCTGCTGTACATTTTGCCTTGTAATTGTTTTTTTTCCTTTTGAGGATTAGACCATTGATTTGCCAAATATCAAGAGTTGATTGGGTTTATATCTTCTTAACATCATCATCATCATTATTAAAAATTAAAATGTCATCACATACTTTTTTAATCGGCCATCAAGGGTTCTTTTCACTTTTTAGATGGTAATCACACAAGATGCCTATAACCTCGGGTCATTCCCTTTTCAGTGACTTATCATATCACATTGCCACTTACTATGATATATATCCATGCTTGAATGATGTATGCATGCTTTCTTTTTATGATATATACCCTATCAATTATGGCATGCCTCTTCAGATTGGACTCCTACATAAAAATGAAAAATAATGGTGTGAGCTAGCTTCTAGAAATTATTTCACTGAGGAGAACGAATAGTGAACTAACACAACAGCAATGAACGGAGACAGTGCGAGGCCAGAGCCCACGTGTCGGAAGGGAACAATAGAAGTAAATGCGACGATGATAAACAAAGGTGAAAGGCAGTCGCTCAGTCAGTCAGCCAGTCACCGATTTGGCTCATAAGATAAGAAGAGTAAATTTTGTCGTGATTGTCGGTTTGCAAATGTGGGGTGGACATCCACGTCTGTGTGGGATGATGTGGCTTGTAGGTTGGCCACGTGGGCACTGAGTCTTCACGTGGCATGTTGTCTCTCTGGTATGCAAGAAAACATCGTGGACTCCCTCCGTGTTAGCAGCGGCCATGTGGCCTTGCTGCTCTCTTCTCTTTTCATTTATTTATTTACCTAGGGTTTCAATGCTAATAACAAGTGAGAAAAATATTTATGATCTGCTTTCTATTAAGATGATATTTGACAATTCAGTACAGAGCATATTCCTAAAAGTTAAGTATAAATCTATGTATAAAATGTTCAAATTAAAAATCGATTATCAAATGGATTATACATAATAATTTTTTATAATTAATTACGTTTAGAGTTAATTTTTTATGTAAATTTTGACAAAACGATGATAAATTTATTAAATAAAAACATTACAACTAATCAAAGAAATATAACGAGTCTTATCCATTATAATATGGTATATTTTTTTTTTATAAAGAAAATAGAGAAAGCTCTACAAAAACTTAGAATTAAAAATGTATTTATAATTAGTTAATTCCTCATTATACTTTATTAACTTTATAATAAATTAATGAGAAAGGAGATTAGAGGATCCCTGTGGATATGGTAAGAGTGGATTTACAATATTATTGGCAATAGATCTCCAAAATACTTTATGAAAGTGTTGCTATATAGACTGGACTGCAACAAAACTGATGGCACTTTGGAAACATATACTCTTCTCAAAGTGTTTCTTTTTCATTTTTTTCTTTTAAAGTTGTTATTATACTATGTAATGTAATCGTCTTAGTTTGCAGTTATAAACTGCAAATTAATTATAAATTTTTTGCATACAAAGAGGGATTTTTTTATGTCCTTTTTATCATGAACAATATCTTTATATATATATATATAGAGAGAGAGAGAGAGAGAGAGAGATAACTCAGTTAATTTGTTCAATTGATTGCATATTCAATCTAAAAGCATATGATATATGACTTCCAAAAGAGAAACATACACTTGACAAGAGAGTTAACAATTAAGGAATGGCAAATTAATAATCTAATATGATAATTAGGCATGAATATGATGGCTTACCAAAGTTTGTAATATATATTATGATAAATCTCCCAAAAGTTGGTCATTATAGTAAAGCAAATGAAACCCAAGTAATAAAATATACCATAATGTCAACTATTAAACTATATAAAAAAAATACATTATGATATTAAGAGTTTTTATTCCAGTGTACCGTATAAAATTAAATTTTAACAGTAAATAATATTTGTATAATTTTAAATATCGCTATAAAATTATTAAACAAATATGCATAAAATTAAATTTAAATTTATGATAATCGAATAGTTGTACAAGATAATTTCTAATGATATAAATGTTTGAGCCACGTGCCAAATATATATTTTTGAAATTATATGGAGTTATATACGAAATACTACAAATTAAGCTGGAATGGATCAAGGATAGAAGAAATTAAAAAGAAAGTAAGAAATTATAAATTCGGCCGACATTGCGACAACACATGTTTTTAGGACTCAATTGGAAGAAGTTGAACCATACATTATGCACTAAAATGCTCTCCATTTTATTAGGGACACATGTTTTATGATATTGTGTCTCGTGACAACCAAACAATCCAATCTTAGTCCCATTTAATTTGAATTTTGTGACTCGAAAAAATCCCAAAAGTTCCCTACTTTCTTTTCTCATCGCAGCCACTACATGTTTAGCTAATAAAGACAAGAAGTAAACATAGTTTTATAATTAAAAAATGCCTCAAGATTTGAGAATCTTAAGTCCTTTTGGGTGATCCCAAAACATGAATAAATAATTCTCAAATTCATATGTTGATATTTATGAACACCTGTTTGTATTTTTTAAGATTCGAATTTAATATCTGCATTGCTTGGATATTCGTAAGAGACAATGAACGTATATATAGAAAGAAATGATACAGTCCAAAAACGTAGACAGAAGAAAGAAGTTTTTGAAAATCTGAAAGTTCCCTGTTATTATTTTCTGGCAATATTATTCAGAAACATTTATGCAAGGAAGGCAAGAAATGTTGACTGCCAACTCTATTTTTTATGCATTGGATTCGGTGTGTGGACAGTGGTCGGGTCCTTTTGTCGAGGAAATTGAGCTTCGAGGTTGGAATCATTGTCGTTTGGAAATATTGGATGGTCCTGGCAAATGACAATGGCAATGGCAATGGCATGGCTTTGAAACCAATCCGAAGAACACGCATGCATGTGTAATTATTATTATATCGACAACCGCCCTTGAAACCATACATCTCCATCAGCAGCACATGTTTGACATTTTCTCCATGCATGTCACAACTAGAACGAGTAGGTATATATTACATTTCTGACTTTATGTTACATTTCATAACTTTTATGAAAAAAGTGAATTCAAAGAAATCAATTTTAAAACAGTTCTTAAAAATGTGGACGTGGACGGAAGAGAAGCACCGTCCTGAATTTTGTGGAATAATGATGCCACAACTTTAATTAAGAAACAAAAAAGAGGTCAAGAAGGAGATGGAGAATGGTTATATACCAAAAACAAAACAAAAAATGTAAAAACTGAGGTAGATCTTAGCCAAATGCCAAATCCATTTATTGTGTTGGTCGTAGATTTGAACGCAGGGAAAGACATGATTAAATGTTGGGGCCAATCACTTGGTACACTTATAGTTGAAGAGAAATAATAATGGAAGAAACTATGTATAATAATTCATGTATAGTAAATGCTATTGCAACGTTAGGTATAAACTATAAATCAATCAAAAGATTACAATTTATTGCGACGGTACAGAACTATTAATTCTTAGGACAGACGTGAATCAACAGATATTGTTTTCTTTACTACAAAACTCTGGAAAAAATTAAACCCTAATATGAACATGAACAAACACGCCCCACAAGCAAAAAAGTATAAACAAAATTGGAACTTTCCGAAGACACTAAAAATTTCTGTGACATTGCATGTCCTGAACACAGGATTTCAAGTCAAAATTAAGACAAATTGCAGTATAGATATAACTACATGTGTCTTTCATATACATTAATTGTTAGAAATATGGTTCATTGCTCCATGTCTGTCACTTTCTTGTGCCATACCAATGTGTGTAATCTCACATGTTTTCTTGTGCATTATCACATGGGAGGTGAGGCCCGCCATAGCTAAACCGATTCTTGACGCTGTCAGACTTTAGGGTTTTGGTATATGTATGAGTTCGGCAAACTTTTGTTCGCTGTTAAATTTACCGACCACGGATGTCTGTCACAACTCAAACTCATATATATAAGTTTGATTGATAATGACTGCATAATCATGACACTTAACCCCACGAGAAAAGAAAACTAAACCTCATGGTATAATTCAGAAAACTTTTCCAGTGCTCATATTGATAAAAGTTTGAACTATTATGCCCGGTCACAAAAATTGTGAATCTATTGATATCGAGTAGAAAAAAACCAGGTTAGTTTTGATATGGATGTGGATTCGATGAGATTGAGATTAAGATTAGAATCTAGAAACTAATCAATTTTGATTTGATGATATTTAGTTTTGATATCATGTTAATGAAATCACTTGACCTCAAAGTTTAAATTATTGGGTAAGGGTGGCTTTAGGCTTTTCCTGCTCAGTGGAAGGGGAAGAAGGCCTCCTTCCAAGGGAGGCACTCGGCACCATTTGATCACTAAAGCCGACTTTCGCCCCTGCCCAATGAGTGGATCTTGCAGTTAACTCCCTTTTGCCTTTGCACTCAATGACCAATATCTTTTTGATTTGAGAAAATCTTTGCACGTCTCCGTCAATATTAATATTAAGCCAGAGCTGCATTTTGCAGTCTCACCGGGCAGCGTTAGGTGTGCAAGCCGATGGAGCAGTCTGAATAATTATGATTCTGATTAATATCCAACCCAAGATAAGCAGCACAAATATAGCCTACATCTGCTGCATCTGTTGTTTCTCAGCCCAACCTTAATTTATAGCAGATCAATTTGCAAACTCAACTCCAGAATAAAATGTTTCATCCACAATAAATGAAAAGATTCTTAGTCAATGAAATCTGGAATATATGTTTGTATGGTATTTATCAATTCTAAGTTCCTTAATTGCAGCAATTAAATTACTACATGAACAGGATGTTCAAAGTTTAGTTTCCATATATGTTTACTTTTTCGCTAGCTCTTGGCTATGGAAGATCAAATGCATTGTCTTAGGAAGCACTTAAATCATCTCTGGAAAACACTGAAAATACATTTTTGTTTGCTGACTGCAATTCTCCGAAAGTTTATTGCAGGATCTGCCAGATACTCTTCTGTCTCTTACACTAAAGATAGAATTGCTCTACAATATATATCAGATTCAGGGCAGAAATTTCTTAACAAGTTCTGCTAATTTGTTTCTGAAACTTCTCACCTATCTTTGCTGAAAATGCTACAATGCAGAAATCATCCTGAAGGGGATATTCTTTTAGAAATCTGTAGCAAAAAATTGACCAGAACAAACTTCAGATTTCTCCCTTTATGATGGTTCAAGAGCAAATTTATAAATCTAGGCTTTGGAGCATTCTGCTTCAACCAATTATACACAACAAACACTTTCTTCATGATAAACAGTTCCGGGGCCTCAGGATTATACACAATTTTCATACTCATCTGCGGCCAAAACCAAACAGAAGAAATTTTTTTGTCTAAGAGAAGCTAGCATAGTTAATGTTTGTCTAATAATAGTTATTTACCTGGTGAGGAACTAACATGGCAGCATACCGAGCAAGCTCTCCAGCTCGCCAATCTAACAATACAGGCAACCATGGATAAGCAGCATCAAGTCTCACAAACCATAGTCTTATATCAGGAAATTCTGATAGTTCTCTTGGATCGCAAGCATCTTCTTTTGGCTCAGCTATACAACAACAACATCAACAAGAAAATAAAATTCCCTCAGGATTATTTGCTACATATATATAGAATACAAAAGAGATTAGCTTGCTCATATCATGTTTAATTTACCTAATGAAGGTGAAGTAATCCCAGTAACATTGTGAAATGAGGATAAATCGAGGCTGCGAATAGCTTCATTATCTAGAATTACTTCAAATCTGCCTTCAGTTGGAGGCATTGGAGGTGAAAATTTGGATGAATCTGTCAAAAATTTAAGCAAACTTCAAACAGATAATGAATTCGGGCTGACAAATATAGAAAAATTCCTGGCATAATATATACGTTACGTAAACAAATTAAATAGACGATGAAATTGATCATACTGTCATCATTTTCTTCAAGCAGAGAGAGGTCAAAATTGCCTTGAGGATTGAATGAAACTGAGACTGAAACTCGTGCTCTTGGACTACTCAAATTTAAAATAGGGAAAGTAAATATGGAATCTGAGATGGGTTTGCAGGAAATGATGGAGGAAGAAGAGGGTATAGTTTGATTAGTTGAAAGAGACAGTGGACGTAAGGGTTTAATGGTGGAAGTAGAAGCAGAGCCATGGAAGAGGTGGACGAAGGAAAGGTTTATCTGTAGGAGATATGTGACAGTTAATATTACATTTAGTTTTGTTCTGGTTTTTCTTCAGTTCTTGCTTTAATTACTTGGATTTTGAACGAAAAAAGAGACAAGTAATTCGGGGCATTCCGAGAATCGAACTCGGGACCTCTCGCACCCAAAGCGAGAATCATACCACTAGACCAAATGCCCATCCTGGTTGCCTTTTCCTTTTAAAAAGATTTTTACAATATGTAAAATAAAAATAGTTCTCAAACATAAAACTTTATTACATATTAATATAATAATAAATCATTATAATCAATTTTTTTTACTCAACATTAAATTCAATAAAAATTATTAGAATAAAGAATAAAATATTACCTTAATTAAAGTGCCATAAGAATAACAAAAAGTTAAATTTGTTAATTAATTACTATTTTAATTGATAATAATAGTACTAAAGTAAAGTGAGCGCGTTAATAAATAATTTTATATCAACATTTAAATTAAAAAATGATTAACGTAAAATAATATAAAATTGGAATTAGGAGTGAAATAGCCAAATAGAACACTAATGCGAAGAAAGAGCATTGAGCCGCCAATTGATAGGGAACCACTCAACTATACAAATGTTTGAAATATTGTAAGATGAGATGTCTAATTTGTCAATAATAGAACCATTAAAGATTTGATTAAACAATTCCAATAAGTCCAATGTTTTTGAATAATATTCTAGAAGGCCTTAATTTTAATTAATAAATTAATTTTTTTAATTATTATTATTATTATATATATGAAATAAGTAAATTACGCTAAAAGTTTACACTTTATAAAAAAAAAAACGAATTTAGTGTAAATTATTTATAAAAAAAAATTATTATATAACATTATTTAAAACTATATAACAATAATTTATTATAAAAGTAGTACTATCTTAATGAGTTGAAGGAATTAATTATCACAATTACTCAAAAATTATTTAAAAGTATTAAAACGTTCTTACTTTATGTAAGTTTTGATAAATTTTAAATAATTAAATTAATCTATTCTGAATGATTAAATTATTTAAAATAAAAGACAAAAATGAAAAAAAAAAAATATATATATATATATATATTTATATTTAATAATAAAAAAAATACGCAAGTAGCCGAGTTGTAAGTCGTGCCAGTCACCATTTACACAAACCAACCGACAAATTAACGAACAAATGAAATCTACGTAAATTAACCAAAAACACACACAAAGAAGAAGAATCAAAATCAACATGGCAACAGGCATAGCTTCTTACTCGTCTCTTCATCCTCTCCACCGATCATCTTTATTCCCAAAATGCCTCTGCCTTTCTCGTAATTCCTTCTTCCCTCCACGTCTCCGGTTTTCTTCCACCATTCGTGCTACCTCTGCCGTTGCTCTGTAACTGGTAATATCTTATTGCTTTTCTTCTTCCTTTTTAATTATCTGACGTGTCTTAAGCTTTGTAGTTGTTTAATTACGCAGTTTGAATTTGCTTCTTTCCATCTCAATTTCCTCCATTTTTTTTTTTTTAACATTTCAAGCTCGAATTTGCTTCTTTTCCCAAGTTTTTCAAGCTTCAAGGTTTTCGTCACTAATGGGCATGCATAGAAATATTGAGAAAAGGGAAATAAGTATAATTGTTGCTTTGGTTGTGTAAAAACTGTGGCTTTTGATTTTGCAGAATGTAAAGAGTGAGAAGAATTTAACATTGGAAGGGGATTTGTTTTCTTGTCCAAAATGTTATAAACCGCTGACAAGAAAAGGACCTTCTGGCCTTAATTTGTAAGTTGGATTGCTCAATTTGGAATGTATGATCAGGAATTTTTAGTATTCAAAATGTTGTTTAGTGATTAACAAACTGAATTTTTCTTCCGCATTAAAAAAGTTATGAAAATGCATATGGTATTAAGGGTAAAGATTGCTTTATTTATTTATGTTTTTGTTTCTTCTCTGCGAATTTTTGGATATGATTTTGTGAAAACCCCAGCCAAGTGCAATTTTTGTGGATTCTTTGTCTCTTGTTTCGAAAGTGATAATTAACATCTGGGTTGCAAAAAGTTCCCCTTAAAAATATATTTTTTCCTTCTTTTTTGGAGTTTTTTAACTGGTTATATAGTAAATCTGCAGGCAAGCTATCTATAGGTCTGGTTTCAAGTGTAGAAAATGTGACAAGACCTACTCAAGTAAAGATAACCATCTTGATCTCACTGTTATTTCTGGATTGAAGAACTATACTGAAGTCACACCAGCCTCAACTGAGCTATTCCGGTATTTCTAGATTATCCTTGTTTTTTCACCCTCAAATGTTAGATTCTGAGAATCTTATTTTCTGTTAATCAAAGGGATGATTTAGATTTGAGAGTTTATGACATTATGGAATTATTTGAGGAAATGCTTATGTAGTGCTTTTGTGCTTTCACCTTTGGTAGGAGTCCATTTGTATCCTTTTTGTATGAAATGGGCTGGCGTCAGAATTTTAGTGTAAGTGGCTTTCCCGGTCCTGATGAAGAGGTATGTTCACCTGGGCATTCATAACTAGTTTAAATACACTTGAAATTGATTAAGAACTTCATTGGAGTAATTCTAGAAGAAAGTCTTTCGGTGGAGACTTTTCATTACTTTATTGATTTTTGAGTGAATCCATGTCTTTGATTCTTTGATGACATGAAAGATGGTCCATCCTGCTAGCATTATCTTTTCTTAAGTTGGGTGGATTGTTTCAGGGAGTTTGCAAATATGTTATGCATAAATTTCATGATGTTTTATATCCAATATTGCAGTTTCAAATGGCTCAGGAATACTTCAAACCTGTAGAAGGTAGACTTCTAGTAGATGGTAGCTGTGGCAGCGGTCTGTTTTTCAGAAAATTTGCAAAATCAGGGACATATTCTGGAGTTATTGCTCTTGATTTTTCAGAAAATATGCTTCGCCAATGTTATTATTTCATTAAGCAAGATGATACCATTTTGACTTCATAAGTTTATGTGCGTATGTAAGATTCCCAAATTCAAATTGGTTATATCAACAAATTATCAATGTTTTACTTGTTAGTTTTACAATTTTGATTCAGTAAAGAACTGATTCACCCGTCATCGGGTAATGTGTAGCAATCTTGCTCTTGTTCGAGCAGATGTTTCTAGGCTTCCCTTGGCTTCTGGCTCTATTGATGCTGTTCATGCTGGTGTAGCCTTACACTGTTGTTCATCTCCTTCCAATGCTGTAAGTGTTTTCTCTAATTTTCTTTTGCAAATTTGTTTCAAGTCAACTTTGGATGTGTTAAAATAATTTAATTAGGACATTTATAATCTAATCCTCCATCTTTGGTAAAGCCAAGTAAACACCAGTGGGGTTAGGAGCAGCTTCCTTTTTGAGAGAGCTGCATGACAATGACATGTTTTCTATGGAAAAGGACATCTAAGGTCTCCATAGACAATTCAGAAAGTCATACCTCTTTTTAGGAAAGTATGTCTGGACTGCAATAATATTGTTAGAAATTTCCACAACTGTGTTTTGTGGCTCATCTGGCGGTGTGGAACAGAACATTTATCTACATGGGATGAAGCAGATCATGTGGCAACCTGCCGTTGCTGGAAAACAGAATTCACCAGTTTCCACAAGGGATACTTGTCTTGCTTTCCTTCATCACTTTCTTCTTTTTTTTCTGGTTTTAAAAATTGAAATGATTAGCTTAGGCCTTAGAAATGGTCGGTATGTGGTTAGCAAGCTGCATTTTCTGTGTTTACATCCCACTACTAGTAAATCCTTGTCCCTCAAAATGATGTTTAGCAGCAACTCTCTCTCTCTCACTTTTGTAACTTAGATCTCAATACTTGATTCATGTAACTACAGTTATATATTCATTGTGTCAATTGCACCATTTGAAACTGTTCTACTAGGAACACTTTACACTCATCTATTTATCAGGTTGCTGAAATCAGTCGTGTATCGCGAAGTGGTGTTGTATTTGCTGGAACCACTTTTCTTAGATACACTTCTTCCACCTCCTTGATAGGACGGGTTTTAAGACAGGTAATATTTATTCACATCAAGTGCCTTGCAATCCAAAATGTGTCTACTACTCTGTTTAGCGGTAGAGACTGGAAAATAAATGTACCAAAATTGAATAGGTTTTTTTGCCAGTGATTAAATGGAGTGATCTGCTACCCAAATATCTAGATCTTTTTGTTGGATTAACTCTCAGTTAACAGATATTTCTGCTTCTACGGTCATGAATATTTAAACTTTTCTGAAGCATCTTGTAACTGATATCATTATGCACCATTTAAATTACAGAGGATTCTGCAGAACTATAGTTATTTGACAGAAGAAGAGATTGAAGACGTGTGCACATCATGCGGTCTTGCCAACTACACAAGCAAAGTTCAACAATCTTTCATCATGTTTTCTGCCTAGAAACCTTGAAACTAGGTATGCTCATTTGAATTACATTTTCTCCATACCTAGCTTTGTCATTATATCATGGTCTGTGTATAAAATATTCCAGTTTAATAGACAATATGTGGAAACAATACCTGAAAAGTAATAGCCTGGGGAGATGTAAAGTGTGATTATTAATAGAAAGGTATATATATATATTTTTTGTCTGATTTGAACGTAATGATTGCATAAAATAGTATTAAGAACTTCATTAGCAGTTTGTAATGACAGGGTAACAGCCATTATAATGGTCTAAAAGTAACGGGGCCCCTGAGTTGGCCAAACTTTCATATTCTTATGCCTTTTTGCCTAATGAACTTGTATATTTGCTTAGACATATATAACCAACTGCAACTATGTTTATCCAAAAGCTAATATGGTAAATTTATACGGCGTATTGACTTCAAGTTCTTACTATTAGATCTATCTTAAGTTATCTCTGCATTAACTTCTAAAAGTACTGTGAACTGATTCTTGTGTTCACATGGAAAAGTAAACACCAAATTGGTACAACAGGCCTGCCATTATGATCTTCATATTAGAATCATGAAATTCCAGGTACTATGTAATGAAATCTAACACAGAAAACCTTTTCGTTCACTCATCAGTTGGTGGTGAGTGTATTGAGTAATGATGTGGAGTTAAAATGATATATGAAGTAGATATTGGTGATAATGTTTTGTTAGTCCTTCTCCAGCTGATGTCCGTATCTTCAACCTGTATAACTTTGAACAGTGTTCGTTTGCATCAAATTCCCATTTTTTAAAGTGCGAGCATATGTATGTGCCTTGAGAAACTATATGATGACTTGTTATTATAGTCTTTGATATGATTTCATACGAGATTGAGCTTAGCTGATTCTGTTGTACATATGAGGAAAAGGGGCAATGCACGTGAGATAGCCCTTGAAATTAAGGGCATGGCAATATAAAAGGACATGTTGGCAGGAAGTGGCTGAAGCTAGCTAATATTAATAAAAATAAAAAATAAAAACAGAGCAAAAGCGGGTTTAGGAGCAGAGTGTGCAGAGAGAGAGAGAGAGAGAGAGAGCCCTCGTGCGGTTCGGACGCTGACCCATTTTCAGGTTGTTCTTCTTCTACACCTCATTTTATAAATTAATCTAATTATTTATATTAATCTCTGCATCTTTGACCAATTACCAATCAACAAAACTACACTCACACTGAAAATTAAATTAACTAAAATTGGGGTGGGGGGAAAAGAGGAATATTTACTGTCAGTCAGTCACAGACACTTTTGAAAGCCAGGCCATTGGATCCCTTGCACGTGACCTTCTTGCCTTTCGGCGCTTCATGGCACGTGGGGTTGGCCAAGCCAATACCAATAATAACCCCTTCAATTTTTTGCAACGAAAATTTATTTAATTTTATAAATAATAATAATAATAATAAAAGTTTCATGTGCCTTGTTAATATAAATAATAATTATTATTTTATAAATAAAAGACACTTGTTTCTTTGAATAAAAAACAAAAATCACCCAACCCTTATAAGTTAATCTCCATTTAGAGGGTAAAAACTTACTTCTCCTATTTTTGACATTTTATATTTTAAGCAATGAATTAAATAAAATTATTTTGATATAATAATTTAATCGATTAATGATGTATATATTAAAATTTTATTTTAAATAAAAATATAATAAAATTTTATTAAATAAACATAAAAGTAGCTTGATATATTCGTCGATTTAAATTTTTTTTTAGTAATACAGATAATATTATAATTAAATTTAAAAATATATCAATATAATTAAAATTAAATGCAAGCGCAAAGCCCAAGATTAACTTTTGGTTTGAGCTGAAAGGCACACTCAGTCAGGGCAAGGTGTGCGTGTGCCCCAAAATTAATAAAAACTGCAATTAATAAGTTCGGTAATTGAAGTTTGCTAATTAGTAGCCAGCTAGCTAGCTAGCTAGTGCTTGAATGAGTTATGTTTGTCTTTCAAACGTTTTTGGTTTCAAAACCAAAATCCAAACAAAACCCACATAATTATTAAAGCACAACCCCCTAATCTCCATTAGTGGAGTTGTTGGTTCAACGTTGCCTTGTTTGATTCCTCAAAAACCGGATTTTTTTTCCTATATGCTAACGCATGTTCATGAACTCTTCCTATTCATATATAATTCTTTTTATTATAAACTAAATAACTATAGACATCAAATGTTAAAGTTTGAATATATTTATCAAATGTTTTATTTTTAGGATTATAAACTCTCATATTGAGTTTGATTCAAATAGTTTTTAAGAAATATTTTTCATATGTATGGAAGTGGGGGGTGTTGCTATATTACTAGCAGCCTCGTGCCTTTTGACCATGACATAGTTGCTGAAATGATGAATGTTTTCCTAGAAAATATCTGGGTTACTTGGGCTTATTTGAAAATGCTCAATGATTTGAGTCACACTATAGACAGAATCAAATGTCCCACACATGTTATTGTAATATATATATATATATATATGGATGTTAATAGAAAATCTTAACGTAGATTAACTTAATTTTCTTTCCCCTCATCTTTTTGTTTTGTGAACTAGTACTTAACTTGAAAAAATTACTTGTATATCTATACAGACTGTGTAATTTTAATATTTTATTAATTAATGTCATATTGATTAAAATACAAATTTTAAATATAACTAACATTAGTATTTCATGAATTGATCATTTCATATTGTTTGTAATTGCTTACCATTTGAGTTTTTGACAAACATTTTAAACTGAATGAATGTCTCTTTCCTTAGTTTTAAAGTCTTCTTATTATACAGGAAGACTTGCTCAAACTCATTGATCACCAACCATATGTGATGATCAGAATCAAAGAAAGAAAGAAGAAAAATAAATATTGCAAATTGCCAAGGCATGCAACGGCTCCGAGGAAGAGAACTTGGTTAATTTATATATATTTTTATAATTTAGCAAAATAATATTAGAGAGAGCTCTTAAGCCAAGGAGATGAAAATTGATAAGAATAGTTTAAAAGAGTAGTCGAGAATGGGAGACAATGCCCACGTTCTCTTCATATCTTACTCTACTTTTTTTTAATACAGATTGCTCTACCCCTCCCTCTCTCTCTCTCTCTCTCTCTCTCTCTCTCTCTCTCTCTCATGATATAATATATAAAAATTAAGATGGCTTATTGACAAAATATAATTATTATTTTCTGTCTCCCCGAGGAATAAATATACACCCTTTTCTCTCTTGTGAACCTCCATAAATTCACTCTTCTCCATACCCTACTTCCTCTCTCCTTTTTACAACCCACTTTCCAGGGTTTGTTCAATCTCTCAAGTCCATTTCTATACGATCATGGTGTGTACAATATTTCTTTATCTCTTTCTCATCAACAATTATTTTTTCTTCAAGGGTATTTGTTGTTTAATTCTTTGATGGTTATTAAATTGTAGGGAATTCAAAGACCTGCATGGTTGGAAGCACTTTACACACAGAAATTCTTTGTGGGATGCTCTTATCATGAAACAGCAAAGAAAAATGAAAAAAACATTTGTTGTTTGGATTGCCGCATCAGTATTTGCCCTCATTGCATTCCTTCGCATCGCTTCCATCGCCTTCTTCAGGTTCGTCGATATGTTTATCATGAAGTTGTCCGATTGGACGATCTGCAGAAACTCATCGACTGCTCTAATGTTCAGGTAATTAAGTAAAACATGCCCAATTTTCATTCTTTATTACATATCTTCATATATTGTAGAATTCAGCTAAATTAATTAGCTCAATTTTGAATAGCCCTATACTATCAACAGTGCCAAAGTTGTGTTCATCAAGAAGAGACCACAGAACAGGCAATTCAAAGGAGCTGGAAATTATTGTACCTCTTGTGATAGAAGCCTTCAAGAACCCTACATCCACTGCTCTCTGGGATGCAAGGTATTAAAACAATTCTGCTTCTGCTATCTCGCTGCATCAAAAATGTTTTTGCTGATAACAATTCTGATTGATTTTGAATTATATATATGTTGCTTACTACCAGGTGGACTTTGTGCTGAAACATTACAAAGACCTGAGTCCATATTTAAGAACCTGCAATACATTAACATTAAGTCCAGATTTCTTGATTCCTCAAGAAATGGGAGAGGATGAAATGACAAACGAAACGCCACACTCAACAATTGTGGACTGTGACGAGCCAATGAGCTGGTCGTCAGGCTCGTCAGGATCGGAAAACATGAGTGTTGCATGCACACCTCGCATCGTCAGAAAGAAAAGAAGTGAGTTGTACGTTTGTCATAGATCGGCAAACAAAGTTTCCAACGAAGACATGGCTACGAGCATGAGTAGAAGAAAAGGAATTCCCCATAGGTCCCCTCTGTATTAGAAAAAATAAAAAAAAAAACAAAAAACAAAAAAAAATTATTACTACTATTTTATAATCTTTTTTCAAAATTTTGATGATACTTTGATTGAATCGTTCAAATGCTTTTGATTGCTCGCTTTCTTTCTTCGAATTTAGTTAATTAATCACTTGGTCGGGGAGTTTTGTCTTAATGGCATCACGTGATTCCCAATTCCAATTCATTTATATATTATAGTACATTTTTCTAAGTTTTTATTAGTTAATTAATTAGTTATTAATTATTAATTTAAGAACTTGAATTGGGGTGGGACACCAACCACATTGTTCCGTACTTTGATACTCTCAAACATGTATATTCAATACAATAATTCCGAGTTTGAAATAATATGTTTTTGACTGGTCAAATGAAATCTCACCACACATGAGAAGATAATTATAATTTTAACTATTTGTAGTAAAACTTGCTAATAAGTAAACCCAAATCATCATTTGAAAAAACTTTTTGTTCGAGGAGTTAAACTTGAAAATCTTTTTTGATTCGGTATGAAAAAGGTTATTAATGAATTGAAAGATAGCTATGATTATGTCGACCTCAAATCCAAATTCCCTACTCTCTCGCTCTCTCTTTTCTTTCCTTTTCTTTTCTATAATGTATCATCACAATGAATATCTCATGCTTATGTGGAATTGGCACGTATTTTCTTGCATATTTATTATGTACTGCAAGCCTTCTCCGGATAAGATAACAAGTATATGTCTAGTGGGGGTTTGAAAATATGTTTGTGATCATTTGATTTGATTTTGATTAGGCTACGTTTGATACTATTATGTTTTTATTCAATTAAATTTAAAAATATAAAAATTAAAGCATTTGTTAATATAAAAATTCTATAGAGACAAATTATATATATATATTTATTATCCAATAATCTTATTTTACAAACAATAGTAGTAGTAGTACCCTAAACGCGACAATACCTCGAATAACAAACAAAGCCTCCTATTAGTTAGATTTTGGACTTTGTTGGCATGGTTTAATTAATATTAATGGGCAAGAAAGGGAATTTGCATGGGATGGCACAGAAAGAAGAAGAGAGGTATTGGGTGCTGCTCTGCCTAATGTGGGCCTTTTTCAGTCTTTTAAAAGGTTTCAAGTCCACCTCTATTGTGCATAGCTAGGCCCATCCATTAATTTAATTTCATCTTGTCTTTCAAAATAGCAATGGAGTCATAAGCTTTTGTTTATTAATTGACCTAATTAATTAGATTTTGCTATCTATAAGACTAACTAACATGTTTTTCTCTTCATTCGGAGTTGGTACTTGGTCGACTTTTGAAAAACATTTCTATATATCCTTCTTTCAAAAATATATTCAGACAATCTTTTATAAAGTTATAATAATAATAATAATAATAATAATAAATTGTCTTTCTTTGGTAATGAAGATGTGACAACTTTAATATATTTTTCCAAGGCATTAATTTATGTTTGGCAACAACATTTTATCCTTGAGAGTAAGGTAATTAGATAAGAATTTTGTGTTCTCTGTATTCTTGATCATATTCTTCTGAAGTTTGATACTTTCTTTGATAAAAGACTGATAATGGACAGTAATTGAACAAATAAATTTCCTTTTTCCTTTTTCTTTCCACTAAAGCTATATGGAATACCATAATTATGCAACAAGTTCTCTCTTCTCTAGTTGTGATATATATATATATATAAGTGTGCGTGTGCATTCGTGCTTTTTAATTATACATTGCAAGATGTTTTACCAGTTTGCT
>JAXCLQ010000013.1:31845-60001 GCA_035584115.1 Cedrela odorata | reverse complement strand
CTTTCTTTCTTTCTTTCTTTGAAACCGAAATTACAAGTGTGCGTAGCTTAGCTACCTTGTCTATTTCTAACAACAAATATGGAACCATTTTAATTAATTAATCTCTGTCGGCATAATTTATCATGATTTATGTATACGCGTTTATGCCCTTGATTGTTCCACGTTCAAATTCTTGTTTATATATTAGACTCTTGTTCATCAACAAACCAATGACCATATAACTTACTCGAATACACATGAGTTTAGTGTATAAACTTTATATATACATACAATAATCAAGAATCTTAGAAATTGAAGAAAACCAACAATACAAAACTAAAGAATATAAATATATATGAGAGGCAATTTGCATATGCTATGTTCCACCATAGATATTCTGCAAATTTATTTGACTACTTCATAAATAAGCAAATTCACAGTCACTCGCCATCACACAGTCCAAATCGCAATCCAAACTCGGAAGAAATAAAAATGAAAGCAAACTTCAACATATACATAAATAAAGCCAAACGATAATACGTTGGAAAAGGGATAAGGAAGAGTTGCTATCTGGGATTTTTGAGAAAGACTTAATGAATGGCATCTGGAAAGCTTTTACAACATACACAAATAGTAATTTAATTACTTTATATATCTTATTATAATAAGCTTTTCTTCTTAGGACAGCTTTCCAAGATCTCCGAATGAACCTCTCAGAGAGAGACTTTTGTATTATTCCTTTCTTTCTTTCTTTCTTTCTAATGTAGTTGTGGGTCGGCTTATAATTCATGCAGTATACACGGTTAATGGGTACATATTATATTATATAAATGCCCTAAGTTTTTTATTTTTTTAATTATTCTTTGTTGGAATCTCATCTCAACGACCATCATCAATTCCCAATGTATCTGATTTTTTTTTTTAATTATAGACAAAAGCTTGCTATAAATTACTCTTATCTATATAAAGAGAGAATGTTTTGCTTTTACTTCTTCCTGATGAGTAGTCATAACTACCTTTCTGTTTCTTCTATAATTCCATGCCTCTACCATACAAGATTAATGTTCTCAAAATCTTGTGACTAGTAAGTTGTTGCTTACAAATGTGAGTTAGATTTTTTCTTTAAATTTTTTTTTAAAGCATTAAGGGCAAAATTTCTTCAAAAAAGGACATTAGCCTAATTATATTTCGCCATTGAAATTCCTCATTTCCCAACAAATTTTCAACCAAGGGAAGAAATGAGAAACCTTCCCTTAATTAAAAGCAGCTTTGAGTACAACCCGAAAGCGTGTTCAAAACAAAAAGCACACATTTTTTTTTTTTCCAAAGCTTGTCCAAAAGAAAAGCAAATTAATTAACCCTTCTTTAACTTTAATCAAAAGAAATAACTGCCGAGTAGAAATTGCGTAATGGCAAATATCTCGGCTCTAAATATAGTACCTAGTTAAATTGCAACGGTTGTCATTTAGACAGAGACCGCCACACAACTCAAACATCTCTCTCTTCACTCTTCCTCTCTTTCTCTCTCTGTCTAAAACGTCAGGTCGAGGAAGGTAGGATTAAGTTATAGCTGAACAGAACAATGTTGCTATATTTCAGATCATACCCACCATTGCTGCTTCCTTTTCTTGTTATTTTTCTCTCTTTTTTTCTCTTCACATATGAAACTTTTGCAACCGTTCACTGTCATAGTGTTCCGCATGTCCCAGGTATTATTTTTCGCATTTGTTGCTTATTTGTTAATCAAGTTTGTGTTCTTTTTGTTTTGTTCTTGAAAAAAGTAATCTTTTTTTTCTGCAGTGAGAGAATATGGTGAACTGTTGCCATGGAACATACGGAGGTCTCTTGCCGAGGAAACGCCGCAGAACTCCACTTTGATTTTGGCTGAGATGAGAACACAAAGGAAGGACCCTCTTGATAATTTCGAGAAATATAAGGGTGGATGGAATATCAGCAATAAACATTACTGGGCTGTGAGTTTTTTTTATTTTAATCTTTGTTTTGATCAATTTCCTCATATGGGGTAGGTTTTTTTTTTCTTTTTCCGTTTATAATTCAATTCTTCAAATGGGGTTTGTTTGTTTTTAATGGATGGTGTAAAATGCTCTATGTTATTTTGTTGTATTTTTACACGTCTTGTGAATTTTCTGGAGTTGTTCTGTTGATTTTATTATCCATATTCGTGCTTATTATTCGAACTACATTTTTTTATTTTGGTGTTGGGTTATGATGTTTTGCAATTAACTGTAGCATATGCTGTCCACTAGAAATTCAATTTTTTTTTCTGCTTTTTGGTATTTGTATATGCTTATATTGTGCATTTCTGGAGTTTTTTGCGATTTCCTCGTCTATATTGTGGTAATCTGAAATTCTTTTATTTGTTTATGTGATTATTTTGATGTTTTATACTGAATTTTAGCCTGTTATCTTTTCTGAGTTCCTGTTTCTTCAGCAAGCTGTTAATTTCAACATTTGGTTATGCACATTGCTCTGCTAAAAAAATGATTTTGAATTGTTCTTCACTTCGAATTTGCTCATGCCTTTTATGTTTTAGGTTCTCAAGTAAATGCTTTGATGCTCTGATAGTTAATTGTCTGATTCGCTTGGTAATTTATTTTGATTAATTGTTTGTTTATTCTGACTGATTACTATTTCCAAAAATGCAGTCTGTTGGTTTTACCGCGGCTCCGTTTTTTATCATTGCTGGAATCTGGTTTGCTGTCTTTGCTCTGTGTTTGTGCTTCATCTGCCTCTGTTATTGCTGTTGTCGAAGAGAGCCTTATGGCTATTCTCGAGCATGCTATGCCCTCTCTCTTATTTTACTCATATTCTTCACAATTTCTGCAATGTAACTCTTTCACTCTCCCTCGTACTTTTTTTATACTTTATTTTCAACAACTGTATTGCAGCAAGCTCAATGTTGTTGTTAATGGTTCATAATTTTCAGTGTCGGATGCATTGTTCTATACACTGGTCAAGGAAAGTTTCACAGCAGTACAGTAGATACACTTGGTTATGTTGTGAAACAAGCAAATATTACTGGTGAAACACTAAAGAATGTGTCAGGTTATCTTTCTGCAGCTAAGACGATTGGAGTAAATTCAGTTACCCTAGCACCTGATGTTCAGAAGAGCATTGACGACATTGATCGGAAGATCAACTCTTCTACGACCGTTCTTTCCTACCAGGCGAACGATAATTCAAAGAAAATAAAGGATGGATTGGATAGCGTGTAACTAAGAACTCTGTAAACTATTTTTGCTGCTTAAGAGTACATTAAGTATTGTGATAATCAAACTTATATCTGGTTGCTGCGTGCTGCAGGAGACTGGAGCTTATTGTTCTTGCCGCTGTAATGCTTTTTCTTGCATTTCTTGGATTTTGTAAGTCCTTTCATTTTTCTTGAAATCAAGCTGGAACTGCTAAGTATTTAACCTTCTTCAATTTAATCTGATTAATCTATTGTATGGTTATGACTACTGTTACAGTGTTCTCAATTTTAGGAATGCAATGTCTTGTATACTTGTAAGTGACATCTTATTTTCCGTTAATATGTTATTGGAATCTTATACTTTCAAGAGCAATAGAGCACTTATTATTTGTTCTCTTTTAAACAACACTTGTATAATCATTGTTGCAGCCTGGTGGTCCTTGGGTGGATTTTGGTCACTGGCACATTTATTTTGTGTGGCGTATTTCTTCTTCTCCATAAGTAAGTTTTATTTTATTTTATTTTTATAAAAATTCGATTGTTTACCTTCTAATGGACTTGCTTTTTTGGTGTTTTATTAATATTCAGATTTTGAACTCAGCCTCTGTAGGTAATTGACACTGATGGTATATGTGTTCAATAAATTCCTGCTCTTATATAGTATAATATTGTCTGCTTGTGATATAAATACATCTTTGTAACACTAACAAACAAATAGAGTACCGGATTTGTTGCAGAGTTTTCTCTCTTGCAAACAATTTACTTTTTTGGTCCTGCCACATTTTTAGCCTTCTTTGTCATCATCTGAAACTACATGAAGTTATTAAATAGAGCTCTAATGAGTTTTTTGATCATTTTTGCTATTGTTGAAGTCATTTTATGTATAGACGTGGAGAGGGAAAACTTGTGCCCAGCAGAGAAAATTTGTTGATAGTATGCTTGTTAATGCCCAACCATCAAAAGTAATATGGATCCTAGCTTGCCAAAGAGATTAGTGTTATCTTTTTGTTTTAAGGAATCTCTTTAAGTTTAGGTTTGAACTTTGGCATTTGAGGCTCATGAATCAAATCGTGGCTTCATGCCAAACCACCAAAACTCAAATGTCAATTGTCATTTAGTATGAAAAAACAACCTTTTTGCTATCAATTCTTTGATTACGGAAGCAGATATGGTTTGTAAGGAATCTTAGAAATGAATTAATGGTAATTTGAAATTCTTTATTTTGGAACAAAATAACCTTCAAATCAAGCATGATGATATCTTTGCATGTCTATTTACTCTCTCACGTGAACACAAACATGTTCATGTTTGAATTTTATTCCCTGGAATGAATTGTCCTGCATTACAATATTTATTTGAACGTTAACTTTTAGTAATGTGTTGTAACTCGTAGCTATTTGCTCTGCTGCTTCATGAAATTTCGTGATCTAAATTGTTTTCTTGTATCTACTAGTGTGGCTGGGGATACATGTGTTGCAATGGATGAATGGGTCCAGAACCCCACTGCCCATACTGCTTTAGATGATATTCTGCCGTGTGTGGACAATGCAACTGCCCAGGAAACTTTGTCAAAAACCAAGGATGTGTCAAGACAGCTTGTTGATGTGGTTGATAACATCATCATCAACGTTACCAATAGAAACTTCCCACCACAAGCTGGAATTGTATATTACAATCAATCTGGTCCAATGTTGCCTGTTCTTTGCAATCCATTTCATCCGGATCTAACAAATCGGCAATGTGTAGCTGGTGAGGTGGACTTGGGCAATGCTACAGAGGTAAGATCAATAGATCATGCCAAAATTTTCAAAGTTTTCGTAATGCCTCATTTAAAGGGGAACTCTATATAACTTTAGCTTCTGTTTTGAGACAGGTATGGAAGAAGTACATTTGTCAGGTTTCGCCATCTGGAATTTGTACAACTCCTGGTCGGTTAACCCCTGCCTTGCACCGTCAGATGGCAGCTGCCGTAAATGTAAGCTTTGGGTTGTACCGTTATGGACCATTCTTGGTTAATCTGCAAGACTGCACTTTTGTGCGCGACACTTTCACTGATATACGTAGAGATCATTGTCCTGGTCTGCGGCACTATTCTAAATGGATCTACATTGGATTAGTAATGGTATCTGTTGCTGTGATGCTGTCACTAATCTTCTGGGTAATCTATGCAAGGGAGCGAAGGCATCGTGTCTACACTAAGCAGTTCATCACTAGATCCTCTGGAGGCCTAGAAAAAACTCCATAGGGATTTCCAAACCTAATCACAAAACATTAGTTGTGTACGTTTGACTATCATGGGTTATAAATTGTTTTAACTTATGTTGGTTGTAATTAGGCTTGAATATTCTGCACTATATTTATTTCTCTTCGTTGTTGTGTATCAGATCATGAATTATTATAATCTAGAGACTACTTATTAGTTATTATATGGGTAGAACAAGCCACTGTTTAGAATGTCTTCCTTGAGCTATTGATTTGAAAATTCGGCAATGGCAATGGCAATGGCTGTGGAGGATCATTGTGAAGTGTACCGGCATGGCGGGCTGGAAAACAATTCCAAGTAGTCAACGTCAAAGCTTGGCTCGAAGCCATGTGCTTTGGAGTAAACATCAACCTTTGTCTGGATTCTGGAAAAGGAGCAAGCCTGGACATTAATAATTTATAATATGTTTTACATTTTTAATTTCATGAGTTATGATTATAGAATAATTTTTTTTTTAAATCTCCCTTTTAATAATTTAATTGCATAAAAATACTTTTAAAATTATATAATCAAACAATTTATTAATTTATAATATGTAACATAAAATTAATGGTAATGTTCAAAATTGAAAATGTAATATGCAATTTGGTCAGGTCTCATTCAATAAATTTGTATCATGTTTTTCATTAGTTTCTTTCCTTTAATTTTTTCTTTCACATATTGAAAATAATTTCTCATCATTATGATAATGTTTAAATTCATAAATTCTTTTCAACTTGAATTTTTTTTTTTTTTTAATGAAATTACGAATAACCATTGAAGTAATGACAGAAATCTTGGAATATCGTACAAAATCATGGGATCGTTTTCGACCAACAAGTTCTATCTGGATTCCAATTCTTGATCATGATTACGAATTTTTGAAGGCGAGAGAAATCCAGGACTAAAATGAACAGATATGTTTTAGGAACTTTGTAAAATTGTTGCCTTGTACACTAACAGACTCCTTATCTTTGCTATCAATCAAAATCAACCAAATCACTTTACCTAGGCACACTTGTATCTCTTTGAGCGAAAGTTAAAAAGCAGAATGCAGCCCGAGGACATACAAAAAGACACATTACTGTGAGTAGTGACAATCAATGAATAATCCAATTCCATGGAAAATTTTATGTTTCAAAAATGTTTTCAGAAGTTGGTAAGATGTCTTTATCAGCTTCAGAGAGTATCCGGAATCTGTGGTTTTTGGCCAATACGTGTCAATAGTATTTCTGTGAGGATTGAATTTGAACAGATGAGGATGTTGGCATTCAATTTTTTAGCCGGGGATAAACAGGCTGCCCCCCCACTCAACCGTCTTGACATTAGAACTGCTCAAGTTTACAACAACGATAATTAATAACAATAATTATTATTACTTTGAAAACTTCAAATGTTTTGTATTTAGTTATTTATTTATAAATTTGATATTCTAATTTTATAAGTACAATATTATTGATGATTTAAGTATTTTATTTTTATAATTTTTGCAAACCAAAAGGTGGGTCAGGAAGGGCGTGTGTGTACAAGTTAGTTTTATATGATTAAAAATAATTGTTGTAACTAATTTATGGTATGAATAAAAATAATTTATATTCTATAAACAATTTAGTTATAATAAATTAACTGATATTTTTTTTCACTTTTATATTTGATCTTATCGATGGTGATGATTTTGTATCGTTATTTATTTGTGGGCATTAAATTGAAAGACAATTAATCTCATATTACTCCCAATTTTGAAGACAAAATGGGACCAATTAAAACTTCCTTCAATAAATTTTCAAACGTCAATTTCCTTGGACCACTTTAGTTCAGCTTTTTTACTTAAAAACAAGAAATTATCATTCCACACTCTTTAAAGAGGGCGGATTAGTAATTCTACTTAATAAATTAATTAAGTTGTAACATTCTATGAAAGATAACAAGGGTAAATACAAAACCCCACCTCCCATTATTTCCAATTCCATGGCCTCAAAAAATACAATAAGAACAAGAAGAAAATGCTTGTGTTCTCCTACTTCACATCCAGGATCATTCAGGTGCGGCATCTGCAGGAACAGTCAGAGATCATCGAGGCGATCCACTGTTAGGATATCATTAAATAGATCATGGGAATTGGCCGTGAGGGCCAAAGCTGATGCAGTCAAGGCATTTCTTCTCCAAATTATCAAACCATCAAGCCATAAATCTTCAAAGGAGGAGGAATTTCCATCCTAGACCTTTCAGGTTTTGCTTGATGAATGCCAATACGAAGGGGGTTGCGGTTTCTTGAAAAGATTAATAGATGAATATGATCATTCTCTTATTTTTCTTGTTCGATCATACAAGGTTTTGCAGTGGCTTGTAAATATATATTTCTCATATGGAATATTAGTGAAGAGGCCAGAAATTAGAGCTTTAATTTATGGTATTTGTATTATAATTTTTACACCATATACATACAAATACATTGTAATTAACAGCTTGTATATATACATTTGTTGTGTGGGAATTAAAATTTTATAGTTTTATCTTGTCTTCTTCTACTTCCTTATATATATATATATATATATATCTTGAATATATAATATAGTTAAAACCAATTAAGTGGTTAGATTATTGATCTGATCAACCACCCATACTGACTAACAAATTCAACAACTAGCTAGCTTTCTCATCAACTTTTCCTATAAAATCCCAATTAAAAAGGAAACTAAATAGGCAATTTCAATGATCCCATTTTAATTTTGTTGAAAATATATCCTGAACCCTCCTAGTCTAAAATCTACATATATATATATATATATATATATATATATTCTTGATGGAACCCATTATTGAATCCTTTCATTTTCTCCATCAAGTGGCACATGAAGATGCCAATCAACATGGATTGCTCCTCTTAATCATTTTTTTATACTAACAATTAAACAATTTTATGTTCCTTTTTCATTAATTTTATAATCCTAAGTATTATAAAATTATATGTGTACTTGCAAAACCCTAATATAGTATACTTATTAGTTGCTAGAAAGTTCAAGAAATTAAGAAATCATAATTTTAGATGGTTAATCTATATGGATGAAAAAGATATAAGCTGTAGGTGATAATTACTTCATACCAAGATTTTCCTTTTATGATAGTATATGCACCGACCCATAAATATGACACTATTATATTATCTATACGAGAAATGTGTTAACTAATAATTTTGTCAATTTAATTTATATAAATAAAATTTGTATAAGAATTTTTTTCTCTAGTATTATTATATATAGTCCATATGAACGTATGATATTTCTACTCAAACAAAATTTATCTTTTCCTTTGTGATTGAAAATTTCATGTCCACACATTACAATTATCTCATCTGCATAAAATTCTCACACATATACTTGAAAATGTAAATTTGGTGCAAATAAACTTGTTCATACAATTGGCATTATTTTACACAAAATGTGAACGTCCCCGTGAGAAAAGGATTGTTGATCTGCATGCATTAGTTCTTTAATGGAAGAAATTGCGTAGCTGGTCAAAAATCAAACTAACAACAAAAGAGGAGCTTGACCATTTGAGCAGAGGAAGAAGACTCCAGTTACTACATCCCAAAAAATTTGGGGTCCCGATTACTTTTCCAAAGTCGTGGGGGCTCCCACCACCATGTGGAAATTGAATAGTATGTAATTTTCGAATAGCTGCTTAGTTTTCAAAGACTAGATAAATGCTAATTTTCCTTGAAGGACCACATTACAAGTGGAAGCAATTTCTCCATTTGCATGGAGGTCCATTAATCGATCTCTTTACATACATATAGAAAAAAGTTTGAAGTTACATTGATGGTGACCCTTAATTCGTTCTGTAGTTTGAGTTGAAGTTACTGCTACGAAACCACTAATTTCTTTTCAATTTAATTGATGTCTTGACAGTGAATACTAAATTTGAATTAACTCAAACTTTTCCTATTTGTTGAAAAGTGTGTATGTATTATATACATGTAGTAGGGACAAGGTGAAAGATCTCAGCCGGCTGCAAGGCATAAACCCTAGCGATTTGCTCATGCCTCGCACCATGCATTTTTGTAAACTCTTTTTAGAACAACAAGAATAATATATATATATATATATATATATATATAGTCCTTAAAATTTTGGCTTGTCTCTCAGTGGTAGACACTTTACTGCCCAGATGGTTGATCAAAACAATACAATAATTTATAGAAGATGAAAATATGAATTATATAAGCAATATAGAGAAATGAAACAAATTAAAGATGTTATTTAAGAAGTTAATTGGCATCTTATAAATAATGTTCAAGCTTGTTTTGCTTAGTATAGCATGATTAAAGAATCTTCTTTGTTAAAGGAGATGTTTAATTAATTTGTAAACGCGTTTGGCACACAGAATCCTGGACATGTGGTGGACAGCCATTAAAGATTCAATTCAAACATTGAAAAGCTTGATTTTCTTAGAACTTTTATTCAAACAAGTGTTTCTAGTCTATTTCGGCAAATTGGCTGATTTTATTTGTAATTTCCCAAGTCTTATATGTGTAGCTATTGTCGTAGCCTTATTAATTGGCTTGGCTGGTCCATCCGCCGAAGAAATTTGAACAAATATTCTCCATGTTCAAGGAGCGAGCCCCTTCTCATATACCAGTTATCAAGCCCCGCGTCAGATAAAAAATAAATTAATTTTAACTTTGTAAAAGTTGACAGGCAATGCAATCTAACAGATTAATTTTTTAGATTGAGGACAATCACTTGGCTCGTGACACTTGATATCAGAGAGTAGACTAAAATTTTCATCACATAGACCCCTAAACTCTGTGTCATATACTCCAATTGATACATTGGATGCGGGTCTACCGAAAATACATAATACTCCGATAAAGATTGATAAATTGGATGCGAGTCTACTAAAAATAGTAACAATGGATTAATTGATCAAGTAGACGTATGAAATAAATCTGGACGTGCTAGGCGCTTGAGCCCCTTGAGTTCATAATTGAAGATCGATGTGTATCAAAATTTGGCCAACATTATACAACATTTTGGTTTTGGTGAGGGATCGTGATGGAACTAGCAATTGAAGAATTCTAGGATAAATATATATATATATATATATATATTTTGCTTAAACTATTTCTTAATTAGATTAAACCAATTTGTCTATAAAATGGGCCAAATATATATACTAATTGCTATTAAAATTTATATTATAGCTAGGTAGATCTCACAAAAATGATGATGGGTCGATTCCCATAACTTCACTAATAAATATATATATATATATATATTTCTTAATTTTTAGGTGCAATTAGGTGATCCCATGTTATCAATAATGGGTTACCATCTTAGTTTATATAAATTATCTCATTTGTAAACTTTTTAATTAAGCATATAATTACAAAGTAGCAACCAATCTATGTATTTTTTGATTCAAAATTTAGTGATATATGCATCACATCAAAAGATACATTTAGATATTATTGAATCGTGCAATGATAATTCAAAGCATTGTTATAATGGCTTAAGGAGCATACATATAACCTAATTAAGCTTAATAATTAATTGACCCACCCACCACTAATGTTAACATCACCATACCCATAGATATCTAATTTTTTTACATCAATCAATCAATAAATAAATAAATAATTTATATCAAAATATTAAATAACAAAGTGCAAATGCTCATGTTTTAATGAATTCATCATACAAAATGGAAAATAAAATAAAAAAAGGCCCTCCAATTAATATTTTGAAAGTATTCTATGTCGACCTTTATAACTAATAAAGATAACAAACATGAAAGAAAATGATGAACAGAACATTAATAATTAAATCACCAAAACAACAATTAAATAGAGCTACCAGATACTTCCAGAAAGTCCTTTTAACTTAATTGTGGCCAACACGTTTTGCTATTTCAATTTCAATTTCTTAATTATTTGATTTGAAGATTTTACTCCGGGATATTATAATATATATATATATGTATGTATGTTTGATTAATGATTACACGTGGCACTACATGTCTGTTTTGTAGTTTAGTGAACAGTAAAGTAAGAGATTAAGAAGACACGAGAGAATCTTCGAAAGTCCTTAATTCAATTAAGTGCTTTCGGTGTAAGCATTTTTTATTTTTATTTTGTTTATATTTTAATTAACATGAAAAAATCAAGCCATCCCATGATTTTGCCAATTCTTTTTATTTTCTTTTAGTAGTATAAAAGCTTTATTCATCTAATCTCTTGAGTATTGATATTATATATAGTTGATCCCTTTAATCGATTTTTTATTATTTAATTTATATAAATCAAATATAGTTCATTGAACATATATTTTTATGAGCTCTATTTGAATGTTCAATATAATAATTGTTAGGTCACAATTCTTCAAATTATTTTATAGCTTATGAGTTAATTTTCCAAGTTGATCAGGTGGCTAATCAAGTCTAATTCGAAATATACATTTGAACTTATTTGCATAATTCTTGCTAGTAATCATTGAATATAGTTATAAATTTGATTATTTTATAATGAAAGAAAAATAGATATATGCATTTGGGAAATAATTCTAACACAACATTATGATTGGAGAAATCTTATCCTTATTGCTACAAATTTCAATATCCTTTACCTAATAAAATGGTGATGAGATAAACATTCTCTCTATAAATATGTTTATGGTTGAGCTAACTAACAATTAGAGTGTAATTTATATATATATGTATATATATATATATAAATTAGAAGGTCAAACATCCATAATTAATCTTTACTAGCAAGTGATTTCTTATGCAATCTCCAATAATAATAGTAATAGTAGTTTTAATGATCATTATCTGCTGACTAGGAGCTCCTTGTATTGCAACACACAATGTCAATAACATTTGCAAAATTAAGAAACATATAAATCAAGTTGATATATTTCTAAGAATTAACATATTAAGGTATCTCTTTAATATTATATATATTTAGCAACAAAATTAAGGGTCAGATTTATGAAATTTGGCGACTATGAAATGATGTATACCCCGTGCCCATGTGCACACTTATATAATGGAACATTACAAAACATAACTATAATTATATAAAGTATCCACATTCTACTATGGTGTGTGTGTGTGTGTGTGTATATATATATATATATATAGAGAGAGAGAGAGAGAGAGAGAGAGAAGAATGTGTGGTATAATGATACAACGTGGATAGCTAGGCTCAGCTCACTTTTAAGTGGATTGTATAGAGGGTGAGTCAACTTACGTGGCTTCACATTTTAGCGTTACCAAAAGAGAAGCTGCTGATTCGTTTGCCACTTACTAATTCTATCATTCTGTCAGCCATCAAAACACACCATCTATTTTTTTTTTTTTATAGCCCATGGTTTTGTTTTGGATTCCAAACTCCCGTCGTGTTGGCTAATAACTCTAGTTAGGTTAGGTTAGGTTAGAAAAGTCTTAAACGCTCTATCTTTCTACTCTGAACATTACTTTATTTTTTTTCTTTTGCTTTTGCTTTTGCTTTTATATCCCCTCGCCCTCCATATTTCTGAAACGTCTTCTCCATTCTTTCTATTTGTTTTTGTTCTTTGTGATTCTTTTATCATTTAATCAATTCATGCTTCAATCTCTTATATATTATGCTTCTCAATTCAATGAATGCCCAAAACAATTTCATTCTTTTTTCCCCCTTTCTTTCATAAATATTGCATCAACATAATTAATATTTTATTGAATTTCATTTGGTTGGTAACAAGTCATCATCCTTTGATCATTTCATACTGCTACAATTATTATTATTATTATTATTATTATTATTATTAACTTAATACAAATTGGTACATAATTTAGATTTTTTTTAAAAAAAATTAAAATCAATCATAATTAAGCTAACATGTAAGTATCTATTGGCATCATTTATATGCCCACAAAAATATGTATACAATGCATAATGTTCGATAATTTTTCATCACATTTTAATTTATTTGAGATTAAATTTCATTTAATTAAACATTTTTAGTTGGGTGAACTCAAATAATAATAAAAAGTTTTAGGGATTAAACTGCAATAACAAATAAATAAATTTCTTAAATTGTGAACTATCACTTACAACCCTCTGATCCCAAAATCCTATATATACATGGCTCGACTGAAGCTAGGTTTGCCAAACTGAAAAGCCAAACCGGCCTTCTTTCGAAAAATAAAAAAATTCCATTTTCTCTTTTCTTTCTGCAACAAAAATGGCGGCAGCCTCTTCTAGAAGATCTTCACATTCACCAGTTCTTCGCTCTCTCTCCCCTTCTGGAAAATTCTACAACTCTCATTACAATTCCTCTTCTCCGTATCCTCCTTCTAATTCTTCGTCTTCCTCTGCTTTTGCTTATTCGTCTTCGAGTTTTTCCACCAGTTATTCTTCCAGATCCTCCACTTTTTTCCACAGATCTGCTTCTCCTACACGTGTCAACCTATGCGGTAACAACAAACCGATTCAATCCAGGTCAGCTCATTCCGTCCAGTTCGTTTCAGCCAACCGGTCCATAACTTCTCGTAGTAACAACCAGGTTCAGGTTTTGAAAAATCAATCTAAACCGAAGAGGACGTGCATGTGCTCTCCGACGACGCATCCCGGCTCCTTCCGCTGCAGCCTCCACAAGAATTTCAACTCTTCACAGGCTGTTACCAATTACTCTCCGAATAACCGGCTGGATGCAAGGAGATCGGCGATGACGAACTCGCTAGTGAGGATTGGAGGAGTAGAGGGAGAATTGGTGAAAAGAGCTTTGGCAGCTTTGATTCGGCCGTCTTCGCATCAGCAAAGACGGCGCGCCGGTTTCCAGCCACGGCCAAGCCGATTATCTATCATGTCGAAAGCTGAGGATGATTTGTCATGAACGGAAAACAGGACTCCTGGAAATTATATATACTGTTAATTGTATATAAATATATAATAGAAAATCAAGCCAAGCCAGCATTTTTAAGGCATTTTTTGGACTAAATTAAAAATCTTGATCCAGTAAAACCGAAATCAAATTATAATTCGAGATTAATTCACTGATCTTCGGATCAGCTTCAGACATCACCGCAATTCATCACTTTTTCTTTCTCTATGGCGTTTCGTTTGTTTGTCATTGCCACTGGATTGACGTTTGTCGTTTATTCGTACGTAGGGGCTTTCTCGTTCACCGATTTACGTGTCATGAACGGCGCCGTGTCTGTTCGTCGGATCTGCACACTCTGGTTCGTGTATTTTTTTTATTAGCTCGTATTTTTACTTTTGCTAATGTGTTTTTTTTTTTTTTTTAATTATATTTTTTCAGGTATTATTTGCAGTGGATGGAGACTTCTGAGTACAACAATGGGAGCTATTTGCAAATTAATTAAAATTAAATAAATTTACTAATAATTAAAAAATTAAATGGATTTTATTATTTAACTCTCTGATTTTGTATTAAATAAGGATTTAGTTGTTTAATTTGTAAGGAATAGATCCCTAATTTAGCCCGAAATTATCAGATAATTGAATTGGAGGGCTTGGTTCTATTTAGTACAAATAAATAAATAAATAATTTTCTTATTTAATGATAACTTCAAATTCAGGGATTAAAATGATAATTACTCCTAATAATAATGATAGTAATTAATTACTGACTGCAAAATGATTAAACATTTTGTGAGACAAATGGAGAGGGAACAAAAACATTATTCAGCGAAACAAAAAAGGGATGCCGACTGCCTACTGCCGAGTACTGATCACGGAACATACCCTTTGGTAACGTAAACTTTTTTTATTTTTCCCCCTTAAATTTCTTTAGTAAAGGACAAGTGCCCTTTGAGAAGTTTGATGTTCCATTAGATTAGAGCCTCAAAAAAATTGTTCAATTGGTCAACTATGTCATAACAATGTACTTAGAAAATTAAAATCTAATTACCTAAAAGCTTTACTTGGAATTATATTAAAGACAAAGAGAACACAAATTATGTTGTCATAACATAGGAAAAATATGAGAAACTTTTATACCCCCAATATCTTATCTTTTACTAAAATCTTCAAACCCTACATTTAATATGTATATATATATATATATATACATAGGAACTATAAGAGATCGATATTCCACATATAGAAAAAGGTTATGAGGATTCGTCCCTATCTTCCCAAGGACGGTCCGGTCCCATAGCAATGCTTTTGCCTAGAAAACTATCGCCAAAGGATAAGGTTGTTAAAAGGAAAGTTGTGGGTGTAAACTGTAAAGAAGAAGGTAGCTCCTTCTTTTGGGGTCTGGTCATTGTCAAGAGAATACTATACTATACTATACTATACTATAAAAACGATTTACAGTATAGGTTGGTTATATGTAGTCAAATGAAGATTATCTGGGTTTAATTACTGATTTTAATACTTAAGTGGATGACGAATCAATACTAATTAAAATGAAGATAGATAGTGATATCATATGGCAGATAAACAATGTATTTATTAAAAGATGGTGGTGGTATTTTATTTCTTACTTGAAAGAAGAAAAAGAAAAAATAAAAAAGAAACAAAGTTGAGGATAATGTAATGATAATGATAGTGATGGCTACCAATTTGCAGGAGTTCTTTTTATTCTAAATTAAAAAACAAATCACCCCAAAAAAAACAAAAAAAAATTACCCTTCTTACTCTCTTGGCTTGGGTGAGGGTGAGGGTGAGGGTCCCTTGAAAATGGAAGCTTTCTGAAAGCTAAAGGAGCGCATAAATGGCATACAACGCAATAACAGCTAGCAGCAGATGGGGCCATTCATTCCACTCATATCTCTTATTTTAAATTCGTGCTTTGCGTTTGTAGATATGAATATATGTGATGATTTAAAGACAGAGATGATGATATCAGCTGAACGTTATCTACAATATTTGCCTATAATCAGTTAAACGTCTAAATTACGTGTCAGATTCTCACTCTTTACATTATTTACAATTCTTGATAAAGTGAAGATCACATACTCTGTTGAGTCTCGAGTCAGAAAGGTGGATATCCGAGTCAGGAAATCGTGTTTGGATGACAAGAAAAATGGGGTGTACTCGTGTGTGATGTGGGGTCTATCTATATGTTAACCAGTGGGGGTCCTTTTTGTTGCATATAGTTTTGGATGTTTGAATTTTGATTGATTGAATTGTGAATATGAGAGTGACGACAAGATCATATTCATGTGCATGAACCAGCCACATGGGTTGTTGATGCAGTATGATGAAATTGATTCTGTTTGTTTGTCCTCTGTTTTTTTTTCTTCTTCAGAGGATAAGGATAGAACTAATTTTTATGTCAAATTCAGTTTGAGCATACAATAAATGAATAATATATAATAAAACCTAATATGAGTTGGCAAACTGTGATGATTAAACAAGTTCTATGACTTTTGTCTGTTTGCAGCTAATCTTGGTTTCATTGGTATTGTCTTAATCTTCAGATCTTATGTTTACGTATCAAGACTGTTTAGGTAATCACTGGATTAAATTTTCTTAAGACCATAGTTAAACTTATAAAATATTGTAATAATATCAAATTATATGGAGATGATCTCATCATTAACATAAGATTTTCACTTTTATTTCATTGTTTAAAGATGATTAGTGTCAAAGTTTTTGTTTGATAAAAGTAGACTTGGTCTGTGGTTAATGGGATTAAACTGAGCTGAGATTTGAAGGTTTTGGTTTTGGATAAGTTATAGTTTGCGGATGGCTCTGTTATTAGTTGTATAATCACGGAATATTAAATATAAGTAAAATAATAATAATAATAATAATAATAATTTCAATATTAAAAAAAAAAATGGTTTGAAAAACTTTACTGCTAGCTTTCAAATGATAGTAGAAGCACACAACCATTTCAAACTAGCCTAAATTAGGTAGATTAACCTGACCCTAGCCTAAACTCCATGTTATCAGGTATGTAAGCAAATTACATTTTTATTCATCAAAGAGAAAGGATTGAGCTTTAGCCTAAACTTAGGTTTTGGCTTTCTGGGGTACTTAGAAACCAGCAAAAGGATGTTTACAGATAAGATAAAGAGGTACAGTTAGCTTGAATAAATATCTTATTAGCTTTGCTTTGCTTTGCTTCCATGATTATCCAATATGTTGCCTCTCTTGCTGATTAAGGAATCGTAGGCTCATCTTGTTACTATCCTTTTCGGATAAGGATTGAGCTGAGACCCAATATATGGTAACTTGTATTCAATTTTGCAATCAAGCAGAGCACAATTCGTCAACCAGAATGACAAAAAAAAAAAAAAACAATAAGCTTGATTAATCTCAAATTACCGTCTACTGGAACCTTAATGTCGGCATTGACCAATAAACGAACATGCAGTGAACAAGAACTACAGGGAAGAATGACAGATGCTGGTGAAGTATCTGGACTTTGTAAAGAGATTATTCCCATTCCTTACAATGTAATACCCAATTTACACAACCCCAATGAATCAATGGAGAAGTAATCACCTCATCGACACTGGTAAAAGATGTCCAGAACTTCTCTGGTATCTTCAATCATCATATCCTCTAAGCCAACATCCTCTACAGCAACCGTATCCTGTCTTGGATCTAGCAGCTCACTATCATACATTGCACGTGACCTAGCATTGCTGAGGATTTCTCAAGCCTTCTGTACTTTTAGAAATCTATCTCCCAACTCCATGTCATGGTTAGATGGCTCAGATGTCTTTGTAATTTAATAAATTGGATATTCTCTCACAGATAGAATGTCGTAATGCGTTTCTTAGATGGTGCTTTCGCCCAAAATCATGGTTGGACACAACGAGTATCAGTTCTTCACTAGAATCACTACAAATACAAAAAATAGGTTTTTTATTTATAGTTCAATGCAATCAAACCTAAGCAAGATCAATCAAAGCATTCATTATGAGTGCAGAAATTAACAAAACCTGAACTAGTGTATGAAATCAGAATTCCTGCAGATGTTCGTAGATCCTCTGGATAAAGATACACGATGAACTTTTTGGCTTCAATAGGGCTTGCCAATATCGAGTTCAATATAACCACTTTCCTTTTATGAAAAGTTCATATTTTTGCTAAATTCCCAGATACAAAGTGATCAAACATAACGAATACTCCCCTATGCACAATCATATGCGATTAGCAATCTAAGACATTTGTTACACTGCTTGAACAGATAATAAAGCACAAGAAATGCAATGAAAAACGGAGAAGTCAAAGAGGAATGGTGCCGACCGCAGCAGGCGTTGATAGGTTAATCTTCACACCATCAAATATGCTAAAATGGAAGCTCCATTCTCCATTCTCCAGATCCTAAATCTCTTTTTGGCTGTGGCTGCTACGTCAGGATTAAGAGTTAGGCTTTCCATAGTAACAACTCAAGAATATGCCTTTTAATGTTCAGCATTGCAACTGGCTACGGAGTTAGAGAGGAGGCAGTCTGTTGATTGAACCAGAATAATATGGACCCCAAAATTAAACCTAACACATATTCTAGACCCTTGCCTATATAATTGTTGTTTAAAATTCCCTAGTGGTGCAGGCCTAAGAAGAATCTTGTGAAATATCAGAATCATAGTTCTAGTTACAACGAAGGCAAGATTGATAAGACTAATTCTCTAGCCCCATATTTTGCTTAACCATGTAACTGTTAATAAAAAATAAAAGTAAAAAGAAATAAAAACTACAATACAAAGAAATACAGATGATCTAAACAACAAGCATAGGTAATATTTAAAGGTAAAACTCATTTTCCACTATGTTGTTTCTCCTTTGAGCCAGTTGCACTGACCATCCTTGTGCTGTAAACATTTGGTTGAATTATTAAATGACAAAAAAATACCGTAGTCCCAACTCTCTCGTTCTCATTCTTGTTTGTGACCGCAATTTTAACTTCAGTCCCTTCTGACACTCGAATTAAACAAAAGAGATGTCACGAAAGTTTGGTATATCCACCAAAATTGTACAGCATCAGTGAAGTGCAAAAGTGATTTCTGCAACTTTTTCAATGGCATAATGCTTAGTGCAACTGGCTCAAACAATAAGGTTAGTAAGTGATTTTTGTGCTAAAATCTGAAGGCATAAATAGATTTATGTGAGAAATAAGTGCAAGCGTAAGTAACTACATAGCAGCTAATTGAACTTAAATTCTTCATCTCGCAGACCAAAACTTAAGTCTCTTTAAAATCCATAATAAAATAAGCAACAAAGTTGAAATTTTGATCCACCAAGATAGCTTCAATCTCATTGGTGTGGTGGAAATTGCACGAGGAAGAGTGATAATCTGTTCATTTCTCGAAGCAAGAACAACCAGGAAAGCTATATAATTTATTAGGAAGAAAGGTAACAGAAATCCACACCTTTGAGACAAGCCTGAATTTCTTGGTGGATTGGAGTAAATCAGTAGGAGGCAATAAGAGTGGACAAAAGGATCCTGATTATTCTAATGGCTGCTCCAACTACGGACGGAACTTTCCCTGGTCAGGTACGGGTAAAAGGGTATCCATGTCCATACTCTGTCTCTCATTTACATATCCATGCCGGGATTTGGAGACCAGATAGAGCAAGGTGTTGTCGAGCTGGGTACTGGATATCCATGGATGTGCAAATTTCAATTTTTTATTATTCATTTTAAGAAATTCAACTACAAAATAAAGGCTAAATTAATTTAACAAAAGAATAAAACATAAGTGATCAGATCTCGCACCAAAAGTGAAATATCATTCAAATATCAAAATACAAAAGTAAATACTATCTAAATATTGTTGATTGTAACCTGACGATGATGGTTGCTGTAATTTATCTGAAAATTTTTGTTTATCATGATCAAACCCTAGAATATCCCAATTAACTAACTTTTGAAAATGCCGTTACAAAGGCTAAATCACAGTTAAAACCATAAATAAAGTAAATGAATAAATAAAAGCCCACCTTTCTCGGTCTTTGTTCCATCTTTTCCGAAATTGCATTATATTCTTCTAATTTCTTTCTTTCTTCGTTCAACATTCAATCTCTTACAGACATCTCTCTCTTTCTTTCTGTCCTCCTGTTATAACTCTTAACAAACATTAAGCATACTATACTATGTTTTCTTGTGCTTCACTGAGAAACTCCTCATCATTTTTCCCTCGCGTCGTCGCCAATAATCAGAGACTGATTATTATACGTCCTTTATCTTCTTCGTCGAGATAATCATCATTTGTTGATGAGTATAAAATGGAAGGAAATACATTTTTGAAGTTTTTGAGATCTGGGGTTGTGATTTCTGCTGCTGCTAATTCTTTAAGCTTGGGATTTTTGTATTGGTTTTCCACTCCCAACGTGAGTTCGTTCTTGTCTTTCGCTGATCATCCGAAAGAAACGTGGGTAGGAGATGATAATGATCAACTTCAACATTCTATTCCTCAGAAAAATTGCAAGTTTCTCTTTGGAGGTGGTCTTTGTATATATCTTCAAAACTAAGGTAAGTTCGTCTTGGAAGATGTTAACAATGTGTATAATATTTTATCATTTTGTTGCAGATGCATACAGGAGAAGGGTGTTTTTCAATTATGAAAAACAGATACGGATGCAGAGTACCCCCCGAAAATGTGTCCTACATATGCAGCTAGCTTATCTTTCATTTCTGTGAACGAAATTCATGTCTATCAATTAATGTCTTCCATCGAATAAATGCAATGCATACATCGAATAAATATTAATGTCTTCCATCGATAATGTCTAGTCATTTTCACTTACGGAAAAGTAAATGGGGTGTTAGCAAAAAATGATTTTCAGAGAGCAGCATCACAGGTATGTGGGATTTTGATCACGAATAATGTCGTGGACATAATATTCTAGGTGTTTGATGCAAATCAAGATGGTAGTTTAAGCTCGGATGAGTTTGTAAGAGTTCTGCAAAGACGGGAAAGGGACAATGCACAGCCTAGAGAGGCAGGATTCAGGGGTTTGATATCTTGCTGGAAGAACTGTGTTACAAATTGTTCTTCTGGCAAGCTGTTTCCTTACTTCTTAAAATAAAATTACAATTAGCTGATACCTGTTGAATTTTGTACAGAAGCTAGCTGATCTTCATTCTCTTATTGCTCAGTTAGGGAACTCGTTTGGAATTTGACTAACTTCTTAATAAGGTATCACAAACAATCTAAATTAAGCAGGATGGTTTTGACTTCTTGTTTACTTAGCTATGCATACTGATTTTATAACCCAAAACTATATTTGATTATGGAGCGAAGAACTTTTTTTTTATTATCATACAGTCATATGCTATCATTAATGTACTACTCACCCCGACATTAAAAAGTTAGCATATTGAAAATTTTCAACTTATATCACACCTATTTAAAAATGTCTTATATAAGTGATTTTATTATAAAAGTTTAATCATCCTACTTCTTGAGATAAACAAATTACCTTCATGCAGAAAAAGAACACTATGATATTAATTGTGCTAAATAACATATATAATTATTACAGAACTTTTAACAGGGTAAAGTCATTTGAAGTAATATTACTTTTACAAAAGTTCTATGCTAAGTTTTTCATTCTGAATGATTTGACAAGTTAATTAGCATTTTCCTACCGTGATCTTATTATCTACGAGGAACTACCAAATAAGTTACTAATGATACTAACAAATAAATAGGATACAATTTTAAAATATTAATACTCTTTATATAAAATTCATATTAGTGTATTATTCACCACCTACTTAAAAAATCACCTCAATATTTTCTAACCCATTAGAAAATCTCTCAATTATATACAATTTAAATCAAATTATTTAAAAAAAAAAAAAAAAAAAACTTAAACCACGCAGTGAAGGAGTTTTTTGTCCTTTCGAAATTTCGTTAAAGTAGATCAGAATTGTAACTTTTTTCAAATATGGGTAAAATTCCAAATTTGTGTTGAGTCGTTGGGCCATAAAATCCCGACATTGACAGTTAATAGAGTTCTACAAGGGAATCCATTCAGAGAGAGCCCAAAAGGCAGAAGCCTTACAACTTTGCAAAGCGAAAGCGAAACAGAGAGCCTTGCCGTTGAATGAACGAGAATAGCTTTAACATAACACTTCACAGATTCTCTCTTCCAGTTCCTGGCGGTATAGACAGAGCGCGAAGATGCATTACAAGAAAGAACTCTGCAGAAACTTTCAACGCGGAAGGTTGGTAATTCTTCTTTTCTTATTTTATTTTTCTACTGCTGATAATCATAATTTACGATAACAACATGCTTTGACTGGTTTTTAGAAGCAGGGTTATGTTTATTTCTGTTAAAGGACTACTCGTATTGTCCAAAGTTTATACTTCATTCTTTCTTTTATTTCTTTTGACTAGAAATTAATCATTTTTGTTTTACTGCACTTTCGCTCTAGTATCACTCCAATTAATTGTATTCTGACAATGTTAATTTCGTTAATTATATCCTTGTTTTATTTTAAATAAAGTTTCTTTTCTATTCTGTGCGATGAAATTGGAAAGTGGTTGGATATTTAACTTGATTTCAAAATATTGGCTAGCTTTTGTCAGCTTGAATTTTCTATTTTTTGATGATTTGCTACTTCTCCTTTATGTAGTTTGGATTTGTGTTTTTTTTTTCTGCGTAAAGGTTGATTATCCCTAGTGCAATTAAGTGTATATTTTAGTGTTTTAAGTAGTGGAATTTTTTGCTTTTTTTTCTGTGTCTTATTTTACATAAATTATGGCAGAAGTGTTTTTCATGCGCGCATGATATTTCCCCTTTTTAGTCATAATCTTTGCTTCTCCTCTTCCAGCTGTCAGTACGGTGTAAATTTCTTCATGTTACTCAGCAACAGCCAAAATCCAATAATGCCTTTGGATTTGGCGCACAAGCTGGCTCACAGCATCAGCATCAGCAGAAGCCCAATCCTTTCGGATTTGGTGTTCAGAACAACCCTCAGTCAAAAGGGGCCAATAATTTTGGTAATAAACAGAACCAATTTAAGGTCCGTTCTCCTAAATAAGTTTCTATCATTGAAGTAAGCTTTCTATTGTCCATGTGTATATGACCATTGGCATTGATGCTGAAGGGTGATATTTTTTATTTGTTGAGTTAAAGTTTGGAAGGCTTTAGTGCATCCCTATTTACTTTCCAGTGAAAATATTTTGTTGTGGACCAGACTTTTGAAAACAAATGGACCCGATTCTCACCCATACCCAACAATAATGCTCCGTCATCACGACAACTAGACAATCAACCCCAGTCAGCAAATCATAAGTCAGTACTCGATCCAAAGGGTTATGCTTCTTTTTCTTTGCAGTTTTGTAGCTTTGTACTTGTCATCCTGTCTTCTTCTAACTTGAGTAGTATGCCTGATAAAATGCGAATTGTGTGTATCAAAGGTGCACAGATCCTGGCTCCTGCAAACGCACAATTTCTGAAGATTTTGAGCACGAGAGACCACTTTGGAAGCTTACGTGCTACAGCCACTGGAAAAAGTATGCTTTTGTTGTTATATCTTTTAATATCATTTTGTGATTGAAAGTTTCAGGACGTCAGGGCTCTTGTCCTATTTGCTGCTACAAATGATTCGTCTTTGGATTTTATTGGCTTATAAATGTGTTGGTGAAAAATAAAATTAAAGCTGAATTGTTTTTGTGAGTTTCTGTGAAAATTTTAACAAAGAGGATTGGCATTCCTGAAAACAATTTTATTTTGCAAAAAATAGATTAAAAAAATGAAAGTATTGGTTGATGCCATTATTTAGTTTCAAACTAATAATTTTAAACTTGTTGAAACAATGTAGGAGTCAATAGACTTGATATTGAAATTCTCTGCCCTTTGAGAATGATTTATTGTCCCACGAAGATTGCCATTATAAACATAGTAAATTATTCACTAGTTCACTTTGTTCTTTTCTTTTCCCCCATCTAACTGGGGTAAATCTGGCAATAGACACATTCCCAAGATAGCTCTGAAGGGTTCAAATGTTCATAATTTATGCGAAAATCATTGTGGGCGAAGTAAAGGATTCTTATTTTTCTTTTTGGTACAGTTAATTTATATAAACATGTGACAAACAAGTGTGAATTAGCAACTTGGAAATTGCAGTGCATGCATGGATCATATAAAACAGTTTATTGCCTATATTGATAATTCAATAATTGCACAGTGTTCAGTTTTCACTAATTATTAAACTATATGCAATGAAAAATCCTGGCATAGATTACAGTTCTCTGAAGTACCCCCATTCTCCCAACCAAAAAAATGGGAAAGAAAGAAAAGAATAAATTGAGATGGTGGCTAATTTTTAGTTATTTGATTGCAGTGCTCCATGCGACATTGTCGGTGACAGCAGCTATAAAGAATTGCGGGCAGCAGCATACGTTGAAGCTAAGCGTGGGTTGAACTTGCAGTCTATTGTAAGGAAATTTGGCACACCAATATTTTTGACTTCTTCAATTGCATGTTCATAAATGTTTACGATATATTTTATCATCACATTTCTGCAGTTATTGAAAGTCCATTTTGTATATATCAGTGGAATTTCATTCTCTAACTTTCTTTGTAAACTTACTGATTCAACACATCTTGCTGCAGGTTGAGAGAGAGAGGAATTTACTCAATTCCAAGTTAATGGAGTGTGACAACCTAATTCGTAATCCCTATACTGGGCCTTTCTACCCTGCTCTTGCCAGCCAAAGACCATTTCCTCCGGCCACTCTGAGTGCATTCTCTCCAACTCCTCAAAATAGTGCCCCTCCTGCAGTTTCCAGTGTTAGTCAACTGGGATCATCACTTAATACTGGATTGGAAACAAGGCATGAAACAATCCTACCATTTGAACTTTTGCTCTCAAACTCAGTGGAATCTATCTGCTGGCTTATTAACTACTTTGGTAGATACTGACATTGCTGGAGTTTCATATTGATTTATGATATACTGTTTCCAACCTTGTCTTTAAGCTTTTAGTCACTTTGTTCATCAATGGTTCTCAGGCCCTCTGCACCATCGAATAATGCCTTTGGGCAACCAAATTTTTTCCCAAATTCTAGCATGACTTCAGCACATTTGGGACAAATAATTTGCCATTTGCAAGTGCTGGTAAAATTGTGAAGGCTTTCGTATATATACTGATCAAGAATGTGTCTATATATGGTCTCTGACTGTTTGTCATATATTAGGTCCATTTGACAGCCAATTTCCAGGCCAGGCAATCAGCAATCCCTTCACCTCCAATATGACAAGCTTCAGCAACAGTGGTTTAGTTGGTGCTGGATGGCATTGCCCACTGCTAATCCGTTTTCATTTGGTAACAAGCCCTCTATCCCCTCCATTGGGCATTTTTCATCTTCAACTGCAGCAGAGCAAGCATCTACAAACATTCTCTCGGTGTAAGTTTCTTGAGATTTGAGAAGTTATTTTTTATAAGTGAGTAGAAAGAAGCATCATTAATTTAGGAATTTCTGAGTTTCAATGAGCTAGACTGTATCATGGTTTAATTATTTTTGTATAAATTTTGATTTAATAATTATAGAGATCTCTTTTTAATTCTTCTATTAGTGGAAAGTTTGAAACTTTGAATGACTCAATACTTATCTACTTGTTTCGGCTTGAAACTTCTTTTGTTACATTTATTGACTTAGACTTGTGCTAGGCTTCAAAATATTGGATATCAATGACTTTAAGGAGTGAATTACTTCTCTGTACTGGTCTGCACATTATATATGCTTAGAGTTTCTATTGTAGGAATTGATAAATGTCTTCTGTATGTTGATTCTATTTTTTCTCCGTATACCAATAATTATCTTTACCTTTTCTTATTGATTTTACAGGAAGAACTTGCGAAGTGAAACTGTTACAGGGGATGCGGGTGTTTGGCTAAAAGATAAATGGATTCCCGGAGAGGTATGGGACTTGTGTTTACATTATTTTTTCAACAGAATGTACAAGTAGAGTCTGAATTTTTAAGAGTTTTTAAGTTATATAAATATTTTCTTTTATCTGTGCAAAATGTGTCCATGATTTTTATTTTGATCACAGCTCAGGCCCCTGTCCCTCTCCCCATGTAAAATTATCTTGCATTTTGTTCTTTCCTTTAAAGGAGAGGAATTGTGAAAGTAAATTATATAGTAACCAAATAAGAATCATTGCAATTACACATGGATACTTCTCGCCTTTACCTTTATTTTAATTGATTTTAGCCACTTATTTCTTGTTCTGGATGTCCTTGGTAATAGTTTGACCAGCTCCCTGACAATTATTTCTGTTTTATATCAGATTCCAGAAGAAGCACCTCCAGAGGCATTTGTAGGATATGGCATATAAAAAGTTAAAGAGTGTATAGGCAAATTGCTTATTGGTGTTGCATTCTGCAAGATGGGCAATGATATGTTTCAAAATTCGAGTAAGTCATCTGCCTATACGGAAATAGAGTTACTAATAGGGTGTCAATGATGCATCGGCAGTTAACCTGGCAACGGAATTTGCAAAGAGGGGTTTTGTTTTCCTTCAACAAATTTTGGTAAGTGTCTATGAACATACAGTGGCATCTAATGGAATGACATTTTTTTTGTGTAGCTTGCAGTATGACTGATGTATATCTTTATACATATATAGTTGATACGAGTAATTTGTTTCTTTCTTTGCTATTTATCATTGTACATTAGCCCATAGAAAATTAGAAATCATCAAATGATTGGTTGAATTTATGCCACTTAAGACCAGTATCGGAATTGGTTTATCTATGTTTGCCTTTTAGTAGGGATTGCAAGAGCTCAATATTTTAAGCTTGTAACTAAAATGAATGAAGGAAAACTTATAGGAAGTGAGAAACTTATGAGTATCGAGGGAAGAAGGATGGTTAGAGCAGATGTTTGTTGATTGCTTGATGACAAAGCCAATATAAGTGAGACTATTTATACATTTCAAAGTTGAGAGTCGGTCTCCATTACAATTTACAAGGAATTGAATTCTAGAGTACATCAAAAAACCAAATCATATAAAATATGCAGATTGATTGACTTGGTGAGCAACCATATCTGTGAGATTATACATAGGATCTGTTAAAAATCCAGGCTGATATCCAATCTGAAGTATTGCTGGATTATAAGATAAGGTTCCGAAGTGGATTTTTTACTCAAATTGTTGTGTTGTATTTCTTCAAATTTAAATTTTGCTGTCACTTTGGATTTGCTTTTTGTGTTAGTTGGACAGCAGGACATTTGTTTTGAGTTTATGTGATATAGACAAGATACTTCATTGTTATGTGATGTGATTGCATACAATTACAAATTTCATGCGGCCAAGGTCATTGAGTTTAAGAAGTTGAACATTAATATTATTAAGGAAAGAAAGCATTTTTAGGATTTTTAGTATCAAACAGATTAACATAGAAACCGTACAAAATTTAATAAAAATTTTGCTGATAAAAGACAGTTGCTGACACGTTCATCTTAGTAGAGCTGAACTGAATCATCAACATCAATGAATCTTAAATGGGGTCAAGTTTTATTCTTCAAATTCAAATCTTCCGAGTAGACGTGCCATCATGTCATTATTTTGTATGAATGTAGCAACAAGATTTTCAAATGAAGGCCCTAGGGTTTGGTGGGCAAAACAAATACCGATAAACAAATGAATAAGCGAGAAAAAAATAATAATAATTCCACCATCAACCCAAGGCAAAAAACTAAAAAGTGCTTTGTAAAACAAAGCATAAGGGTTTGGAGATTCACAATCTCCAGCGTAATCTCATGAGAAGCACACTCTCCTTTTTCTTCTT
>JAXCLQ010000013.1:11982-22472 GCA_035584115.1 Cedrela odorata | reverse complement strand
TTATTATTATTATTATTATTATTATTTTTTATTCATATAGTCATATGCTATCATCGTTGAACTCACCTCGACATATATGGCATGGCTGGGAAAAATCTGTTGCAGCCGACTCTTAAATATAGGGTCATTAAAAAGTTTGTATATTGAAATATCTCAAACACATATAGCACCTATTAAAAAATGTCTTATAATATATAAGTGATTTTATTACGCAAAGTTAATCATCCCACTTCTTCAGACAAACAAATTACCTTGAGTTAGAACAAGAACATTTATGACATTAATTGTGCTAAATAACATACATAATTGTTACAAAACTATTGACAGGGTGTATAGATAGTCATTTGAAGTAATATTATTTTTACAAATGTTTTAAGCTTTAAGTTTTTCAATTTTCTGAATGATTCGAGAAGCTACTTAGCATTATATCGTGTCACTTTTTCATGTCATGATCTTATTATTTACGAGGCACTACCAAATATGTTGCTAATCACACTAATAAATAAACGGGATACACTTTTATAACTATAATATTGTTCTTTATATAAAATTCTAATTAGTCTATGATTTATGTGCTCAAAAAAGCACCTCAATTTTTTCTTGCTCAATAGATACCCCGTAAACATGAGCTCTCAATTATATACATTTTAAATCAAATCATTAATTTTTTTTTTTAAAAATAAAAATAAAAATAAAAATACACGAACGCCAGTCATGCAATGAAGGGTATTCTAGTCCTTTAGGCATTTCTTTAAAGTTGATCAGAATTGTAACTTTTTTCATATCTGGGTCAAATTTCAATTTTGTGTTTTGAGTCGTTGGGCCAATAGAGCCCAATATGATGATGGTACAGTTCTATAAGAAAACCAATTCCGAGAGAAGACCAAAATTGTCAAAAGGGAAACAGATAGCGGTGCCTGTCGGCGAAACAGAAAAGCTTTAACATGACATAACTCTCACTCTATTGTCCAGTTTCTGGCGGTATAGACAGAGCGCCAGGATGCATTACAAGAAAGAACTTTGCAGAAACTTTCAACGCGGAAGGTTAATTCCTCTTTTCTTATATTTTTTTTTTCTACTGCTGATAATCATGATTTACAGTAATATCATGATTTAACTGGTTTTTAGTAGCAGGGTTATATTTATTTCTGTTGAAGAACAAATCGTATTGTTCAAAGTTTATATTTTATTCATTCTTTTATTTGTTCGGATTGCAAATTAATCATATATATTTTTTTCTTTTATTAAACTTTCGCTCTAGTATCACTCCAATCAATTGTATTCTGACAATGTTAGTTTCGTTAAAATGAGCTTACAATTCATATTTTGTAGTAGTTGCTTGACCCTTGACCTTCAGGGCAGATGAATTTTATTTTAAATAAAGTTTCTTTTCTAATCTGAGCGATGAAACTGGAAGGTGGTTGGATATTTAACTTGATTTCAATTTTCAATTTTTTTTTATATTTTTTGCTTCCGCCCTTTATGTAGTTTGGGGTTTTGTTTTTCTTTTCTGCTTGATTATCCCCTAGTGCAATTATGTGTATATTTTAGTGTTAAGCAGTGGAATTTTCACTTTATTTTCCCTGTCTTATTTTACATCCTTAAATTATGCCAGAACTGTTTTTCATGCGCATGATATTTCCTCATTTTAGTTGTAATCTTTGCTTCTCCTCTTCCAGCTGTCAGTACGGTGAAAGATGTAAATTTCTTCATGTTACTCAGCAACAGCCAAAATCTAATAATGCCTCTGGATTTGGCGCACAAGCTAGCTCACAGCAGCAGCTGCAGAAGCCCAATCCTTTCGGATTTGGTGTTCAGAACAACCCTCAGTCAAAAGGGGCCAATAACTTTGGTAATAAACAGAACCAATTTAAGGTCTGTTCTCCTCCTAAATAAGTTTCTATCCTTTAAGAAAGTTTTCCATTGTAAATGTGTATATGACGATTGGCATTGATGCTGAAGGGGAGATATTTTTTATTTGTTGAGTTAAAGTTTGGAAGGCCTTATTGCATCCCTATTTACTTTCTAGTGACCATATTTTATTGTGGATTAGCCTTTTGAAAACAAATGGACCCGATTCTCACCCATACCTAGCAATAATGGTCCGTCATCACGACAACCAGACAATCAGTCCCAGTCAGCAAATCATATGTAAGCACTCGATCTAAAGGGTTATGCTTCTTTTTCTTTGCAGGTTTTAGCTCTGTACTTGTCATCATGTCTTCTTCTAACTTGAATACTAAACTTGATAAAATCTGAATTGTGTATATCAAAGGTGCACAGATCCTGACTCCTGCAAACGCATAATTGCTGAAGATTTTGAGCATGAGAGACCACTTTGGAAGCTTACGTGCTATGGCCACTGGAAAAAGTATGCTTTTGTAGTTTCATCATTTTGTGATTGAAAGCTTCAGGACTATAGTAGTATTTGCTGCTACAGATGATTTGGCTTTGAATTTTATTGGCTTATAAATGTGTTGGTGAAAAATAAAATTAAAACTGAATTGTTCTCCTGATGTTCTATGAAATTTTAAGGAAGAGGATTGGCATTCCAAAAATTAGATAAAAAAATGGAAGTGTTGGTTGATGTCATTATGTAGCTATAAACTAATAATTTTAAACTTGTGGAAACAATGTAGGGGTCCGTAGACTTGATACTGAAATAGTATGTCCTTTGAGAATGATTTATGGTCCCACAAAGATTGCCATCATAAACATGGTATATTCTTCACTAGTTTATTTTTTCTTTTCTTTTCTCCATCTAATGGGGGTAAATTTGGCGATAGACACATTCCAAAGATATCTCTGAATGGTTCAAATTTAAATAGTGTATATGAAAATCATTGTGGACAAAGTAAAAGATTCTTGTTTTTCTTTTTGGCATGGTTAATTTATATAAACATGTGACGAACAAGTGTGAAGTAGCAACTTGGAAATTGCAGTGCATGCATGGATCATATAAAATAGTTTAATGTCTATATTGATGATTCAATAATTGCACGGTATTCTGTTTTCACTAATTATTAAACAATGTGCAATGAAAAATTGTGGCATAGTTTGTGGCAATGAAAAATCGTGGCATAGTTTACGGTTTTCTGAAGTGCCCCCTACCCAACCAACCAAAAAAATTGAGAAAAAGAAAAAGAATAAATTGAGATGGTGCCTAATTTTTAGTTATTTGATTGCAGTGCTCCATGCGACATTGTTGGCGACATCAGCTATGAAGAATTGCGGGCAGCAGCATACGATGAAGCTAAGTGTGGGTTGAGCTTGCAGTCTATTGTAAGGAAATTTGGCACACCAATATTTTTTACTTCTGCAATTGCGTGTTCATAAATGTTTACAATATATTTTATCAGTTCATTTCTGCAGTCATTGAAATTCCATTCTGTACATATCGGTGGAATTTCATTGTCAAACTTTCTTCCTAAACTCACTGATTCAGCACATCTCACTGCAGGTTGAGAGAGAGAGGAATCTACTCAATTCCAAGTTAATGGAGTTTGATAACCTACTTCGTAATCCCTATATTGGGCCCTTTAACTCCGCTCTTGCCAGCCAAAGTCCATTTCCTTTGGCCACTACGAGTGCATTCTCTTCAACTACTCAAAATAGCACCCCTCCTGCAGTTTCCAGTTTTAGCCAATTGGGATCATCACAAAATACTGGATTGGGAACAAGGCATGAAATGCTCCTACCATTTGAACTTTTGCTCTCACTCATTGACATATATCTGTTGGCTTATTATCTACTTTTGTAGATACTGACATTGCTGAAGTTTCATATTGATTTATGATATCCTGTTTCCAACCTTGTCTTTAGGCTTTTAGTAACTTTGTTCATCAGTTGTTCTCAGGCCCTCTGCACCATCAAATAATGCCTTTGGGCAACCAAATTCCTTCCCAAATTCTAGCATGACTTCAGGTGCATTTGGGACGAATAATTTGCAATCTGCAAGTGCTGGTACATTTGTGAAGGCTTGTCTATATACCTGATCAATAATGTGTCTATATATGACTACTGACTGTTGGTCATTTGTTAGGCCCATTTGACAGCCAATTTCCAGCCCAGGCAATTAGCAGTCTCTTCACCTCCAACATGACAAGCTTCAGCAACAATGGCGTAGTTGGTGCTGGAAGTAACAAATTTTCTGCTCCAGCTTTGTGCAGTCCTAGTCCATTTTCATTTGGTAAACAGCCCTCTATCCCCTCCATTGGGCCTGTTTCATCTTCAACTTCAGCTGAGCAAGCATCTACAAACATTCAGTCGTAAGTTTCTTGAGATTTGAGAAGTTATTTTTTTTTAATTGAACAGAAAGAATCATTGATAATTTAGAAATTTTTGAGTTTCAATGAGCTAGATTGTAGTTTTAAGTATTTTTTGTTTAAATTCTGATCTAATAATTATTGAGATCTCTTTTTAATTCTTCTATTAGTGGAAAGTTTGAAACTTTGAATGACTCAACACTATTTATTTTCTTAGACTTATGTCAGGCTTCAAAATATTGGATATCAATGACCTTAAGGAGTGAATTACTTCTCTCGGCTGGTGTGCCATAATATATGCTCACAAATAGAATTTCTTCTTGTTGGAATTGATAAATGCCTTTTGTATGTTGATTTCTTTTTTCTCCATACACCAATAATTATCTTTACCTTTTCTTCTTGATTTTACAGTAAGAACTTGCAAAGTGAAACTGTTACGGGGGATACAGGTGTTTGGCTAAAAGAGAAATGGATTCCTGGAGAGGTATAGGGCTAATGTTTGCATTATTTTTTTTTAACAGAATGCATGAGTAGATTCTGACTTCTTATGAGTTTTTAAGTTTTATTTTATGAATATTTTCTTTTATTTGTGCAATAATCATGGCTCAGGCCCCTTTCCCTCTCCTGATGTAAAAATATATTGCTTTTTTTTTTTTGGTTGAGAAAGTAAATTATATGGTAACCAAATAAAAATCATGGCAATTACATATGATTACTTGTTGCCTTTACCTTTATTGTAATTGATTTTAGCCACTTATTTCTAGTTCTGGATGTCCTTGGTGATAGTTTGACCAGCTCCCTGACAATTATTTCTGTTTTATATCAGATTCCTGAAGAAGCACCTCCTGAGGCATTTGTGTGATATGGCATATAAAATTTTAGCGTATAAGCACATTGCTTATTGGTGCTACGTTAAGCAAGATGAGCAAGATGGGCAATGATACGTTTAAATTGGAGTCAAGTGATCTGCATGTCCAGAAATAGAGTTACTTATAGTGTGTCAATGATGCCTCAGCAGTTAACATGGTAATGGAATTAGCAAACAGGGGTTTTGTTTTTCTTCAACTAATTTTGGTTAGTGTTTATGAATTTATAGCGGCATGACATTTTTTTTCATAGCTTGCAGTATGACTGATGTATATCTTTACACATGTATAGTTGATACGAGTAATTGATTGCTTACTTTGCTATTTATCATTGTACATTAGCCCATAGAAATCATCACATGTTCGATTGAATTTTTGCCTCTTAAGAGCAGTATCGGAATTGGTTTGTCCATGTTTGCATTTTAGTCTGGTTGCAGACAGAGGTTTTTGCCAAATGTACGGGTGCTCAATATTTTAAGCTTGTAAGTGAAACTTACGAGTATCAAGGGAAGAAGAAGGATAGTTGGAGCAGATGTTGAAACTAGTTATTGATTGCTTGATGGCAAAGCCAAAATCAGTGGGACTATTTATACATTTCAAAGTTGAGAGTGGAATAGAATTCTAGAGTTCATTTAAAAAACAAATTATATATAATATGAAGATTGATTGACTTGGTGATCAACCATATCCGTAAGTTTATGCATAGGATCTGTTAAAAATCCAAGCTGATATCCAATCTGAAGTGTTGCTGGATTTTTGACTCAAATAGTTATGCCACGCTTCTTTGATGGAAATTTTGATGTCACTTTGGAATTATATTTTTGTGTCACTTGGACAGCAGGAGATATTAGTTTTGAGTTTCTGTGACATAGATAAGAGACATACTTCATTGTTATGTGATGTGCATACAACTACAAAACTCATGCAGCCACGTTCATTGAGTTGAAGAAGTTGAACATTATTATTATTATCGAGGAAAGAAAGTTTGCTGAAGGGTTTTTACTATCAGACAAATTAAAATAGAAACCGTACAAAATTAAAAAGAAAAAAGAAAAAAAAAGAAAAGAGTAAAGCAAACGCGTTTTCATTTTGAAAATTATTCTAAATAAAATGGAAAAAAGGGTACTTAAAAAATCGTGCAGACTATATATATATATAGGAATGGGACCCATATCCTCTCTGGCAAACTTGCAAAAAGAAAATACCAAAACCAAACCCTTATCTTTGTATTACTATTAGATCTTCCCTCCACTGTAATATTTAATTCTTCGTGTTTGGTTTTATAGCTGGAAGCTTCAAGCTCTTTTACCTTAAATTTAAAGAAAATGCTTTTTAACTTTCGGGCCGTGATTGATTGGTAGATTATTCAACATTAGAAGTAGAGAAAAAATGAAACAATTTAAGCCAAGAAGAAGAAGAAGAAGAAGAAGAAGAAGAAGAAGACGATGCATTATTTTGCAGCTTCAAATGGAACAAAAAACATTGACTCTTTATTTGCTGTAGTTTCAAATTTTATGTACATTTTATTATATGGGGCAATACAATCTGTCAGACAACTATATTATATGACGCGTTATTCTTATTGGACTTGTCTTTCATAACACAAGATGCTTGCTAAAGAACATGATGGCATAAAAATTAACAAATAAATTGCCCTGCCTGCCAATCTTCTTCCTTTTTTTGAAAAATACAATATCTAACTATTTGTTTAACCTTTTAACTCGGGAAATCAGAGTATTCAACTTGAATTCCTGACGTCCCAGTAACTGGTTTAACTGATAAAAAGACAGTGGCTGACACGTTCATAATAGTAGAGCTGAGTTGAATTGTCAACAACGACAATTAAATGGGGTTCAACTAAGTTTTATTCTTTAAATTCAAATTTTCCGAGAAGACGTGCCATCATGTCATTATTTTGTATGAATGTAGCAACAAAATTTTCAAATGAATGCACTAGAGCCTAGACCTAGGTGGGCAAATAAACAAATGAATAATCAAGAGCTAAAAAAAAAAATAAAATTTTGAAATAAGCCCACCGCCAAGGCTAAAAAGTGCTTTATAAAACAAAGCATAAGGGTTTGGAGATGGCACAATCTCCAGCATAACCTCATGAGACAAACACTCTCCTTCTTCTTCATGTGACTTTCTTTCTGGCACAATACCAATGTCTCTTCCTATTCTCCCTCGTCTATTCTTAATTCTTTTCTTGCTTTCTTCTACTTCCTTATTCCAAATCTGCTCAGCAATCCATGAAGATGAAGAGTCAGATATAGTAGTAGATCCAAACCTTAGGTTTGAAAATGCAAGACTACGAGAAGCTTACATTGCTTTGCAAGCTTGGAAAGAAGCCATTTTTTCAGATCCTTTTAACTTCACGTCCAACTGGAATGGCTCAGATGTTTGCTCTTACATGGGAGTATTCTGTGCTAGATCTCCCACCAATTCTTCCCTCAGAGTTGTTGCTAGCATTGACCTCAACCACGCTGATATTGCTGGCTACCTTCCTCCGGAACTCGGCAGACTCACAGATCTTGCTGTCTTCCATCTCAACTCAAACAGATTCTGCGGAGTTGTGCCCAAAACTTTTCGCCGCTTGAAACTCCTATACGAACTCGATCTAAGCAACAATCGTTTTGTTGGCCAGTTTCCTAATGTGGTTCTTTCGCTCCCGAAACTCAAGTATTTAGACCTTCGGTTCAATGATTTCGAAGGTTCAGTTCCATCAAAGCTCTTTGACAAAGATCTGGATGCCATTTTCTTGAACGACAACAGGTTCCGTTTTGGAATCCCTGAGAATCTCGGTAACTCTCCAGTTTCTGTCTTAGTCTTTGCCAACAATGATCTTGGCGGTTGTATTCCTGGTAGCATTGGGAAGATGGGCAAGACTTTGAACGAAATCATTCTCATGAATGATAATCTGACGGGATGTTTGCCTCCCCAGATAGGGATGCTGAAGAAACTTACAGTGTTTGACGTGAGTTTCAATCATCTTCAGGGTTCTCTTCCTTCAAGTATTGGCAACATGAAGAGCTTGGAACAGCTGAATGTTGCACATAACAGCTTCACTGGGGTTATACCATCCAGCGTTTGCCAGCTGCCCAACTTGCAGAACTTCACTTACTCTTTCAACTATTTCACCGGAGAACCATCAAGTTGTGCTGCTACTGCTGCCGGAGGAAACGTGGCTAGCGATGGTACCAAGAATTGTATTCCTGGCAAGTCGGATCAGCGTTCTTCCAAAGAATGTTCCTCAGAGGATGCTCGTCCTGTTGACTGCAGCAAGTTACAATGTGGTGGAGCCGGAGGAGGAGGGGGAGGTGGTGGTGGTGGCGGTTCACCATCGCCTGTGCCAAAATCGCCTCCAAAATCAAGGAGAAAGCCTCCTGCTGCAAAGCCACCGTCGCCACGTCATTCTCAGTCGCCTAGACCATTAGTTTCTCCATCACCACCACCGCCTCATTCAAAGATTTCACCCTCTATAAGATCGCATCCTCCTCCACCCCCACCTCCAAAATCTTTCCACTCAACCCCATCACCCCCACCTCCAACTTATAGAGTTTCACCAAGAACGCATCTTCCACCACCGCCGCCACCACCAGTATACAACGTGTCCCCAAAACCCAAACTTCCACCACTACCACCACCACCGCCGCCTACTTCTTATCAACATGTAACACCGCCGCCATCTCCTACTCCACCAAGTTATAACTATAATACACCCCCACCACCACCCACAAAGAAAGTATCCCCAAGTACACATTACGCACCACCACCGCCGCCGGTATATTACGTGCCGAAACAATCACCTCCGCCACCGCCGGTTGAGTACTACCCACCTCCCTATCAGCATATGGCCCCGCCACCAGGGGAGTCAGCTGAGTCTCCCGTGCCAAGTTATCATACTTACTCGCCGCCCCCGCCCCCGGAATATACACCTCATGTTCCTCCACCAAGAGAAGACGAACCAATAGCTCCAGCAACTCCACCAATACCAGTAGAATATCACCCACCTAAAACAGGATGTCCGCCGCCGCATCCACCACCTCCGAAAACTGGGTGTGCTACTCCAGAATCACCACCACCGAGCCATCATTATCCAAAATCTTCCCCACCACCACCTTCACCAAGCCATCACTATACAAAATCATCCCCACCACCTAAACAACATGGGCATTATCCGCCATCATGGCATAATCACCAAAGTCCTCCACCTCCATCAACCCACTATTCATATAAATCCCCACCGCCACCGCCACCTCATGACAGCACACCATTGCCACCGATCATAGGAGTGTCTTACGCATCTCCACCTCCCCCGGTAATCCCCTATTACTAATCGTGGAATCAGGAGGATTCTAATTGATTAAACGGATTTACATTCTTTTTTCGACATTGATTATATTGCAACAAGCAAGGATAATTCCCTATTTGTGTGTTTTTGTTAAGCAGCATTATTATTGTTATTTTTTTTTCGAAGGGGTTGCTTCTGTAGCATAGTTCCATCATCGTCTCGATTGATCGGGTTAAGTATCTGTTGTATTCCTATGATCGTATATGTAATACGGTTAATGTTGGGTGATTTGATGAGCACGTACCTACGAACTAATTAAATTTGTAATATACGAATATTAATTGTGTATAATTTGAATTCAATTAGAGATGATACTGGTATGATAATTAAGTTCTCTTAATTAAACTTGACCTCTTTCAATGCATAGTGATCACGTGTTTGCCTGTATTCTTCAGTTTGTTTCTGAATTATTTACACTTGTCCATGTGCCTCTGTGTCTGCCTGCCAACTCTGTTAATACAGTTGGCAAAAGACTCGTCACCTTTTCTTGCCATATCCGAACTAATACACGAGAATTCATATTTGACATCGATCCAATAATAACGATATTAAGAATTAAATTTTTTTTATCTAAACTGATTTATTCAACATATTTTTTTTAAATATATATTATAATATATTTCTAATAATATTTATTTAAATATTAATCAATTTTATTCTAAATATAATTATATATTTTTTTATATGTAATAAATATAATTAATATTTTTAAAAATATAAAATAAAATTTATTAAATCATAAATAAATTATTATATTATAATTATTTAAATAATTAATTGTATCATAAATAAATTTATGTGTTAAAAATTTTAAATTCTAATCGAATCGTATTATTTTATATCAATCTCAATCTACAAATTTGATTCACGTTAAATTGAGAAATAGTCTAAAAAATTACTACTTATGTGTGGAGATAGACAAATTGAATTTAAATAGGTTTTAGTTTGATCTAAGTTCAAAATATAAGTTTAAATGAGTTATTGATTTAAATTAAATTAAAAAGTAAA
>JAXCLQ010000013.1:0-11882 GCA_035584115.1 Cedrela odorata | reverse complement strand
TTTATCATTTGGAACTATTTCATTTCAAAACTACGGGCCCCTACTTGTATACATGCCCCACAGAAAACTTTCATGACTGCTTGCATGCGTCAACCTCTCTGCTCTGACCCATGCATGTGGTTCTCTTCTCGGGACCTTGGAATACAATAATATTGCTGGAGCTGGAAGCAATAAAAATATATAGTGCCCGTCACTTAATATTTCTGGTGAAGGATAGCATTAATGGAGTTGAGAGATAGTATTGATCTTGTCAAACTGACATAATAATAACATAGCAATAACAACAGAGGACCGTCCAGCTAAAAAGATCGAAGATACATTATTAGCAGAGCCAGCGGGACCGGCTGGATCCGAATAAATAGACAGACATAGACATGTGAGGTGGGCCACCGGCAAGTCCCTCCTAACGTTAGATCTTGAGAAGCGGAGGTTCGCCGGGGTGATTGATAGCAATGACATTGCCAGTGATTTATACAAAGAACAGGAGAACTTGTTAATATATATATATAAATTAGGCTCCCTCCCATCGTCTTAAGTTACCAGAGATCACTGCATTATTATATGAAATAATTAACATGTTAAGCTGCCATCATGATTTTCTTAATATTTGATCACGGTTAGATCATAACTTTTTTTTTAACTTTTCTTAATATTTGACTAATTATAGAAGAACCTTTCCGGCAAAAATCTTCCTTAAGTAAATTAATCAAGACCCCTTTTAAAAATTTATCAAATTTATAATTTTATTAAATAATATTCCCTTCAACTCCAATTTAGTTTTCAAACTAAAGTGATCCTTAGTGTACTACAACCCTTACTAATTTTCGTCATGTTGCACAGTTGGATTCGGCCTTGAAGCTGAGTTAGCAAAAGCAGACGTCTGACGAGGAACTTAAATTCAACTTTGCTGTGTTCGTACAACTATGCATCCAATTCATCATGTGGGGTGGGGTGGGAACTGCTAATTTATTTTGATCCCAGAGGCACCATTTCCCACAACTAAATCCATATCATTTTAGATGCAACGGGTAAATGTAGTCTGTCTTTAACTATTTCTATGGTTATATATTTCATAAAGAGACTCTTCCGACACGATATTATATGGCATTTTTCGTACTACATTATATTATTTATGTCCATACTCCACATTGTATACAAAAAATTTGAATCAATATTTTATTTTTTCCTATCATCAGACTAGTGCACAAGTGGCTGATAGGATTAATGAGCAAGTTTTTCTCCTTTTGGCACCAGAAAACAAGAAAAATGCATCACACTACTATATTCGAATTCTCTCAACAAAGAAATATACTACATACATAAGGCTTTCTGACCCAAATACTGCTTCCATTTTCATCTTCTACACAAAATTTTCAGCCATCTGCAAGTTTAGAAGGTAATGGCCGCGAGATCTCTGCTGCATTATCCAAAACGGATGACAATGCATGATATATCATCTTTACTCTTTCTTGCCAATGCTTCGGTTGTTAGTCGTTTAGCTGCTGCTTGAGAATCTTTTATGGGTTTCACAAGATCAACTGCCTCTTGATTCTTCATAACCTGCTGATCACAACAAACCAGTCATTGTACTATAATCTTTCAATTAAACGTAATGTTAATATGATATGAAACAACACCTTCAATTCATTACATATCCATGCCATTGCTCTAGCCTGTATGCATGGAGCAAAAACAACAGGCTTCCAATTTCCAAACCTAACCACTAAAAACAGGCTTCACAACCTTCATATGACATTTTTTTCATATACTAGCGTGTGCTGAACAATTGCTTTATTAACCAATTAAAATATGCACCAAATGATTCCAAAATTTACACCTAGAACAAAAATAAAGCCTGCAAGAGTAATCATATTCATTAAAGATACTTACATGAGAATTTATTTTAAAAAAATTTATTTAAGCCTTGAAACAGAAGAACAAAAGAACACCTCTTTCTTCAAATTTGAAAGCCTGGGCATAGTAGGCATCATTTTACTACTCTATATAACACATATGGAATAAACTATAATTATTCCTTCTCCTACATTACAAGATATAATCTATGAATAGGTTCGATCATTTTGATAACTGAAACCTGCCTCAAGCTGACTCAAGTTAGTTTATGTTAAGGAGTCATTATTTTATGGCAATCAAGAGTAGTTCCTTGTCAGATGTGACAAACAGAAATTCAAGGCCATAAAGATGGCTAATTTATTGCTTCTACAAGTACGTTATACTTCCTAGTGGTCTAATTTATCAGCTTAGCGTAGTAAGCAAATTTGCTAGCTAATTCATTGCTCTAATCCATATGGTTTAATCATACTGCCAATATAGATGACTCGAAATTATACTGGTCATTAAGATCAAGAAATTCGGGTCAGGTCCACATATTGAAGAAAATCTCGAAAACCTTCAAGCCTGCATTCAAAGCATTGGCAAAAATATGTAATAAAAGATGACGATCAAGCAAAAAGATGACAGAGACTTGAAGGGTCAGGGGTTAAGACAGAAGGATTACTATTGTCCATAAGCTACTATAACTGACCTTCCACAATCCATCGCTTGCCAATATAACAAATTCAATAGTTGGGTCTATAGGCACATGTCTTACATCAGGCTCTGAACTTAAATGAGCTTTAAGGCTTTGATCCCCGAAAGCACGGGCAACAGCAAGTTGGCCATTCACTCTGGGCACATCACCTGAAATAAGAATACAATGCAAAATATCATATGATTTTTCCTTGTGCATACAGGGCATGTTTTCAATCACCTAAATATTTGTGGATATCATTTCCACCTAAATGAGAAAAGGTGTTTTGTCACTCGCTGAGGAATTATGACCTCAATTAATCTTATAAAAATGAATCTAAACTTCAATATTCTTGTCTAAAAAAGCTTTAGAACGTGCACAATGCCAACAATCAACTAAAATGTTTCTTGCAAATTCATACTCAACGGAAACCAGCTTTGGCTTTCCATACTTTTATAAGGTTCAAGTCCCTCAGATCATGATTATTTTCATTGTTTACTTTTTCGAACACCCTAAGCCACTTTAATTATTCTCTTCCTTTGTTACGTTTTTCTTTATATTATTATAATACCACCCTCCAAGTAGGGTTAACCCACACCCCCCCCCACCCCCCCCCCCCCAAAAAAAAAAAAAAAAAAAAAAAAAAGATTATTATCATTCTCTATTCTCAAAACTTTAAAACACAACTGACTGTTATCCTTAGCCATAAAGGAAATTATACTAGGCCATAATAAACAATAAAAAAGAATAACATGAACTTAAATCATTCCCCTAAAAATCTTGAGAGTACTTAAATATTACTCAGACTAAAAGAGTACTCAACCTTAGATTACATGCAACAAACATGAAAGAATGGCTAACTGAAAAAATATGCTTTGTAAATTTGATCTGGAAATTATGACCCAATAGATGCCTCATTTTGGTAGCAAGCATTGTTTACTAAGATCCCAATGCAAAAGAGAGATGAGATAGAAGATATTTACCAGGAAGAGCAGTCACAAAGCCACCCTGCTTCTCAATTCTTCTTCGTTCAGCATGGGGCTCATGGTCCACTGTCAATTGATTGGCAGAGCCCCTCTCACACACAACAGCTCTTGAATCACCAATGTTTGCCACCCATAAATCCTTGCCGTCAATTATGATTGCAGTCACTGCAGTTGAACCACCAGGTCCTAATTTCATAGCATTTTCCAATATAAACTTATCTGTGGAGCAGTATGCATTCTTTATTGCTGCCCTAGGGTCTTTCCAGAAATTTGGCTGTATAACATAGGTAAAATAGTTGATGATTGAGGGGAATTCAAGTTGAAAACTAAAAAGTAGACCATACCAAAAAAATTTAAAAAAAAGGGAAAAAGAGGAAATAAATAAAGAAAGAAGATCTGCTGCATAATTCATAACAGTTTTTATAGGTCATCACCTACACCAAGGCAAACGCTAGCTAAAGAGTAGCCTAGTGCACGAACAAAGGCACAAGCCACAAGATGCGCTCAATTGCATTTTGATTGAATGTCTAGGTTAAACTTAAAGGACAAATAGTAATTGTATTCATGTAATTCAGTAACTAATAGTTTACAGCATGAGAATGCGAAGAAAACAGGAAAACATAGATATAGAACAGATGATAAAATACTAATGGAAATAGCATACCTCTTCCAGTATATTGTTAAAAAGGTTATCTTTCAAATAAGTTGGTACACGATCGCCGAGATGACCGTCAAAGATAGCAAATAGACCGAGCACATGATTCTTCCTTTTTCTGTATTCAGCAACAAGGTAGTCTTCCATATCATGACCGGATTGACCTTCTACTAAGTGGTATCCATGAGAAATTTTGTTACTTGGCGACTTACTTCTGCCTTTTCCAGTGTCTGATGATGATGACTTAAAACAGGTAGCACTCTGCAATAAAATTGAATACCATCAGAAACAATCAAATTCTCAAACGACCCAATTCCTAATTGCCATAGAGCTGCTAACTCCAGCAAAAACAAAGCAGTTTTTAATGTAACTTGAACAAATAACAATCAAATTTGACAGATTTGGGGTCTCAAGTCCCAAAAGACCAAACTTTTTAATCAATGATTGGAATCGTGTATCCAAAATTACTGAAAATACAAAGTAGATGGATATGGTAGTTTAATTAACATATATACATGAACAAATCGAGAAATTTTATTGAAAAGAAAAAGAAAATTAATGAAGACAACCTATAAAAATAAACAAATATACGCTAAACACTTTAAAGAGAGAAAAATTAGTACCTTGATCTTGGAAAAGAAACTCGTACTTTTCCTGGAGCGAGAAAAACTAGCAACAGAGTTCTTACTCATCTCAGAAAACACTCATACGAATATATAATTTTTTTTTGGTTCCTTCAGCGGCACCAACAAAAATCTAATCAATATACGGGTTGATGAATCGTTGGATCACCAAACGAAAACAGTTTCCAAAGTGTATTTTTTTTCTTTGATGTATGAAGTAATTTTTTTTTTTCTATCGTGCGAATGAACAAAACTTTCAGAAAAAAAGAGAAATTAGGAAAGAAATACTGTATATACAATAAGAACAAGAAGAAGAAGGAAAAGAGAATTGCTAGTGGTGGCTATTGTATGTAATTATAGTGGGAGTGACGAAATGAGATGATAAGCAAATGGATACGCGGCATTTAAATTTTCTAATGTCCAGCAACCACAAATGCTTTTGCTTTTACATTTAGTTGTTGGTATTCTTATTCTTATTATTGTATTATTAGACCATACGCAAACACAAAACACAAACCAAGGGAAATAGAAATAGAAAGCAGTCTTTCTTTCTATCTTTTTTCTTCAGAGTTGAAACTTGAGAGTTGAGACTTTGAATTTTGAGAGATATTTATTTCTATTTTAATAATCCCAGTCCTGTCCAGTACGTAGGCTACTATTTTTCCGCGTTGGGCCCAGTTTTTGCTCTTGCTCCTTTCCTTCCTTGAACCTTCCGTCGATGGTGACTTGGTACAAGTTTTCAACTGGATGGATATGTATGCATCCATTCTTCGAAGTCATCATCCATTCCAAAATGATTCTTTTCTTCATTCCAGTCCCAGCTCAGCTTTAGAATTTACATTCCATTTTCACCCAGTAATAATAATAAATCATCTACCATATAGTTAATTAGGTAAAAGTACAGGAACTCAGTTTAGACCACGTCGTTGACTTAATCTTCCTTAGTGACCAGATTGCAGTTGGAGAGTAAGAAAGATAAAAGTACTGTATAAAACTTCTCAGCAACCTGGAATCAATCATAAAGATAAACAGAAATTAATGACAAATGCGAAAACACAACACACTGACTGACTTGGGAGAATGAATTGAACTATTTGTATTGCTCATCGTCTAAAACATCTCCCTATGCGAATTCCGTCCGTTGGATCTCTTCCGACTAAATTTAGACCTGAGCAAGAGAGCACTTTTGCTGCTGCAAATAACATGCGTCCTTGTATTCCTAGGCCTAGGCCTAGCGTTTGGGAATGCAGATGTTGACATTCTTCTTCCACGCGTGTATCCATCCTGTAACTCATCAACTGTGCTAACCATCCCTTCTCCATAAAATAAAATCGATCCTTTATCAACAGATACTACCAACGAGCTTCTCTGTGTACTTAGTTTACTCACACTTGTCTGAGTCACCCCTTTGCACCTCTTCACCTTCAGTTTCACCAGACTTGGGCATCCTTCACCAATCGCTTGAATCCCCGAGTCAGATACAGGGCAGTTCTTGATGCAGAGCTTCCTTAATGCAGAGAATTTTGCACCAATTAATGTCATCTCTAAATCCCCCACAGATTCCGTGTTACAGAGGGCCATTCGCTCAAGAGCCAGGCAGTTCGATGCAAGCACATTGAGAGAGGCAGGAGTTATCGGGACTCCCATCAGAACTATCTCTTGGATGTGTATGCATCTTGTTGCTATTGACAAAACCCCTGCATCTCCAATTGTCCTGCTGCCAAACCTGCTCCAAGCGTCTACATGCAGCTTCCGAAGCTTTTTGCAAGAGTTAGCAATTGCTGACAACCCGTCGTCCGTACAATCTGTGGCCCTGCTAAGATATAGGACTTGGAGGTCAGGGCAAGAGGTGGAGATGGACACAAGGCCTGAATCGCCCATTTGAACGTTCTCCACATGGATCTCGGCAATGCCAGTGGTTTTTCCTTGGAGGCTCTCTAGCACTCGGTCCCAATTGCCTGAGCTCCTGCACACAATGAGGGTCTTCAAAGATTTACCATAAGAGCAAAGAAGCGGAATGAAAAGGCGCGCGTTGTGGAGATCTTTTATACAAAGCCTCTCTAATTGATGAACGCTTTCTCGTTGCTTCATTTTCTGCTTATTGTAGGGAACCAAATCCGTAGATGAATAAGCACAACCATCCAAGGATAATGGGATGTTCTGTGCGTCGAGCTTGCGCAGGCGCTTGAGGGTGAGATCTTGGACAGAAGGGCAGTTGACAAGCAGAGAAATTAGACCTCTAGAACCAAAACCACAGGAAGCAAAAGAGATCTTGGTGAGAAGAGGAGGGTGGTGGAGAGCGAAGGAATGGAGTCCATTGTCAGAGATGTCGATGCAGCCCTTGAGTTTGAGCTTCTTGAGGGAAGGAAGCAGGGCCGGAATGCCTGCGAGTGCATCGTCATCAATGCTAACGAGCTTGCGCGAGCATTTGAGAGCAAGAACAGAGACTGAACCGAAGCGAGACAGTAAGGACGGGAGCAAATGGGACATCTCTGAGCGAGCAACTAAAACTAGGCTTTGCCTTGACATGGAATCGATCAATTTCCATCGCTTGCATACAACAGAGCAATTGTTTCTATCGTGACAACCCAGTCTCCCAAATATCATTGCCAGGCATTCGTCTGGTAAACCCGATGTTAGGTCGCTATTACCACAAGTATTTCCGTTCCAATTCCACTTGCTATTGTTGCTAAGATTAACAATACCCTTTTCCTTGCAAGTCCAGTGGACATGGTCACTTTGGCAAGAGGAAACAGGGCAAGAAGAAGTGGCTTGTCCCATTAAAATCCTTCCTTTTCTTTTTCTTTAAGATTGAAGGAACAGAGTCGAGAGAAAGAAAGAGAAGAGCAAAATTTAACCTACATTTATTTATCGTAATTATAAATAAGCGAGAATAACAGGACACGGATTTAAGAGAGAATTATGATGAAGAAAATTTAAAGCAAAATTTGTTCCGTTTCATTGTACCCATTGCTCTACTCAAAAGCGTGGACAGACTGGAGTAATTTCGGGGAGCGGGAAAATACAAGTCGATCAAGTTAAAACTTAAAAGGCGGGCCGGTCAAAGATGACAGTCCATGGCATCATTAGGAGGTAGCAGGGCGGGAACGAGAGAGAGAGAGAGAGAGAGACAACACGTGGGCTTTCACTTTTTTGTCAAAAGTAAAGCGAGTATCTGGTATCGGATTTGGTACTAATTGACAGACCTTACCAGGGAACACTCGTGGATTTGCATTTCGAATTAGACATTTTCTGTTCGAATGTTACGTGGGCTCCATCTTCATGAAAGCTATTAAGTTGTCGGGTTCCAACTTCTGTCTGACATAATTCATATATGTTTTAACTTTTACCACTTTTGCATTTGCATTTGAAGGTTGCAGCAATCGGAGGAACATATCGATAATTGCATTTGAATACATTCTCTTCATTGACGATAAAATCGAGCACATTCTTGTTTTTGACTAGAAATTCAAGCCCTCTTCTACCTTGGACAACAAATATTGCTCATTGGTCTTGTTGGATTAGAAATTTGAGCCCTTTCTCAATTACATTAATAGTCTAACTTAAGTTTATCTATAGTTAAAACACACTTTTCATACTTATTTTATTCATACTTTTTTGTTTTCGTCCTAAAGTAAAAAAATAATTTCAACTCCTCTTAACTTTTTCTAACTACTCTATTTTATCCCTTGTTGCGTGAAATTTCATAAATATATCTATTCCACAAATGGTGTAAACAATAAGAAAATTTATGCAACTCAGTTTTCTCTGCATAATTATAAATTTTCTTAAATTCATTTGTAATTTGGTTTATTAAAATGTGTAAATGTATGAGTAGTTAAATTTATATCATTTGTAATAGGCAATAAGATTTGCTGTTAATAGTTTTTGAAATTGAAGAAAACGAAGTTAAAATATCGAGGGGCGATGTTTTAACTTTGTCGAGATTATATAACTGTCTCGACAAAATTCGTCGAAATATGTTTTGTATATATACTGGATATTTTGGCAAATTTTGTAGAGAGTACATACTGTCTCAATGACTTTCATCAAGATATCTTTTATATATACTAGATATCTCAACGAAAATCATTTTATCAAGATATCATTCTACTCATGTATACTAGATATCTTGACGAAATTCATCGATATCATATGACGGCCTCGATGAATTTTGTTGAGATATCATTCTACTCATGCATATTGGATATCTCAACGAAATTCATCAAGATCATATGATGGCCTCGATGAACTTTGTCGAGATATCCAGTATCATGTATCATATGTGGCCGTTGGTTATTTTCAAAATTTTCTAATGTGTTCCACTATTTTTTTTTTGTTGTGATGATGACAGTATAAATAGCTACACCAAGTAGCAATGTCAGTAGGATATTGAAAATTAGAGAAGAAGATTTTTTCCCTACTGTGGTTACCTCCTTGTCCCATTTGTGGGTGGTTGAAATGATACGGAAGAAGTTAACTGCAAAGCAGCTTAGATTGTTCACACAATCATGTTTTGGCAAATTTTTATAGATAAAAAAACTGGTATTCTCAAGGCAGCTTGTACACAACATATTTCTAAGAGAGGTTGAAATAATTGGGTAGGAGTCAGAACAACAAATATGGTTCTTAGTTTCTGAGCGAGTGATCCGATTTTTGAAGTTTGAGTTTGGGCTCATAACAGGCCTAAATTTTGATAACTACCCAACGCGTAACGCCATTAGAAGAAAGAGAAGGAATACCCATCGACTGCCCAACAAGTTCTTCTTCGGGATGATAGACATTAAGCAGTCACAGTTTAATAAGTTATTTGAAGACATAGACTTCAGCATAGTTGATGATCAAGATGCCTTAAAGCTGACTTTTGCTTTCTTTGTGCAGAGATTTTTGCTTGGGAGAGACAGTCGGACCAAGGTTGACACATTTGTGCTTCAACTGGTAAATGACCTGAGAAAATTTGAGAGTTATCATTGGGGCACAGTTTCGTGGGCATTGACATACAAATTCCTTTCACGAACATTGATTGAGAATGCTTCGAAATTTAAGGAGCATCACCAGAAGGACATGAAGCACATTTGTGAGCAGTATAATCTAGAAGGGCTTTTGATTGCCTTTCAAGTAAGTATATAACTTGTAATTGATTCTATTAGCTATGTTTGGAGGGTTTTTTCTAATTGAAGTTATTTTCCAGATATGGATATAAAAGACAATCTCTATCTGCCTAGTAAAATATGATGAAAAGTCAAATGACGAGTTGCCTCGTCTTTTAAGATAGGTAACTAAAAAGAATGCTCGCCATAACGACATCACCAAAACGTTTTTTGTAAATTCAAATTTAAGTTTTTTTTGTGTTAGTTGTGTTATTTATTCTATTTCTTAATTAAGTTAATTTTATAACGGGTCTAATGTATAAGTGATATTGTCTTTCTTTGTGTAGCCTCCTCCATTCTCTGTGCTAGCGCCCTCGCATGAGGAAAGCTCCTGCCTCATTCATATTAAGGAAGTCTTGAAGGCTGTTGATGTCATGCGAGCAGATATGGAGGCTCGATTTGTACATCAAGAAGAATTATTTCTAGTTGAGATGGCTTTGATGAGGCAGGAGTTCACATAAGAGATACAATCATTAAGGAATGAGATGCATAGGTGCTTTCAGGACTTAACTAGCGAAAAACAGGTTAACTTATAAATTTGCTTAAATTTTACAATAATAACACCTTGTATTATTTTTGTAAACCAATATGTCTGTATTATACAAGATGATGTGGCGGCAGAAAATGAAAACCTCCCTGATGAAGTCATGGAGGTTGCTGGCAGATGAAGCCGGTGCTGCAGACGAAGCCACTGCTGCAGAAGAAGCCACCACTATAGCTCCTGCAGATGTAAATGATAAATTTACCCCCGATCTATGCAGCCGGTTTGGGAGACAATACAAGAGAGGCACGAATTTAGCCAGTCCATTTGTTTACCCGGCAAAAAAGCAAAAACTGAGGATGGTCAGTGAGTCTCGTGCAGTAGACCGGTGGAATACGTTTATGCAATGGATGCATAGTGATGATGCTGAGCTAAAGAAGCTGCGTAGGATGACTGTCAGTCCTTCTTGATACTTGATCATATTAGGGGGTGACAAGGGTTCATGGTTTGATGACGATGTAAGTTGCATTTATAAGTTTATTTTATTTTACTTTAAGTTCATTTACTTAACATATTCTAATAAATGAATATTATTCGCTTTACCAGCATATTAATGCGTATCTTGATTTTTTGTAAGAGCAACAACGCAAGAAGCCATATGTGATACCATAACGATGGACGTTGACAGACACATACACATACGTGAGTTTCTCAACCTTTATATACATAGTTATATATGTAAGCATTTTATGAATGACTATAACATTTTATACATTAAACAAGGCTATTTTAGAGCGATGTGGACGAAGATAGAACATAACAAGGTAAGCAAATATGACATCGACTGGGGTCACGAAGTTCTGCGATATGTTATGGGAGAGATTTTGCCATCTGGGGATATTGCAGAGGGATCGAAAACCTAGTATGACGTGGACGTCGTGTATTTTCCTGTCAATGTGGATTAGAAGCACTGGGTCGTGGCTGCAGTTGACTTGCTGGGCCACCGGATCGATATATATATGACTCATATGTAGTAGCAACCAAAGATAACTATATAGAGTCCTACCTTCAGTGTCTATCTTCCCTTCTGCCATCTTTGCTAAGGCAAAGTGAATTTTACGCTATTAGGTCAGATGTGTCTATTGATGATTCGCTATTTGTCACTTGGAGATTGCGCAATGGTGTATCACAACAGGATAGTTGTAGGGGTGATTGTAGGATATTTGTTTGTAAATTTATAGAGTTTTTGGGACAGGGTAAAAAGTTTGATTTTGGGGTAACAGACGCACCTCGTTTGACGAAGAACATAGCTCTTAGTTTGTGGTTTTAGGATTTATGAATGTAAATAATTAGACTATTGATAGTTATAGTTTGTAAATAAATAATGTGGATTATTTAGTCTTACATATTTAACAAAATTATAATCCTATGATAATCATTAACATAAATTTTCTATT
>JAXCLQ010000012.1:1369132-1384164 GCA_035584115.1 Cedrela odorata | reverse complement strand
TTGTCATAAATGCTTCAAAATACTTTAAAACTTCACCATTTTTGTAAAAAAATGTTGTACAAAATACTTCAAAAATATCATCATTTTTTTTGTCAAAAATGCTCTACAATGTGTTAAATTGTCACAGTTTTGTTAAGTACACATTAAAATATTTCAAAACGCTACAATTTTTGTCAAATATGCTTTTGAACGATTCAAAATGTCACACTTTTTGTCATATACTCTAAAATATTTTAAAATGTTATCGTTTTTGTCAAATACTCTCTTAAAACTAAAAAATTTTTGTAATTTTTGTCAAATGCATTCTTAAAAATTTCAAAACGTCACTATTTTTGTAAAATACACTCGAGCATGCTTCAAAATGTCACCTTTTTTTTAAATATGCTAAAAATGCTTCAAATGTTTTTTTTTTAAAAAATACACTCTAAAGTGCTTTCAAATATCATAGTTTTTGTCAAATAGGCTCTAATATACTTCAAAACATCAAATATTTTGTCAAAAATGTTCTAAACTACTTCAAAGCATCACAATTATTTTCAATACGCTTTAAAATACTTCAAAACATCAATATTTTTTTTTTCAACAAATACTCTAAAAATGGTTTAAAATGGCACAATTTTTGTCAATAATCTCTATAATACTTCAAAAGTTAAATGATTTTTTTTTCAAAAATGCTTTAAAATATTATAGATTTTTATCAAAAATGTTCTACATGCTTCAAAACAACACCATTTTTGTCAAACATACTCTAGAATCCTTTAAAATGTCACAAATTTTGTCGATTACGTTCTAAAGTGCTTCAAAATATCACAATTTATATACTTTCTATAATGAATTCAAAACTTCATTTCTTTTATTCAAACATGCTCTAGAATAATTGAAAATCTCACAATTTTTGTCAAATGTGTTCTAGAATGCTTCAAAATATCACCGTTTTGTTTTTCAAATGCTTTAAAATGCTACTAAAACATCACAATTTTTTTTTTTTTTATCAAAAATACACAAGAATGCTTCAAAACATCACATTTTTTGTCAAATACACTCCAGAATGTTTTAAAAAGTTAAATACACTATAAGAATGCATCAAAATGTTAGTGTTTTTGTCAAAAATATTGTACAAAATGCTTCAAAACTTCAGATATAAAACTTTGGGTATTTAGAGATGCTCTCGTTATTCTCAATAATATAGTTCGATAATGGATTGCTTCTTCCAAAATGTACACTGTTCGTTTCACTCGTAACAATCCAATCAGTTTGTTGGGTAAAAAAAAACATTAGACATTCCATTTCCTAAAACCAAGGCTTTCTGATGTTATTTAACGTATAATAATATCTATATGCCTATTATAGATCTGTACCCCTATGGTTGATAAACCTTTGGATCTTATTAACCAAAGAGATACAACTTTGCACTCTAGTTAGTTGAACACCAATCAAGAATCCCTAAGGAATTCCAAGAATTCTTATTATACGCGCGTTCCAACCCCTAACGCTCCTTTCTTGTCACCGTTTTTATGGAAAACGTTGTAGAATGCTTTAAATTGTCACATTTTTTTGTCAAATACGCTCTAAACTATTACTTAATGCCCCATTGTGAAACATTCTAAAATGTATTTGGCAAAAAACTATGACATTTTGAAGCATTCTAGAATGTGTTTAAATGTGACGTTTTGAAGCAAACTAGAGCATATTTGATAAAAATTGTGGCATTTTGAAGCATTTTAGAGGGTATTCTATAACAAGTTGTTGTAAAATTATAGTTACGTTTAATAAAGTGTTCTAGAATTCATATTAAACCGGCTAGTATACTAATCAGTTATAATATGATAGATATTCTCAACAAGGTTGATCCCATAAAGAATAAGTTTAATTATTGCTTTGTTACCACTAAACCCTAAAATGAATGAATCTAAAATAAATAAATTAAACTAAGTTTATTAAATTAAACAGAAAATAAAATAAACAAAGAAAATAATCAAGAGAGAGCAACTTAAGAACACAAAATTAAGTAAGGTAAAAACATTAGGTTTCAATAATGTACCACTAATTAACATTTTTATGATATATTTACGTAATCAAGAAATTCCAGCAAATTATTATAGTAATATTCTTCTTAACGTGCAATTCATATGCACTAGTTTTTCATTGATTATTAACTTAATCTTGGTGTGGGTTTTAAACTTACTTGTTGATGTAGTAAAATTCTTCTTGGAATTCTGTGAACCAAAACAATCTTTTTTACTTGTTCAATCCCCATTTCATATGAAATTATAGCTAATGATTAAGTTAGGGCTTTGCCTTTGTACGTCTATGAGAGAGAATAATGGTAACAATTTGATAACGTAAACTTAATATGTTGTATTGTATATTATGATGTGCATACCTGGTTGCCTTATGCTTATCTTTTATAGGTTATATTGTCATATTACTATTATGTCTCCTAAGTTCATTAGGATTCTAAGGAATCCAGAAATCATAATCTCAAACTTATTGATATTTTAGGGAATCATGATCTTGAATTCATAGATTTTTCGGGGATCACGGGATTTTAAGCCCTGTTTGTAGAATACATCTATTAGGCTATAAATCCTTCATTTATTTAGGAAAAGTCCAAGAAACTTGAACTTTACAACGGCCAGAGATAATCGCTAATGAGTCTTAAAAATCTTATGTTTCATTTGAGACTTTCTTGAAATCCTTCATTTATTTAGTTGAAATGACCTCGAGTTCTGATGACTTATTTAAGGCCATTGTCATATTATACCTGACACCTTTATTAAGAAAAGAAATCTCGGGTTTTCACGTATAGATCCGAGACTTTTAATTAAATTTAAAAAGTCTCAGGCAACGTCACACCCAAAATCTTCATTACGTCATGGTCGGGGATCTCGTTGATTGAGATAGGCCTCAGATTCCATCTATCTTTTGCGAGATCTTTGTTAGTGGCTAAAGTTTTGGCACTGTGTCCTATCTATTAGGCCTAAAGTCCATTGGGCTTCATCTGTGTTTTAGACATTTTTCCAAACATTTAGCCTCTCAGTTTTTAGTCAAAAATTAATGTTTGACAAAAACTAAAAGTTCAGGCATGTGACTCCTAACGTTCGAGCCAGGTTGATCCCAGCAATCAGTGCCTCATACTTTGCCTCATTGTTGGTTACCTTGAAGTCAAACTTTAGTGAGTAAATCACTTTAACTTTATCCGGGTAGACTAGAACAATCCTTGCACCCCTTCCTTGCGCATTTAAGGTTTTATCAATAAAAAGTTGCTAAATTAGGTCTATCATATTTGGCTCAGGTGAATTCTCTTGAACTTGATCTGATCGACTTTCTGCAATTTGACAAATGAAGAGATGTTCAGATACTTACCTCTTTGTCATGAAATTTGCCAAAGCTTGCCCTTTTTAACCTTTTTCAGTTTGTAGCAGATGCGTACTTGCTGAGTTTAATCGACCACTTTACCAATCGCCTAGACAAGTCGAGTTGGTGGATGATTTGTTTCAGAGGTTGATTTGTCAAAACTACCACCCAATGAGTTTAAAAGTAAGGTCGTAACTTCCTTGCCGTGACCACCAATGCTAATGTCAACTTCTCAGAAGAATAATATCTTAGCTTAACATCTAGCAGTGCCTTACTAGTATAGTAGATAAGCCGATGAAGTTTCTCTAAGTATTCCTTTACTAGCATTGAGCTCACAGAATAACCGCTTACTGCTAAATAAAGGTATAACATATCTCAAATCCTAAGGCTCGTTAGATGTGGTGCCGACACAAAGTATCACTTCAGCTCTTAAAAGTTATTCTTACACTCTTATGTCCACTCAAATTTCTTTCTCTTCCTCATGATCTGAAAGAATGGGAAACATATATCCGTAGCTTTAAACATCCGTCTCTTCTGCTTATGGGCTTAAACTTAAGATCAATTGCGAGTCGATGTGAGATTTTTTGGAGATTAATCCCTAGTATATCTTTATGTGTCTATGCAAATACGTCTATGTGTTATCTCAAGATATCTCTGAACAACACTTTGTATTCATTGGGTAGACTCCAATAACTCAACAGGTTCTACTACTGATGGCATACTACCTTAACCTAATTTCCTACTTAAACTCTCCATTATCTATCTTTGGTCTTCAAACTTTCTTCTAAATGACGCTTTAATACGCAGTAAGAGCTTTTTGATAAGGTGGTAAAACATGATCGATCATCTTTTGTCTTGCCCTGAACTTTAGTTTCAGGTCGTAAATACTTTTTACCATTCTTCTAAACCTAAGAAAAGGTCTTTAAAGAATTATTGAATAATGAATCTTGAGATCTACCACCTATAATTCAACCATTATGATTTTTTTTATAGGGCTTGTCTTCTATTGTAATCGACAATTATAGAGTGCCAAATGGGTAGATATATGATTCGCCAAAATCGTGTAAAGCCATTTTTGTTGGTCTTAATCTCAGGCCTTCATTACCCAAAGAATCAAGAGTTTTCTTGAAAATAATGTCAACCAAGCTTCTTATATAAACCAATATTTGAATGACTTGAATTGTTCCAACTATCTAGGATACCATCAAGGCATCATTATGAGGACAATATACTTCAACCTCATCTTCATCTATGAACATGATGAGAAATGAAGTTGTTTTTTGCTTCTTTTTGGTCCTCACGTTCATAATGTGCGTATTTGAGGTAGAATTAAACAAGGAATATCTTAAATAGTTTTTCTTCGCCCTATTTGAGTTTTCTACCAACATGGACCAGCATGAGATCACCATTGCTTGATGTTCATGTCAGTCTTTTCGTTCAACCCTCTAATTTGGGGTTTCAATCCCTTCCTATTATCTGCTACAAAATCTGTCAGGTAGTTATTCCTAACAACAACTTCGATATGGTCATTGAGGTCGAAACATTTATCTGTCAGATGCTTAGTGTTCTAGTAAAATTTACAAAATTTATTCTTTGCGCTTCCACTCAGCTTTGTTTTTATTAGGCAACGTTTCATTAGCAAAAATCCTTGCCTATTAATTTCTTGAATGATTTGCGAGATATATGCATTAAGCTGTATAAACCTCCTTCTTTCTTGGACTTGAGCCACCCTTCCTATATCATCCATTCTCGGAGAGTGCTGTCCTCTCGAGTGGATATCATCCCTTCTATTCCCCAACCTGACTTGTTCCAGCACTCGACTTCTTTTCGTGTTGAAGTCTCAGAAATTTTTCCTATCATCATGTCTCCTCTTGTTATCAAATTTCGAGAAACACATTTTGTCACATAGTAATGGCCCCATTGTCTTTTCTTCTTTTATCTTGAATGTGACTTGATCCTCAATGTCAATCTTATCTAATACCTTCTTCTAAGCCATTTCATAAGTAGTGATGGAAGACTTACAACCAACATACCATCCCTAGTCTACTCGTAGACTATTCTTGGGACCTTTCAATGCTAAGGAATGATAATAACCTCCCAACTCCATCACCTTGTCATGATATTTCTTGACGAAATTTTAGAAGCTTTCTCCTCTTCTCTGCTTCATCAATAGTAATGAGCTCGAAGTTTTCATACTTGTAACTACCCCTCTAAACTTATTGATGAATACCCTATACATCTGATTAAAGTTGTGGATACTGTTAGAGGTCAAGCTTCTAAACCACTTTCTTACTTGTCCTTCCAATATCAACGAGAACAATCGACATAGCGAGGATTCATTTAATCCTTGTATGAACATCATCTCCCTGAAAAAACCCTTAAAAAGAGATGGATTAGTTTTCAATGTGAATGGAGTTATTTAGAGTGCTTTAAACTTCTTGGGCAGAATTAGATCCAAGATTCTCTAGGAGAAAAGAGACTTAGATTTGAAATCTTGAGCGAAATGTCGGCTCAGCACTCTTCCTCTTCCTCTAGTCCTGTCTTTTCTAAATTTTTAGATCCTTCACTAACCTCCTGACATAAGCTTCTATGTTTTCGATCCCTCTAACATGCTCCTTACTTTCTTCACCCTAAAATTCATTTTGCTTATAACCCTCTATCTCATTTTGACCTTTTTGATTTATGACTCTTTTTATGTCTTTCAGACTTAAGTTACATTCTGATCTCCATTTAAAGCTTATCATTGGGCTATTCGGCAAGTTCAAAGATTTGAGGCGATGTTCGTCAATGATCTTGAAAGGAAAATTGTTATTCTTTCACATTTCAGGCCTTTCTGAAGGGTGGTCAGATACCATCTCCTTCCTTTTCTCTGTGGGAGTATACGTCATCCTAGAGATATTTTGCTAGGGATTTATTCTACAATTTTTGGCTTGCAAAATGTTAGGAGTGCTGCTCTCTACTGCCTCATTTTTGAAGCATTTTTTTCATCTCCTCAATTTCTTCTGCCAACGTCTGGATCAACTGGTCTTTCTCTGCATATTTCCTTTCTCTATCTTTCAATCTTTGAATTCATTAGGTGGCTTCTTCATCACCCTATTCGGGAAAATTTTGACATGGAGGCAAATTTTTCGACTTGAAGTTGAGATGATGGTCGTTGGTAGTTACAATTCAGGTTAGCTGCAGTTATTGCTTCTAGGAAACTTTCTTCCGGATTTTCTCTTACCAGCGTATGTTTCCTGGTTATGTATGTTCGTGTTATAGCCATGACTTTTCTCTCGATCACAATTGTTTTATCTTTTTATTCAGTTTCCCATAGACGATGCAAGATGTTGATGTAGTAAAATTCTCCCTAAAATTCTATGCACCATAGCGATCTTTTTTGTTTGTTCGATTGTAGTTTCACCTAAAATTGCAGAAAATAACAGGGACAAAGTTGGTGATCTAGCTAAAATACTCCGATGCTTAAGTCAAGATTTGACTTTTGTATGTATTTGAGACAGAATAATAGCAGCAATTTGATAACGAAAACTTAATATGTTGTATTGTATATTGTGATGTTCATACCTACTTACATTTTGCTTACGATTTATATGTTGTTTTGTCCCACTATCATTATGCCTCCTAAGTTCATTAGGATATTAAGGAATCCAAAAATCATTATCCCAAACTTAATGCTATTCTAGGGAATCAAGGAATCATGATCCCGAATTTATCAATTTTCCGAGGATCATGGGATTTCAAGCCCTATTTGTAGAATACAACTATTAAGTTACAAATCTTCCCTTATTTAGGAAAATTTCAAGAAGCATGAACTCACAACAGCTAGAGATAACCACTGATGAGAGGTTTTAGAAATCTTATATTTCATTTAAGATATTTTTCTTCAGTAGAAATGATTTTGGGTTCTAATGACTTACCAGAGACCTTTTTTAATGGCTAAGGCTTTGGCACTGTGTCGTACCTATTGGGCCTAAAGCCCATTGAACTTCATCTATGCTCTAGGCATTTTTTCAAACATCATCTATTCTAAAAACATGTAATAATACTTTGTGTGGGCTATTATTATCATGCTAATAATGCATTAGAAACTATGAAAACAATAAGATCATCCAATAACAATGAAAATAAGAAGATCATGCAATAACAATAAAATTAGTGTAGCTCTCATGTTATGACAATTTATTTATATTAGAAATAATATGACTCTTAGTTTGGTTAGGTCTTCAAGTCTTGCATCAATATATTACATATTCAAAGCATCAAGTCATTAATCTTGATAGTCTAAATATGTAATGTTAATCTTTAAATATAATATAATTACAAATTAGTAGTTAACAGATCCCTGTTAAGACCTCATATACATATATAATAGCGGAGACATTAAATACCTACAAGTTTCCTATAATTGTACTTTGCAAAACTACGTCTGGGGGTGTGGACTCGTTACCTCCTCGCTATCTGTCTAATATGAAAATATTTTTAAAAATAAAAAATAAAGCATAAGACTTAGTGAATAAGTGGATAATAGAAATTTGAAAACATTTAAAAGAGAAGTAAGACCATTACATTTAAAATATAACATGTTACAGTAGAAATTTTAAATCATTCATTCAGATCAACAAGTACAAATATCATGTTTAAATTAAACATGCCCTTTCATATATATTTTCACTTCATGCTTTAATAATCAATGCATGAAATAGAAAATAATTTTGTAATTTAAAATTTGTGGATGATCAAATAAAAGAAACTAGGCTTGGAAACTATTCCTCGAGACATCCTCCAGTGTGCATCCGGTTAACATTTCAAGATCCGCTAATGAGTAATTTATATTAGTATATAAAAAAAAATTCATAAGCTCACTCGTTGGTGTTGGCCTGGATAAAAGGTGCGGTGTAAGACACCAACTTATCCAGAATAGTGTAATAGCCTCAGTCTACAACACTAGCCTGACTAATACCACCCAGTGAGACTTTTTGCCCATAAATTAGAAATCGAACCTCTTTGAAAATCTTACCCATGTTTGAAAAACTGTATCATCTCCCTTATGCCTCTCCTTAGTAAGGGCGAAATATCTATACATATGCATTACACTAAGCACTTTACACCAATTTTAAATCATGAATTCGTGTGACCTCTTCATCATATATGTCATATATCATACAAATCAATTTATCACATGTCAACATATAAACTATTTCAGTTCAAATCACTCATTTACATAACAACTTATAAATATTCAAACATATTTTCCAAAATAACTCTTACTCCATACATATTCATTTCATACATGTAATGTAGTCAAAGTTCTTAATTTTCATAAAATAGATTAACAATTCAAACAGTTTACAAATTATTCATATTTCAAACAATTTGTTCAAACAAAAAATGGAAAATAAAATGAAATAACCACTTAAAATAAATGATTAAATCATTTATAATTCAACAATGGCATAAATAATTAAATATTTAAATCATTTCATTTAATAACATTAAATATTTAAATCACTTTATTTAAAAACTTGAAAACACGTTCATTTACTCACATGTTGCACTCTAATCTATCTGATTCAAGGTGTTAGCGTCGAATGCTCGGTTGTCGATCTACAATAAACGATTCTTCGTTAGGATTTAATGTGATATATCTATATAATAAATAATTAAATATATGTATTATACATAAACTTGCCGCCTAATAAAGCATTAATATGTTTTGATTACCTCTTGTATCAAATCCAAATTTCCCCCCTGATTCACTAACTAAATTTTGTTCTAGATGACATTTTATTCAGTAGTGCATACCTTACACTTGCAACAAATGTGCGCCGCTTAAAATCGGCATCGTATCTCCACCTAAATTTTTGGCGACATATTCTATTATGAGTCTAGTTTCCACCTCATTTTTCAAATTTAGATTCCAACTCTGTTTACCCAAGTTGCGACAAATTTTCGACATGTGACACAAAAAAAAGGTATGACCTCTTATAGGACAACCATGTTCTGAATTATCCTATGATCTTTTTTCTTCACAAAATGAGCTGATTTTTGGATATATTATGCTCCTATGTGTTTAGTTTCCATAAAATCTTACGGCTTGTCAATCCAAGGTTCAAAACTCGCTCAATTCTCATTTTTCCAAGCCCTACTCGAGTTTTCAACAACTGCCTACATACAAATTTTGGGTCCTATGTTTTAACACAATTCTGTTACTAATTTCATGACTTATGACACTCAACTTATTCATTTTTCAGCCCCGAGACACCCACATTCGAGTATATAATCACCACTCACATTTCACATGGTTACGCATAAGTTTTCGCAATACCGCACATACTAACACTGTTGACAAATTTCATAGTTATCACTTATCACCATTCTTCTACATCATGCCCTTTTCATTTTACACTTCCCTCACATAAATCTCATCAAACTATGGCTACAAAATCAGCTTATATGCTGCCACTTATGTAACATCACTACCACTCACCTTCCATGGTTAATAATTCATCCATAATGCATGTTAACACACAACTCTACCTTCACCAATTCCATAAATTCTCTAACATCAAAACCACACAAACACACATATATAAATTATTTCCATGACATTCACATATAATAATAACCACCAATTTATGTCTTAGCATCAATTTAATATCAAATAAACATAAAACAACAATAAAATTTCAAAATCAAACTCTCTCTCTCTCTCTCTCTCACACACACACACACACACACTTACCAATTACACAACCTCTCTCTCTCTCCTTTTTTCTTTCTTCACTTTCTTTTTCTTTTCTCTCTCTCTTCCCTCTCCTCTCTCCCTTGGTAGGCCACCACACTTCCTTCCTTTTTTTCTTTTTCTTCTTTGGTCACTCTTCTTCCCTGGCTCTCGGTTGGCTTCGCCTCCTTCCACCTTCTCACGATTTTGTCTTCTTATTTTCCTCTTGGTCACGTTTTTGGCTTGCTTCCCTTATCTCTTTCTTTTGTCTCTTTATTTGTCTAAATAAAGATATAATAATCTAAAAAGTTATAGATTAAAAACATAAAATTTGGGCCTTATTTTTGGATTTAATCATTTTGGCTTAAATTGGACTTGGGTTTGCATAACACTATTGGCTTTCACTTAGTAATGTTTTGGAATTGACTTAGTAATACTATTAGGCTTTAATATAATTATTTTAGTGTGGCCCCATAACTTTTACTATTTATACTTTTTCTCCTAACTTATGGTTATTCGCATTTTCATCCCTTAAGTTTTAAAAATTGTTCAATCTAGTCATTATATTATTTGAAATTATCATGAAAAAAATATTAATGAAAATCACATACTTAAGTTTATATATGTCCATAGCATTTTATGCTTACATTTTGGATTAGTTATACATGCATAACTTAATTGAGTTTTCTCGAAACCTAACACGTCGAAATTCCTAAATAATATTGAAATCAAATAAAATTAAATTATGTTTAATTTTGTGGGTTCTACAACCATGAAAAATCCAATTAGAGTTTAATTACTAAAAGATATGGTAAAAATAAGCACATTATAAAAGAGAATCATAGAAGATAGAAGAATAAGAAGATATAACCCTTTTCTTTGAATTGGATGAAACACAAATTAGATTAGAATTCCCAACCTTAGCAGGAAAACTCCTTATGTAAGAAATTTTGTTGTATTTCATGTTTAAACAATTTGAATTAAAATCATCATGATTTCTTTTAGAAAACTCCGTATTAAGAATCATAAAATTCTCCAAAAAATGACTTTCATATTTGTTCAACAATATATGGCTTGCAAGGTGAATAATTATGAGGAGATATAGTTTATTCTTTTTGATTATTTTGTGTAAGAAGTTTATGTTTTTCTTGTTTCACAAAGGTTTTCTTTTTCACTTCTATTTCTTGAATACAAATTTACTAAGAATTGTAGCAATGGTGATGATTACTTCTTCTTAAATAATGATAGATTAAGAACATTCCTAGTTCTACTAAGATTTTGCCTCCACTTGCCTAATAAAAGTCTCAGATGTATATGTTATTAATTTCTTGAGATGACACACTTAGAATCTAAGTACAAATAAGATATCATTAGAAAGATGTAGATCTTTAGTTTCTAACTCAAGAAACCTAGTACGATGTGAAATTATGTGAAGGAATTTATAACTGTTTTAGTGTCTATTACATAAGCTTTCAAATTGATCATGCCTTAAATTATTTCTCCTTTAATTAAAAAAGCATCAAGAATGCATCTTTAAGATAATTTCTGCATCTTTACTTATAAAGATTTATAAAACTATTAAGAAAAGAAAAAGGAACACTAAATAATATTGAGTTTGATGAATTAAATTTTGATTAATTTATGTTGATCCTTACATTGCAATCTTCAAGCCTGTTCATCGTAAGGAACTAAGACTAATCTAACATTCAAACCCTACTCAACTAATATCTACCTAACTAGTAACAACAACACAAAATCTAACAACAAACTCATTAATTAACACTCTTATGCAAACTTAGTATAGCATAGCAGATGCAATCTTGAATTTGAAAACTTAAACATCCCAATGTAGTGGTGAAGAAAAGTCTAGATGTCCCTCTTGAGAAAATATGATAATTCGAGAGGTTTAAGAAAGTATGAGATGTACTCTTTGAGAAAATAAGAAAATTCGAGAGGTTTAGGAAAGCCTGAAAAGCCAATAGGATTAGAAAAGCCTAAAAAATTGAGAGGGTTAAGAAAGCTTGAAAAATCAAGAGGCCAAAAAGGGATTGAGAAATCAAAAGGCTTAAAAGCGTCTTAAGAACCTAAGAAGCCCAAAAGGGGCTTGAGAAATTTGGAGGCTCAAAAGAACATGAGAAAATAAGAAATCCAAAATGAATTTGGAAGACTTAAATGTCTAAAATAACAATAGGACAATATATTAAATCTAAATGATAAAATTTATGGGATGAAGAGTAGGAAATCTCAAACGACTTAGATGATAGAAGTTGAAAATGTAAAATATAAATATAAATGTCCAACATATTTAAGGCTGAATGAAATTTAGTTGCTAGGGGTTTTGAATGAAATTGAGGAAAACATTACTGAAACGCAGATTACGAGATGCACAGCTGGGGACGGAGAAAAACACAAAGAAGGTGATAATAGAGTGCGAAAGATTGGAGATTGTGCCATTGTCGAAATAGAACGCAACAGCATGGCAATCAAGATAGCAATGCAAAGCTCTGATCAAGAAGAAGGTCAGCCTTAATAATATTGCACTTGCGCAGCAGAAAGAAGAGAAGAGCAAGACTGTACACTCAATTTTCCCAAATAAGGCCTATTGCCATGGTTCCCTCTAGTTTGTTATTCAAATAAGGCCAATATACCCACTGTTGTTTTTATATATTTTTGACAATGATTAAGATTGATATGATGATGAATATATGTTGACGTGTTTCTAGTTCTTAATGATGTCAATTTCACTTGTAATATGGATATTGTTAAATGTGTTTAAATACAATTGATTTATAAGGAAGATTGATGTGTTTATATGATGTTAATGATATCAAATAAATATATGTTATTAATTGTGCAAAACTAAACAATTTTCTATGAGAAATCTCTGAATAAACAGAATCAATACACGGAGCTTAAATGATCGATACATAGAAAAGAAATTGATATGTAGAAGCTAACAGATCAATACATATAGTAGAGGTCGATATGCAAAGTACAAAGGAACTACACATTCAAAGTCAGATACTTTGAAGGAAATTATTAACTCAACCAAATCAATACATATTAGAAAAATAATTGATACTTTCAAGTTCGAAAGTTGAAAAAAAATTATAATTTAGACCAGAACGATATATACAAGAAAAAAGATCGATACATTCAAGTTAAAGAATTCAAAAGAAATTATAAGCTTGACCAAATCGATACTTTTTTTTTTAAAGAGATCGACACTCTCAAGTCAAATACTTCAAATGAAATTATGAACTCGACCAGATCAATACATTGAAAAGACAATATCAACAATTTATGTTGGAAAAATTTATAAATATTTGAAGTTAACAAACAGATTGATACTCACTTCAAACAAATCAACTTGAAGTTTGGGAAAATCTCCAAAATGAACGGATCGATACCTGAGGCTACATAGATTGATACTTGTCACAATTTTTAAATATAATGATTAGTTTTCGTAGAATTCTTTTTGAAATAAATTCAAACTATTCGTTAGAGAAAAATTGAGAAATCTTCTGAACCATAAATAGAGCCCTCTTGACAGAGAAAAATAGGGAATAAAAAAGGAGAACAAGTGATAAAAGTTGAAATAGATTAAGAATAAAAAAAAAAAAGTAAGCTACAATTAGTGAATATTTATTCTCTCTTTCATTTTTCTTATTCATCTTGAGAGATAATCTGTTGTTAGCTAAAATTGTAAGATCAATCCTTAAGAGGAAATTTTCTATATTTTTTTAGGATAATTTTCTTATTTGGGTTATACTTCACTCATTCAAAGTAAGTTGTTGTGATTGCCCATCACTGCTAAAAAAGAGTTGTAATTAGATTATACTTGATCTGGATCAAATAACTAGTTGAATCTCAATGTGAAAAGAATCCAAAGGAATGAACGTATGTCATAATTGCAGAACCATTATAAAATTCAGAGTTTACTTTCTCGTCTCTTTATCTTTTATATGTTAAGCATTAACTTTTAATTTTTATTAAAATTTAATTCACCCACCTCTTAAGTGTGCCACCTGTGCAATGACCACTATGTTAAATTTGATAAACTATGTTTTGATTGATTTATGTTGATTATTACATTATAATCTTCAAGCCTTGTTATAGGCTTGTTATAGGCAAGCAACTGAGGGTAATCTAACATCTACCCAACTAATAATACCAACCACACAACTACAATTTAATGATAAAATCATTAATTAACAAAAACAATAAAAAAAAAAGTAAAAAGACCGCAAAATACAAGATTAACTAACAAGATTAAAGCATAAACGATAAAAATATATGTAAAATAATCAATATACTAAATATTCATAAACTTATTTTTGTTATTCCTTAAATAAAATTAAAGCAAAAGATCCAACATATGTATACAAGGTTCCTTATTTTTTCTTGGAAATTGTTTTTTGTTATTATTCTAACATGGCAAAAAATTGTTACAATAAAATACAAGATCAATAAATAAATTATCCAAGTGCTAATAATATTTCATAGATTTTCCTCATGTAAAATGTGTGATAGTTATAAATTAACCATCATCTCTCATTATTAATTTAAAATTATTTTTTATGACGAAAATATATTATTCATCATTAAAAAATTAACTTGATAATATCAAATATTATTTTTAATAGTTTATATTTATTATTTTTAAAATTTAATATAAAAATAATAATATTTTATATTCTCATAGAATTTATATTACATAATGTTTATTATTTGTTAATAAGAGTATTCTTGCGTACCTTCGATAAGATTTGACAAAAACATATATAGATATAATTTTTTAAAAAATTAACATAAAGTACTCTTCAACAATAAAATTGACAAGTTAACTAATTAAAATAGTAAAAAGTATTAATAACTTTAACTTTTTTATATTTAATAAATATGAGTATTTTTCATATACTTTCTTCGAGGTTTTGAAAAATATTTTTACAAA
>JAXCLQ010000012.1:1347757-1369032 GCA_035584115.1 Cedrela odorata | reverse complement strand
GCATCCCACTGGCTTAGTTGATTGGCACAGTAAACCCATTGCTCTTCCCAAAGACACATCTCAGCCTTTGGTACTGTATTATTATATGTCCCTTGAATTGCCTTAACCATGGCTTGGTAAAAAAGGCTTTGAGCATGCTGCCAGTAACCATGCTGAACAAGTGAAAGTCCAGCCCTGGTTTCTGCAGTGATTGACCTTTTCTTCCACAACCCAAATCTCATATCTTCTTCATTGAGCAAACGGTAAAGCTCAGCTAGACACTCAGAGCACTTTGTGTCATTCGTGAACAACATTACGTGACTTTCAAGCAAAGCCAATGCAGTGTGCCATGCATTGTAAGTTTTTCCTATGTATTTAATTAGTTCACTAGGCATCCGGGGTTGAGGATGGCTCAACTGAAGCCCTTCCAGAAGGGCTTGCACAACATTTGGTCTATTGGCTTGCTGCTTCTTATGATAATCTTTTGATAGGAGAGTAATCATCGGTTTAGCCAGAGCTACCTGTTCCTCTTTGAGTAAGGTCACCCACACAATGGGAAATACCAACACCCATAGATGGTATGCAACATTTGCATCAGTGTGAGCCACCTCTCTCAAAGGGATAATAAGATCACCTACCTGGAAGAAGAAAAAAACAACAGTCAAGTTTAAATGAAATAACCGATATTTACTTTAAATAAACAGATAAATAATCCAATAAAGTATGTACACAAGAAGTTTATAATTTGAACTGTCAGGGATCACCTAGAGAAAGGTATAAAGCAAATAAGCAAACATAAATACTTATTATTAAATTATGTCTCGCTTTTAGATGATTTGCAAAATAAAAATTTTTAAAAAGAAAGATAGGGGGAGAGGGGCCAGGGGGTTTGGAATCTTATTGGTTAGGATGGCATTGATTAACATTGGTGTTGTATGAGTATTCCTGCTTTCATACAATTGCACCATCCTTTAAGCATAACCAACAAATATAGTTTACTTGTACAAGCTAAAACTAAGATTCAGCTCTGTAAGCTTTTCACACTACTAACGAGATCCTAAAAGGTGGAAAATGATTAACCTGAAGTTTGCTCATTTCATTCAGAAACTGTGAATGCTTCAGAACAAGGCTATCAAATGTTAGAGGAGCATCATCAGGACCCTGCGGAACATCTGTGGCATGAGGCTGAGTTCCTGAACTATCTGGGAGTGGACCTGAAACCACAAGTGGCAAAACCTTGGCAGTGTTTGGAGCAAGCGTAATAGGCTTATCCTCAACTAAGATCGATAGAATGAGATCAAGTCCTTGTTTGAGCCAGAAGACATCACTTAGTGCTTCCCAGTCCTGAATTTGGATAATGTACTGCAACCTTGTGAACAATGTCTTCCCAAGAGATTCATCATATAGAGAGAAGAATTTCATCCTGATTTCAGGGTCCTTTGCCCGTAAACCAAGCATGAATTGTCTTTCTACCTTCAAAAACACCTCTTGACATAGGGCCAGTGGATATCTGGAAGTCAACCAAATCATATTATTCATATCCTGATCAAAATATAATGTAAATAAACTTGAAACAAAGCACATACTTAGTTGAATCAGCACAAATTTCATAAAGAAGCTGAAGATATTTCCTGTCCCACTCTTCCAGCGTGCTTGGGGGAAAGTTTTGCTTATCAACTTGTGAAAGTTTCTGAAGAAAAGACAATATCTCCTTGGGAGTGAGAAAAGCACTAGACGAGCCAGACGAACCTGGCTTGCAGAAGTCATCTTCAATCCACCCTTTTATTACGTCAAGTATGCAAAGAAGCAAACTAGGGTCAGTTCCTTTCTCTGAGAGCAAGGCATTCAAAATTTGAGTGACAGTGCGTTTGCACTCTGGCACAAGCATGACCCTTTCACTTATAAGCCTTAAGACTGATTTTAGATTAGAGATGACCGCTCCAACATCCGCACCTTGATGGGAAGAAGTGACAGCAGAATCTGTATCAATTCGCTGACCCTGGATGAGAAAGAAATCTTGCTTAAATAAATTCAAGGAAAGTTAAATAAACAAGGTATTTTGAGGGTCACGCCAATCAAAATCGCGTAGGGAAATGCACTGTTAGCAAACAAAGGCGGTAAGGAAAAACTAATTCATAGCATTTAAACTGAAATGAGCAAATTTTAGAAACTTCTTTAAGTGAGCAAAATATCTAAAGCAAAAGATAAGTGCATGACATCAATTGTATTAGCTATTACAAATCGGATTCCATGGCAATTTACTAGGGAAACAATTACATCATGACGTGTTTAAAAGTCAGAATCAAATAATAATTGTGTTGGGCAAGAGGCCTTATGAGGGGAATGAAAGAATGCTCACTTCATCATATATTGTAAATTTCAGGGATAAGAAGTGCCCCGCTTCCATGCCCATCCAACAATAACATGGAGTTCATTGATGATTGATATTTAGCAGAACACAATCCCTAACATGATCATGACCACCGTTACTTGACATTGTAACTAAGATGATCACAGGACCCCGACCATCAACTACTCTTCACCCACAAAAAGAATCAAATAGCTTGACCCATGAAAGAAGAATTTCTTTTTTATGTCAAATGCCAACATGTTCAGATCCAAAACAACTCTCCAGAAAAATGATAGAAAACATAACTTATAAACACACCGATATTTGCATATATTAGAGGGAAATTAGTAGTACTAACTGCAGCATAAATGCAGAATATGAAGAATCCAATAGATTGCCATCAATCAGAATAGGTCACAATATCTTATAGTATGTTATAAATTACAAAAGGAAATTTTCACAAATTCTTTTTTGTCACATTTGGCATCACAATTTACTTTAAATGAAAATTTCTAGTAAAATAAGTGGCAAAAGGCCTCATTACCACCAACACCAACAGCATCACCTTCCTCGTCATCATAAAATACATCAGTATGAAAATGTGAAATCTTCTTACAGTTAACAGATAAAATTTGTACCCCAAGGAAATTAAAATTTGTACTACCCCAAGGAAATTAAAATTTGCTAAAAGAGCAAAAAGTGAATATATATCAGGGTGGCATTTGCATACTTGTTTCTGATGAGAACCTGCTGAAGATCCCATATCACGTGCCAGGCGTTGGAGGATACGAACCAAGATGGAGGGCTCAATGAAGTTATGCTGTACCTCGGTCAAGGTTTTAATGATAAGCAACACAAAGCTAATTGAATTACCAGAGGTATCTTCACTCAATGTCTGAGGAGCTGTAATTGTATTTACTTGTTTCTGTATTAGCTCGTCAACCTTCTGATACACAATCTTTAAATCAGATGGTGTGCTCGCTACATCCATAGGAAAAGCAAGAAATACCATCTTTAACAAGGCACACAATGACTTTCCAGCATCTAACATTTTGTACTTGAAACAAAGGTCAAGCATCTGCAAAAAAAATGTAGAACCATGACAGATATGAAAATTTCAGTGATCGCAAGCAAACTGGGGAATAATCATAAGCCTACTGCATGAGGACATACCTGAGAAATCTGATTGATATTATTTCTGATGAACAAATGTGGCTGCTTCTCTAGAATCTTGTTCATTACATCCAAGCCTTGAGCAAGAGCTGTGGAAGGGTCCTTCGACTGAGATGGTTGAATACTGCTCAGTAACCTTTCTAAATAATTAAACTTGACATTGGCATTTGGCCAGACCTCCAAAGCTTGCGAAAGTAGCTCTAAAGCTTGTTTGTACATAATATTTGCTTCCTTTTCCTTAGGCTCTATGACCAAGGCAACCTGTTCTCAGACAGAAAGAAAAAAAATGATCTTTTCATCACACACTAAATAATTCAAAAAACCTCAAAATAATAAGAAAAGTGCAAAATTTCAGCATGGAATGTCGTAGGATCATATTATACTTCAACTTGGATACAAGATAAAGTAGGAAACTTGACACGCAAAATTAATAATAATAGAAAGAAAAAAAGGTTGTCACACAAGTATGATGAACAAAGAGACCAATTGACCTTGATTGTTCAGAAAGTTTTGCAGCAAGACACTTCATCTATCTTGAGCATATAAAATATCTAGTTTAAAACTGCAATTTACTTAATCACAAACAGCCACTTTAAAATTACATACGTGTGTGTGTCTGCATTGTTGGAAGTGTTTTAACAGGTAATCCAAAAGTGAAAGAACTTTCTACCAGATCTTACAAAAACAAGTCCAAGCTTAAATAGATTATAGAAAAAGCTTACATATAATGTTAAGCACTGTACTTAGCTTTAAGTCTATGCATATAGTAACCAGAAAGCAGACACTATTGAATTATAAGTTGTAACCATTTTACTATATCTTACTATATATGAAAGTCCAAATTGAGAGAAAGCCTCACTCTTATAAGAAAGTTGATAATCATTTCTTCCATAGCAGCATTTGGCTTGAATTCTTCATCAGGTTGGCCAGCAGATCCTGGGGTTTCTATATTGGGAATTGACGAGGCACCACCAGGTGACATAACACAGAGAGATTGAAGACCAGATTCTACTCTGACTCGCTTGCTCGGATCTTCAGGGAGCGTAGATCCATCAGCTGAACGTTTAGGATCAGTGCCAACCGATCCAGGATTAATTCCATCAGTCATCTGACTAGGGATGTTACTATCAGTGGCTACTTTTATTTCATTTTGCCTTTGTCTTTCCCAACCGACAACCAATCCAGCAAGTTCAATGGCGAGGCGCCTGTTTTCAGTTGCAGTGTTATACGGCAATCCGAGGCGACTAAGAGAATTCACCATCTGAGGTACAAATTGTGCTCTGCAGCTGTAGAAGAGATCTGAATGCCGCACAATGAGCTGGAAAATGTGAATCAAATTGGGAATGGAGTGACCCTCTTCAACCAGAATCTTTTTGGTGTATCTTATCCAAATCGGCATACGAGAATCCCCAAGAGGTAACCTTTTTGGTAATGCCGGCATTAGGATATCAAGGGCCTGCCTTACCAACATTTTATTCTCGGGTTGGCAAGTTCTAAGAAGTGCAACGAAAACCTATATTTTTAAACTCACATCAGTATTCTCTATCACATTAGAATATAACAACAAAAATGATGATGTTACAGAAATTCTCGAGAATGAATGCATTCACATATGCATTTGTTCATTTGAGAGCAGCGCAGAACTACATTATGAAAATTTCAACTATTCCAGAATTTTTAATAGTTCATTAAGATTGATAAATTATTATAAGCCTTATGTGGTAATTGATGTCACAGGTATACTGTATCATAACTGATTAGGAACAGGAATAAAAAATTCATTTATCTAAAAGCTTTTCACTTATTTCTGTTCATCATGAAGTTACCTGAAGAATGATTTTTTCCGGAGCCTGATAGGCCTCCAAGAAGTGGCAAACATTGACAAATGCCCACTGCTTACTGGCACTATCTTCTCGTTTGAGATGATTCCAACCAAATTTGATAAGTTCTTTCCTATGGTGAACAAGGTCATTCTGGAGATACTTAAGAAGCAATGTGGCAAGTTGCAAGAGTTCTATCCTCAATGGCTCATCATAATCAGCAGAAACCTGTGAAAATAGTACAGAAGACTTGAAAATTAAGAGCAAGACACATCATATTTGACAGACATCATTACTAAACTAAAAAAAATAAATTAAATCACACTTCCCTAAGATCACCTCTTCTGGAGGATCGAGAAGTTTGTCAACAATCGTTTTTATAATATTAGGGTCAACAACCTCCCAACTTTGGCCATTTCGGAAGGCATGAGCTAGCATCGGAAGAATGAGCATTTGCATCACAACCACCAAATGATCATGAGCAAGTTGTTTAGATTGGAAAAGGTTTAGGAAATGCAAGAGAAGTGCTCTCTTCATGTTTGGGGGGTAACCTTCCGCAACCTGTAAGAAAAAGACAAATGATACATTACACAGATCACCACATTAAAAATTAAAATATCAAGGGGGAACTAGTGACCCATGATATGGTTACCCCCTAAACAAATTACCTCAATTATGTAGAACTCCTTCAAGAAAGTATAGTCAATGCGACTATGAAACAAGAAGATGGAGAGGATATCGAAGAGCACATTCACTTCAGATTTGTCATGTCGTAAATAATTTAAGAAGCATTTGACAAGCCATTTGCTTTCTTTAACCTGCATATGAAACATCAATAGTAAAACAAGATTCAGTGACCACATATTAATCGACATACACAATCAGCTTTACAAGAAAAAAGTATAAAGATCATTATATTGTGAAAACTCATTGCATATCCTATGGTAACAATTTTCAACATAAATCAAGCCTAAATAGCGACAGATATTACCTGCACTAAGTTCAGTTCCTGTTCATTTTGCAAACGAGATATTCTTGCAGGTGACTTCCAAAGAAGAACCAAGGTATCAAACACAATACGATTACTCTGCAACCAGCCAGGTATCAGTCTGACCAATGTTTTAACAAGTGCAAGGCCCTGAAAATAAGCGTCTGATGCAGCAGCCGTAGCAGCAGATGATAAATTAGAACTATCAGGAGCGGGAACAGCAAGGCCTTCATCCCCTAATAAAGAAGCAGGTGGAGTTGAAGAACCAGTAGCCACTGCAGCATCTGATTTTGGCAGAAATTCAGGAAACGCACTAGCAAGTATCTTCTGTGGGGACTTTGCAAGTTCATCTCTTAATGGTTGGCCAGCTTCTGATCGTATTATATACATAAACCTGGATGTTACCAAATAGAGAAACGAGTAGAGATAGAGATCAACTCTTACCAACCTCATAAATATGGTGATAAATATTTTAACAACTTCAATCTAGCATCTTAAGCTTACCGCCTAAAGTATTTTGGCTCACTTAATTGAGCAAGAAAATAGTCAACAGCAAGTGTAGCATATCGATTTAAAAATTTTGCAAGTGGAAGGCGATATGGACTATTAATCTCACTGTATACTTGTCCGGGGGGAAGAGCCCCCTCTAAATCAATAGTTAAGGTTACAAGTTCATCAAGAAACTTTGATGCAGCCTGGGGAAGCAAGTGAAAAAGTTCAATAATAGCTGCACAGAAAAGAATAATCAATATGATATCACCAGTTCATGTAAATTTATGGAAGTAGTAAGCAACTCTGGCAGTAACTAGACATCATTTTGATGCAGTACCTGCAGCAATTTTTGGCTCTTCACCAGCCTTCCATGACTTCTGGCTCTGAGCAAGTTTTTCTGGTTCCAGCCATTTCTTAAGGTGCTGTAACAGCTTATCACCCAATGTAACATTAAACCAATTGGACAAGAGTTCAAGCAGGCGCGCCAGACCTTGCAGAAGAGGCATGTTGAGATTCTTGGTATGGGCCAAATTGACTAATATAGGCCTGAGGCTGTTCTGCAGAAGCTCTTTGGGCATCTTTTGTTGATTGGTAACCTGAATAGAAATAAACTATATCAGCAGACCAAAAATCCCCTAAAATTGCAAAATAAAACATAAGTAAACATAAAAATAATGACAAAAATAAAAATGAAAACTGATTGAATTGGATAATCAATCATATGGTCAAACTACAATTGCCGACTCATCCACAATGATTGAGATATCTTGTCGAAAATAAAAGTAAATTAAGGTGATTAAAGCATTTACCATCCAATAGAGTGGGCCTCATGCCTCTTAGAACAACATTTACTACAAATATTATCAACAGATACAAGTCCAGAGCTATTTCAAATGTCCTACGTTTTAGTATGTCATATGGATACAGGGACATGGTAAGTTTTTTGATAAGAAACTATGAGTGGTTAAGTATTACACGTGTGTACAGTAACATGGGAAGTTAACTTAACTGCAGTAAGGAAGATTGATATAGTTGATTTTTATACATGTGCATATATCCACACATTAAAAGACCTACACAAAATTTACAGGTGACAATGAATTATGTAATCTTATAAATGTAAATTTGGATAGTAAGTAATATGATAACAACAAAAGTTCAACAAACCTGCCGTAGGCCCTCCTTTGCAACAGCAACAATTTCTGGTGTCCGACACGTCAAAGACTTGAAAAACATGGAAATGATCTTAGCACGCAGATCAGAATGATTTGGAGTTTTAAAGTCTGCCCATGCCATTGTATTACAGAGTAGCTCAATGCAAGCTGTTCTTAGTTTATTTAATGATAACACCAATTTGGGGTTCGCAAACTTCACAGCCCACACAGTTTCATCAGCCTCAGCTATGTGCAATGCTTCTTGGAGAAAATTAACTAATTCTTGAGTCAACTTGATAAGTGGAGGCCTCAAGGCTAAACAAAAACTCAAAGCTGTAATTGTTCCAACCTGTAAGCCACAACAATGAAGTTAGTGAAGAAAATTGATAAATTACATCAATGACAACTAACAACAAAAATTACCTGTTGATCGACAGTCTTTGACCGGAGTGGCCGCATTATAAGAGGCTGAAGCAAAGGCTGATATAAAGGCTCGAGCAGCTCAGATACCTCACTACCAGTACGACTAGCTAAAAGTGCCAAACATGACTGCACATTCTTTCTCACAATAAGAGATGAGTTAGGATTAAACAACTCTGAAGCAAGAAACTCCACTATTCCTTGAAAACTTTGCCTGCGCGGTTCACTATTTGCTTCATCCACATTATTCGCTACACGAAGAACCTGTGTAAGAACCTGACTTGTCTCTTCCTGCTCTTGTCTAGCATTAAAAGGTAGATTTTTAAGGACATAAACCAAACCCCGAACAATTCTTACTTGGAAAAGGCACAAAGTCTCAACAGTGACCTTGCCAACCAACGCACCAAGCCCCATAACACCTCCCATTTGTGCTTGCCATGTGGTTCCATAGCAACAATGCAAGAGACGGGGCAGAAGTTGCTCAAAAACAGGTACGTGCACACTAGGAGGTGGTGAATATACAGGATTCATTGATGGGCTAGAGACAATCATAGGTGTACCAGGGCCTCCTCTTGACATTAGTACATCAGCATGTTTAGAGCGAGCAAGAAACAATAGTGTTTCAGCAAACACACATAGCGCACTAAGAGCAGCTTTTGCATGGAGCCTATTTTCATCTGTCAGCACATCAACCAAAGCATCTAAAAATATCAAAGGGTCCAACTCTTTCAGGTTAGTAGTGCCATTTTTAGATCTGGAACTGACAATTGCATTTGATGATAGGACTGAACCCTCAAGTCCAGCAGTTGGAATTGAACCGTTTGTTGAGGTATAATCAATGTGAAATAAAATAGCAAAATGACGGCAAATATTAACAACAAAATCATCCTTGGGCCCAGTGAGATCTGGTTCCGCACTTGCAGCAATGACAGTCATTAACAGACTCTTGAAAACAGACTTCTCAGCTAGAAGTTGGGTCTTTGTCTTCACACCTAAATCAGCCTGCAACAGAATTGCACCAGTTATCAGTCAAGTAGCAGAGGCCACATTATAACATAAAAGTAAGTATATGTTGAGCAATCAGTAATGAAGTCCACAGTATAAAATAATAGCAGAAAAAAAAGTGAGGCAAATAAAAGAGAAAATAGGTAAATACACTATATGACAATATGCATGACCTTAAGATACAGGAAAGAAATCATAATTTCCTACTGGCACTTGTTTATGAATGAAGAGCAAATAATAAATTTGTTGTCAATGCAATATATTATAGGAATTAACTGAGTTTCTAGCCCTGTCCATGTGCTACTTGAGAGAAATAAAACAATTACGAAGTAAAAATAGACAACTACGAAGAGCAAGTTGCTAATGCATGAAGATAATGTTCTCATTATACTTGCCAAAACTATATAATACACTTCCGACTTATAGGCAAAAAACATAAGCAGTAAACACATCCACATATTGTGCTCCACTTATATAATATACTAACTCACTAACAAATACAGCTTTGACCAACATAGTTCTATATCCCACCAACCTTTACATCTGATGTCTCGGACCAGCAACAAGATACATCCACCAAAGAATGTAATATAGATGATAACTTTCTAGACGTACTTCCCTCCTCAGCAAAATTTCCTGGAAAATTAAGCAGAGAAGCCAAGCAAACATGAATGAATTTTAAAGCCTGCTTCTGGTAGAAAGCATCTATGCCGCTGCTCTTGTGCATAACAGCTGCTACAGCAAGATTTATGCATCGATCAAGTGGCACCAAAAATGGGGTTGAGGGCTCAAATGTAAGAATTATACGGAGTCCATGCTCTGGGTTCTCCTTGCATTCAAGTGCAAGGGGCTCCTTGAGAAATCGTCTGTTGCGACCACCTAACTTACCAAGTAATTGCAATGCTTTTCCTCCCCAAGGATAGGGTGCAGGTCTCAATTGAGACCATAAGGCTAAAATCACATCTGACATCACATTAGCCATGCTGGGTTCCAGAAAATCAGGATTCAAACTATCTACCCAAAACTCAAGCGTCCTCAAACCTAAGCTCACTAAGTCATCACTACCATTGAGACACAAAACAAGAGGCTTCATCAAGCGGGGAAGGTATGGTAGCAATGAACTTAAGCGCGCTGGCAAGGTTAAGCATAGCTCAAGCAAAAGGTCACTCATATCTTTTCCCATTGGACCCTCAAGCATTGTTGACAACATATTTAGGCAGGGTTGTAAAAGGGGAATTAAGTCGCGCAGTAACAATTCAAATTTGCATCCAGCAAGTGCTCTAAACATTGTACGAAGAAGTTGCAAATATCCAAGAGGCTTATCAACTTCAGTAACATTTTTTGTGCAAACTTCCATAATAACCGGCACATGAGGCTGCAATATACGTTCAAAATCTGAAGGCGCTTTAGCAACAGCACCAAATATGAACCGTAATAGATGCAAGACCAGTTTTCCAGCAGGTGAATCCGGATGCTTCAAAACATCAAGTTTACTGCTTACAAAAAAACTAACCAGAACATCTGCGAAAGGCCGGTAAACTTTAGGGGCTTGCAACAGGGTAGAAAATATATGAGCAAGCTGAGTGTTGGAAATCATGCACTCAAAAAGCTCAGGCATACACAACGAGAACATGTCCATAAGATCTCGAGCTTCCATAATAGCCAAAATCTGGGAGAAGAGATGAAGCATTTCTCTCTCTTCATCCTTCTCCTTGAAGAGTACTAAGCAATGGACACCACTCTTTAGAACACCAGAGGCTTTCCACACCTGTCCAAAGTCAAAGTGAGATAAAGCTAATCCCACAAAGAAACCTTGCTAGCACTGATCAAAATCCACATGATACCTCATCTTCTCTCAGCCCTTTGAATGCTTGAGGTACTGGCAAATTAGATGATGAAACAAGACCTTGCTGGTGTGTTCCTTGAGTAGATGGAGAAACCTAAAGAAGTAGAAATGTGACATAGAGAAAGAAACAAAAGCCGCAATCAGGAACTAAATATTAGATTATAGAAAAACCTGCGATCGGGGCAAATGTGCATGAGTGATGCTCCAAATGATCGTCTTCATTCCTGAAAATGCATTCAGCCAATGGTACATTAGTTTTGGCATAGTTAACTATGAGAAACATAATTGTAAAAGACCTACATTAGCAGATCAAGCATCACGGATTTCAGAAACTCTACCAATGCTTTTTACCTAGAATTTCATAAAAGGGAAATAACAAGCCAAGTCAGAAAAGGATCGATTACCCATCACCAAGGTCTTAATCAGATTCTTACAATCACTAACTTCCTTGGAATGCTCCACAGGGACCTGCAAGTTTAAAACAGTCTGCAGCAAAACAATACATCATCTTAAAAAAGAAGGCTCCAGAAAAAGATAATGGCGCTTCAAGTAAGGAAAGGGATATCAATTAGACAGAACAAAGAAATCAATGACACGCACAATAGTGCAGTGAAGAACAGAGAACCAAGGGTTTGACTGTCAAACATTACAACGAAACATTAAAATTCTTTTTTACCTCCCAAGAGAAGGAATACTAGTCCACTTTCTGCATTGCATGGTAATAATCAAGACTTGCCCTTGTTCAACAAGCCATTTTTTCTAAATGATCAACTAAACCATTACAATTTATAATACTTTTTGATGGATCATATATCATCAGGAATGGAGTTTTGAAATTGCTATATTTAATTTGAGAATCTGATGCAAACAGAGAAGATACTTAATCTTGACCCTTTTCACTACTGGTATCAAAAATGCAGCAATGCAAGTTGTGAGATGCAATGCTGCCTAAATAGCAATGTAGATTATCTCTGTCATTTTTAAAAGAAAATGCATTCTCTTTTTATTACAGAAAGACAAAACCTGGATGCAGTCCAAACCTCCAGCATTGCCTCAAACAATCATCAGAGTATCAAAATATACTATATAGAATATGATCATCCATACAGTAAACCAAGGCACGTCTGCAATTGCTTTTCAAAAGGTTTTGAAGATCATTTTTAAAAATGAAATTGGTATTTAGATTTGGTGTTTCCAATTTCTGAGAATGCCTTTGGTAACATCTTTTGAAAATAGTATTCTGAAAATTAAAAATAAAAATAAAAAAGCATGTGGTATTATATTTGAAATGCGTAAACACAATTAGGATTCCATTTGGAAATTTGAAAAACAATTTTCAGATCAAAATGGTGTTCCACACATTTGTGTACAAAAAATGAGAAACAGTTCTATTTTCCTCAAAACATTGATGCGTCTAAAAAACAGTATTGTGAAAATAAAGACCAGTTAAATTACAAAACCTTTTATAGCACAAAACCCAATACAAACTTCTAAAATACAAGTGACTAAAAATATAACCAATTTCTAGCTTGAGGCAAAAACAAATCGAAGATTAGACAAGCTCCAGCAATATGAGAAGTTAACACCCACAAATCAAAGTTAATAAATAATGATAACAAAGAACCAACATGAAGTAATATATTATGTGTTTCAATGCAATAAAGACAAGGAAAAAGGGAGATAAAATGAAGTAAAGAATAGAGGCTTAAACAATTAACTACAACAATTCTTAAAACATATTAGCATGTTAAAAAATACAGCAGTAAATTAAACAAGAAGTTTCCAGAACAACCTGAACCGGGAGTTCAAGCTTTGACCTTAACGTACCACGATCCTTTCCCTCCTCACTGTCCTCCAACAGCTATCACCAGTAAATGAAATATATAAACATTAGCATCAAGTTAAAATTAATCCAACAAAAAGCCAAGGCCAGTTACATTTGACCAAGGAAGCTCACTGGGTTTACCAAACACACAGAATCAGACATATACTCCAAGCATATCAATACAGCAATGGTTTGGACAATTCAAAGGACAGCTTGTTGAATAACTTTTCAAATTATAAACCACCAAATAATGTTACATATCCAACTAACAAAACATGCAAGGAGCAAAAGAGAACTAGTATGCTTAAATGCATTCACTTTTTGGAAAATAAGATTCAATATCATTACTTTAGCCTCAAGACCAAACATGTTGAAGAGAGTAAACTCAAATCAATCAAGTAAAAGCTCTATCATAGAGATTTAAATGTCCAATTGTGAATGGGAGGGCCGTTCTTCAACATATAAATACATACAGGATTCTATTTTGCGCAGCTAAGTCCTTTAGATTATGTTTGGATAGGCCAACTCTTATCCCATTTTGATAAAGCCCATAAAAAGAACAATTTTATGTGGAAACAGCAGGAAAGTTCATACAGTATCCATCTACTCAGCCATATTTCTAGTAGATATATGTCTGTCCTGAACAACAAAATGTAGTACATAGAACACCATCTCTCTGAGAAAACAGACAATGGTAACAAGTAAAGACGAGTCACCAAAAAGATTTAAGCTAATCATACCAATCAAAATCTCACAGCATAACTACTCATGAGCTCCAAAAGGCATGGAATGTTACCAATCAATAAAAGGGGGAGAAGAAGCTAATAAACTACCTAAAGCATGTGAAATTGGCTTTTAGGCTCATTCACAAGCCAAGTGCTCCACAAGAATTAGGTGAGGGAAAGGGAACGGGCCAGGCGGTGTGAAGAGTGAGCTCAAATGATTAACCAGAAACAAATTCCTTTAAACATTGTTCAAGATTGCACAGAAGTATTGTGCACTCCCAAGAAATAAATACAAGGCAAGTATCAATACAGTACTAAACGGAAACTTAAACAGCAAATCACAGATTACCTGAGGAATGGTACGCTTGAAAGTACTAAACTTCCCAACAAATGCATCCAAAATACGGCCCTAGAGTAAATGAAAAATGATATAAGTGACAACAGTATACAGATTTCACCAGTAAAAAATAATCTTCGTGACCAATCAGATTAAAACCCATACCAAAAGAATCCGTGCTTCATCCATGGATAGCTGGTCGACACCTTTCTCAAAGATTGGCTCCACCTATATCTCAGAGAAGCCATTGAATTTAAGCTAAGGTGAACCATACCACAAAGAAGTTTTAAGCTTATATAAGATGGTAAAGTATTAACGAATAAAATTAACATATGCACCAGATTCAACATTAGCCGAGCACAGGTTGTATGAATACTGAGTGACAATGAAGCATCGTGCATGTTACTAGAGAACAAATAGATAATCCGTGATAACTGCAGCACAATGATACAAGTTTGTCAGCATTGTGATGATGGGAAGCAATGACTATGTAGATAAAACATCCGGTAGCAACAGATCACAGTTAATAATGAAACACACACCATCAAACAATTGCAAAATATAAGACAGAACAGAGGCAAGAATACGTAAGATCAAATATGCAACAGGAAAATGGCACACTGCCACACAAAATTATGAATTGAAATGATCAAGTACATAGATACTGCCACACATCTTTTTAAGTTTTGATTGCCACAAGAATACAAAGGAAATGAAAACTGAACAGATGAGTGTTTTGGGACACATTGGATTCTTCTTTACATATTTTAACATGATGCGTCCATAGTACAGGACAAATGATCTTCCTCAGCCTTAAAGTTTATATGTATAAAACAAAAAGACCGCCACATTCCTCAAATTTCATTAACAATACATATCATTTACTTTTCAACAAACTCAATCTTGTTAGTCACTATATCAATTATGTGATTATGGAGAACGATTACAAGTAGGAAAGATGCACTAACAAGATGCTCCATGATTCAATATAGCAATGACAATTTAATAGATCATGGAACCAACAATTTAGTTCTATACATAGAAGGGAGTGTATAACCAAAGCAAACCCTTCTTTAGAATATGTACAGAAGGGAATGTGTGGCAAACACACTGATGTATTTGGGGGAAGAGAGAGAGAGCCTTTGGTTAACACAAAACATACCTGAATTCACATCATGTGTTTAATCATATGGCATCATATCAAGAAGAAAATTAGCCCAAGGACAAAACACCCACCCACACACACCACCAACACTAAGAATGACGACAACCCAAAATTGCTACAAAGACATTGAATGAAAATAAAAGAGCAACACCACCAGCATGCAAATTTTAACGAATGCTAGTCTTGAACTTAAGGGAGACAAAATAAAAGTTGTCATAGAGATGAAACAGAAGCGCTACAATTAGGTCTCAGATATCTCATTAAAAGCAGCACCTGCGATAAGGAGAGGTCTCCCCGAACATGATGAACAATCTCCGCAAGTAGACTATAAGCTAAAGGCCTTAGAGTCTCAAAGCATGCCCGCCCAGTTCCAACAAGAACCCTGAAATTGATTATTGGGAAGAAAAATATTTTAATCAAAAAATGAATATTGTGCCATGCTGTGTTGCAACATCAATCAGAAATAACCCAAACAATATGCAAATTTGAAATTTACTTTCCAGAAAAGAATTATAAGCACTGCTCACTTGATCAAATTCTTTTGTCTGTCAATAACATGCATCAAAAGTTCTTCATCTGACATTTCCCATCGTATTAAAAATGCCCACCAAAGACAAGAAAAAATTCCCTTAAAATAAACCACTAAAAAACAATATTCCTCATTAACTATATGACATGGTATAAAGAATGAAGTGCATGTTTCTAGCTATTTAAAAAACACACCATTTACACATAAATAAAACTAAAAAAGACAGCAATAACAACATAAGGAAAACAGAAACAAATTGCATTACGCAATAAAATTTACTGCAACAATTCACCAGCTGTTTCCTCACATCCCAACCATCCAAGGCTTTCTTGTGCTTAATGGAAAATAAAATCAACTTCTTTACAATTGGTTAATTCATTATTCTGACTTGATTATGACTGCCTTAAACTTCAAGTGAAATGAATGTCTGAGCAGAGGCAGAGGTTTGCAATAAGTTTAATAAAGTATTTCAGCATGCATCATCTATTTGAACCTTATCATCTTCCTCTATTGTTTAGCAACTTAATTATTATTTCTCATAAACAATAATGCTTACACCATTAAGAGATTATAGCACTGTTGCTCGTTCACTAATACAGCATTTCATGTCATGTCTTAAGAATTTGAGGTTTACCTCTCCTCCAACAGCGTGTCAATCAGCGGAAATAAACCCCTCTTAAAATCTGTCCCCAGAACATGTTTCAATGCTACTAACAGCTCCTGCATCCAAAGTGCTCAGATCAAAATTTAAACATTGGGGGAGAAAAAAATCCAAGATAAGAAAACAATTAAAACACTAGACAACTTTACCTTTCTAATGGATACAGAGTCTGGACATGTAACAAGCAAATTTACAATGCTTTTACATATGTTTTCTTCATGAGGCCTGATATAATCAGCAAAACTCTTCAACAGGTAAGTTAAAAATGAAACCGTCTGCAGTGATGAAAAAGAAAATTAGTACCTGCAGAACATTTAAAAACAAACAAACAAAAAAGAAAGGAAAAAACTAACAGACATCAACATATAAACTTGAGGATACACAAACACGCATATACACATATTTGGTGTTTGTATATGTTTGTATATAGAAACTTCTGCTTGCTTGGGTTCTATTCACAATTTATGCGTGAAAGATCCAATTAAATCTTAAGCAACAGTTCATTATCCAGTGTTTTCAAGATTAAGCCTACCTTTCCAGGATGGCATGCCCTATGTGAATACTCAAGAATCTAACAGATATATACATATAGACTTCAGGATACAAAAGCATGCATATACATATATTTGGTGCGTGTATGTGTGTGTATATAGAAACTTCTGCTTGATTGGGTTCTATTCACAATTTATGAGCGAAAATGCAATTATATCTTAGAGAACAATACATTATCCAGCGTTTTCAAGATTAAGCCAACCTTTCCAGGATGGCATGCCCAATGTGACCACTCAAGAATATGTTTCATCTCTTTATGTACCTATCCACCCACTGTGCTTTTGTAAAGAAAGGTAGAATTCTTAGAATACTTTGACACACATATATATGTGTGTATGTATGTATGTGCATATGTATTGATTGACCAGAATAAAGGGTTTGGGGTTGAATTCAATTGCAGACCTAAATACACTCAGGAGAAGACAAACAGAAATGTGTTTGAATCTCAAGTATGTTTTAGGCTCTTCTAAATGCCTGAGGGTGAAACTTTTACATTCCCCTTGGGCTCCAACACTAAAGAAAAACTAGATTCATCCATGTGAGATTATGAGGGACCAGAAAGTGAAGGCCCCTCCATAATCCAAAAAGATATATCATGTAAATAAAATGTGACATTAAAAATGGAAGATTTACATGAACACTCTCTAAGCAAGTTAGCGCATTTCTATAAAGTATGGCTTTAGTTCCATGATCTCAAACTCAAAGCATGCTTAAATGAAAAATGGTTTGATTTTGAAGCTTAATGATGACAAAAAATTTAGAATTTATTTAAGAAAATAAACAATTTGTAATCATGTAAACATATTTGCCATAAAGTAGTATATCCAAACCATAATTAGTCTAGATGTTCAATCAACCCAACCATACCCTTATAGAATACTCTGTGTGTGTGTGTATAACAAATGACATCATGAATAATAATCACTCACCTTAACCTGTGCACCTTTAAGCTCAATAAAGTGATTCTTTAAATAGAGAGGAACCTTTTCAGGACATGGAACAGATATAGCACCAACCATCGAAGGCAACAAGCGAGGGATATTAGTTTGTACAAGCCGGCTATACAACTGGAATAAAAACATGACCACAAGTGGACTCTCTGTTATTATCTTGAATGACCGGGTACTAGGATTAAGCTGCCCATTCCCAATGTACCCAGTACCAGTAATCCCTTGGTCCAAAGAAGAAGAAGTATCCATAGGTTTAACTTCTTCTGCACCTGCTGCTCCATTCTCAAAGAAATGACTAACTGTCCGACTAAAGTTTTGGTAAATTCTGCACACAAAGTCTAAGAATGGCTGTACTTCATTTTCTAATGTAGGCCTAAAGTTCCTTAGGAGGTCAAAGATAATACGAATACAAATCAAGCCATTCTCTTCATTGTCAGAGGTTAATACTTGCATCGCGACCTTCAAGAGATCCTGAACAAAGGGGCGAAGAACTTCGCTGTGAGGGAGCCGATTGAGGATCTCCACAACAATGTTTCTTAGCTTGTGCTCTGGATTATCCACAAATTGCGGTTTTGTTATTTGCACGAGAATCACCGAGAATGCCCGAAAGTAGCATTTAAGGAAATTCAAGTACTCAGCTGTGTGGGCAATCTCTAGACTGTCCCTTACCTCCATTACCATCTGTAACCTAGTTTGAATTGCTGTTTCAAAACAAAAAAGATGAAAGAGTTAATACAAAATTATAATTTAAAGCATAACCACGAAAATTTAGCACCAAAAGACGGACCAAGATTGAGTTGAAATTTGCATACAAGAGAAGCCAGAGTACAAGAGAAGCCAGAGTACAAGTACGATTTAGCTACAACTTTAACTTAACTAATGAAACTACAAACGAGCTTTTCAATCTGCTTTCATTAAATTATCATCATGTTTGAAATTGAATCTTTTACCTAGCTTGCTTGATCAGTTTAGTTCATTTGGAAAACAAAAATAGAAAACTACAGACGTTAGCTACCAGTTTTCTTTTATTCTTTTTTACCTAATTTTCTCAGTAACAAAACAAAGCAATTCTGCAATGCAAAAAAAAAAAAAAAAATTAAAGTGGTTGAGAGAGTACGGAGGTCCGGCTCAACAAGATGGCGAGAATGTTGCTCGAAATTCTGAATAGGACTCATGTTGTCGCAGTCGATACTTTGAAACTAAAATTCTCTCTCTCCTCTTTCAATAAAACTACCAGCTCCCAATCAATTTCGCAACTTAGGGCTTCGTTCACTTGCAAATTCTTCCCTGCGATTTCTACTTCACACTTCAATAATAAGCTTGGTTTGAGTAAACTATATACAAATTATATAAATTAAACCGACATGTGCTCAGAGTGTCTAAATTATAACGGTTTTGGGAAGGTGAGGACTGTGAAATTAGGGTTTAAGAAAAGAAAGAGTCCATGAGAGGAAAGGAACGAGAAGACAATGGGAGGTTACCCGTGGCCGTCGCCATCTTCTTCATAAATCAAACATTAATTTTCCTGTCAATTGAATGCCACGTATACATACACTCTGATGCAAGGCAAAGAATTGCACATCATGTAGAAACGGGGTGATTTTAGTATCTCTCTGTTTTAATTTCGGGTCCAACCCAACCCGATGAAGCTGTAACAGATTGGATTAATAATCCTGGGCTTAATTAACACAAATACAACCCATCACCAAAAATATAAAGGAAGCCCAATTTGTTTTTAATAGGTGATGGAGGCATATTTAGGGTTAAGATCTTCGGATCGATTTTTGTCCAAAATTCAAATCAATTCAAAATCGTCAATTTTAGTTTGGAATAAATTCGATTCAATTTAAATTGACAGTTGTTGGTTTGAATCAGTTTAGTCTATTCTATCGATTTGAATCTAAACTCAAAATACTAATATAAATTACAAAACTTAATTCCTACATTTAATTACATTCGCTTTTAAACTCAAATAAATTAATGTAATTACAAGACTTAATACCTACATTTAATTACATTAATCTTTATACCCAAAAAATTAATCACAATTCCAACATCAAAATATGAATGTGATTCAAATAATAAAAATAATAATTTAACATTCAAATTATCAAATAGAGGTGAGAAAATTAGGGTTAGGTTAAGTTTTCTTTTATACTTGAAGATATTGTTATAGTATAATATGATCTATTATAAAACTATGAGACATCCAATATAAAAACATTCCAAATGTAAAAAATTTTAAATTATTATTTGATTGTCAAGTGCAAATAAAAAATCGGTTCAATAACTATTGATTTAGTTTTTTTCAAACTAAAATTAATCCAATACATTTTAAAATCGGTCCAAATCGGTTTAATTTGGTTATGCCCACCCCTAATCATATTTCACAAAGGGTGATGATATTCTCACTTCACAATTTGTACAATTACACTCCACTTACTAACATAAAACAGGCTCAATATACTATTCTTTCATGCTATGCAATGCAAAGTAATGATTCTATCAATATGTCATGCTTCAATTACTAGCATTTTTACATTATATTACTAGAAAACAAAATCTAGCTAGAAAATTATTTTCCTTCTATACATTTTGCAATAATTGTTGATAACGGGTGAAATAAAAATATCTAAATAAATATATCTTCATCCCACAAATTACAATGGTCATATGTCACGATAATTTTAAATATAAAAAAGATCGAAAACTTTTTAAAATTATACAAATTTTTATATCATTTTTCAACTCTTAAATCAATAACTTATCATGAGCATCGATTGAATATAAACAATATCCTAATTGAATTTTTAAAAATGAGTTATTTTTTGTTATACGACCTTGTATTGGAGTGAACAATTTCCTGTTGTGTCTTTTATAGGATTTTACAAACCACTTACAGTTTTGGAAGAAAGGATCATTATTTGTAGTCTTTGAAACATGACATTTGCTCTTTTACGAGCCTAGTACCGGAGAAATGAGGGATTTTGAACTCGAATGTCTTTGGTTTTCAACTCATATCTTTAATGAAAAAGGGGATGACATACTATATACAAGGGGGAATAATGGAGGATAGAGGACCAGTTTTGTATCTGTTTTCAGTCCTTTAAACATGGTTATCGTGGCAATTATGGGTTCATTTCTATTACCCGAGAGCTTGTTTTTAGGTTTCCAGTCATTCATTTAATGTTTGCATAGGATATATATTATAATTCAGATACAAATAATGAAAAATAATTGTCCTCTAATGGTTAAGGCATTCATTCTTGATCCTCACCAGCCCGTATGTGGAATCTATTGATCA
>JAXCLQ010000012.1:1318597-1330824 GCA_035584115.1 Cedrela odorata | reverse complement strand
TTTTAGATGGGAGAATAAAAATTATTACTACCTGGTAAACTTAACAAATCTGGAAACCCCATATGCTGCACCTCTATAATCATTTAGAAATATTTGTAGATTTTGTTAAACAATCTTACATATGTATGGTTCTTGTTGTAATTAACTAGAACATCAATTCTTTTCAGTTCTAATGTCTGTTCAATTCTGCTGCTGTTTTTTTTGTAAACTGTACAAATTTTCTTGGCCCTTGATCTAGTGCAGTGTCTATGTTAATAAAAAGAGAAGTTGCCAAACAAGTGGAATCCTATGAGATCTCAGATTCATTTTTGGCTCAAACTACCTCTACAGAGAATTGCAGTGAGAGTGTGGAAGGGTCATTGAACGACTGCTGTGATTCTGGCATCCCCCGGGGAGATTATTGTTTTTCTTCAAACCAAGAGTCTGAAGGAGAATTTGCGAGAAAAAATGGGAATTGTAGAGAAATTGCTAATGGTGCTACTTGTCACACAAGTACATTGGGGAAAAGTAAGCATATTTCTTCAATTCCTGGTGGCAGAGCCAAGAAAAAAGCTAGAAAACATCAACATGGCCAACTCTCTCTCAGGTCATTTTTTCAGAAGAGTCCTAATGTTAGCCATGATGTTAACAATTCTAGTACTGATACTTCACTTAATCAGGAAGATGTCCCTGAGTTTCATCATCATTCCAACAAAACTCCTGTGACAGAATATTATAGCTGTGATTGCGAGCCACATGAGCTGCACTCAAGTGTGCGCTCGCGGGATCAAGTTGAACAAGATGGCAATTGTTCTTTGGACAAAGAGAAAAATAACATTGCTTTACTAGAATGGCGAAGGATACAACAACTCATGGAGAATAGTATACCTCTTTGCAAGGGCCATAAGGAACCTTGCGTTACTAGAGTTGTGAAGAAACCTGGTCCTACTTTTGGACGCAGATTTTATGTGTGTGCTCGAGCTGAGGTATTCCTGTGTTCTTAGTATCCATATCTAAATTATTATCTGTAGGTTGTTCATGGAGTCTCAGCTTGTGGTTCGAAGGAAGAACTAAAATGTTAAGAGAACGGAAAACATGCTTCTTTCCAATGACAGAAGTAAAGAACAGTTAAATATCCAGTCAGGCACTGAATTCTGTTCAGAGCATGATAACTAAAAGAAGAAAAAAGAACAAGTAGACTTATAGCTATTTAGGTTCAGTTTTCAATTATTAGTTCAATCTAAAATAGAGGTCAAACATATAATGGTAGAAGTCTTTGACTGATGTGAACGAAACTTGGCTTCAAGTTTTGAAAGCAGTCATTTAATGCAAAATACTATAGGATAGGACCATATGTAGAACACATCTCCCCTCTGGAAGCAGCTTCAGCACTCGATAATGACCTTTTTATTAGTTATCTTAACATGTTGGATTATCTGGTGACAAGATAAGAGTTATCTCATAAGAGTTTATTATAGTAATATCAACATATAGCACAGGCTGCCATATGTTGTGTTTTACGTTCCTGCTGGTTAAATCTCTGATTGTTATCGTTAACTATGATGAGCTTGTTACAATTATAAAGGTTTTATGTATCTTAACCACTCTTATTTTGCTTGCTAGATAACTTATTAACCAGAACCTTTTTTTTTTTTTTGGGGTTTTTCTTACAGGGTCCTGCATCTAATCCCGATGCAAATTGTGGGTATTTCAAATGGGCGTCTTCCAAGTCCAAGCAAAAATGATTTTGGTCTGAAAGTGAAAGTTTTGAAGAAAGGCACATCCTCTTGCCTCTCTTAACGAGTCATTCGTATGACATTTTTGTTTATTACCTTCTTTTCCCATGGGAGAAATTTGTATAGTAGGTCTGAATCTCATGTGCAGTTCAGCAATGGCACTCCACATGTATTAGTTGTTGTAATTACTATAATTATTTTCTTTATGGTTAAAATATTGTCTTCACGTGTTTTCGCTTCTCTTTTCATTAATGGTAATGGAGTATGTCTATGAAATCACGAGGCAACAGGAGAATCAAGCACATATTTTTATTTACGTGCAGCGGCGTTGTTCAATAGGTGAAGCATTTGGTTTCAAGATCAAAATCTGACCACATTTTTCGACGCAGTCACTAAGTAATTCGTCATTCACGACTTTTGTTTCTTAAATTTTCTATATTTAGCAGTTGCTAGCTAATTTCATACCCACTTTAGAACAATGCTGGTTATAATTGATCATGATCATAATTTCTAGAAAAGCTTTCGTCAATTATTACCAAGATGAATTAATTACAGACAAAGTCTTAGACAGTATAGTTTTACTATTTTATTATACTGATACAATAAATTATTTAATTAGTAATTTGAGAAAAAAATTATAAATTAATTACAGACAAAGTCTTAGACAACACAATTTTACTACTTTATTATATTGATACGATGAATTATTCAATTAATAATTTGAGAAAAAATTATGATCGATAATAAATAAATAAATAAAATATAAAATAAATAAATTAAAGATTATTTATTTTCGTTTTTAATTTTTTTATTTATTATCAATTCATAACTTTATCTCATTTCATTAATTGAATGATTTCATTATTTCAGATTAGATTGTTTTGCATAAGATTCTTTGTTATTTATATCCATAACTCATTTGATGCAAAGATAATTACATTCCATTAATATCCCATATAACATTCTTTCATTTGCTACTTAAATTTAACATAATTAAGGACTGAATTTATTTATTTATTATTCATTTATAGTTTGTTCCCTCGCACAAAACATTTTATGCTTACGGATAAGGTTCATTTGTATAGAACGTGGCAACGGAGAATTCAGTGGTCTTCCAAAATGTTACCTTGGCTTATGAATATAATGACTACAAGATAGTTTTTACAAGAAACTCGTTTGATGATTTCATATGATAGCTCTCTCTCAATTGTTACATTATACACTCTTAATGATTATTATAGGCTTGGACTAAGTTTCTTACTGGTTGGCACGAGTAGTAACTGACAAAGAAGTGACCCTTTCATTTCACATGCGTGACGAGGTGTTTCAAGAGATTAAAAAGGCCAGACCATGACGTTTGGTATTCAGGGGATCCGATTCTTAAAGTATATGACAACTCTTCTTCATTTGATTGGTTTAGATATCGACACAAGTTGTTTTGACATATGGGTGATGAACAAGGATTACGAGCAATATTGGATAAAACAATTATCGGCAGGCTATTGAGGTTTTGGAAGAATGGTGCTTCTTTCAAGGAATCTAGTACTAAGCAATTGCTCTTAGATGATCTTAATACTCTAGTGTTAAGGGATTTAGGACTTGATACTACCACGATGATAGTTCATAGTCATAAGGAAAGTCCAATTTCTATCAAGTGGGAAGATTGGATACTATTTTTTTGGCATTCCTTGGCATATAATATAAGGAAAGTCCAATTTACACGCTCCTTCAATATTCTTTAAGTCAGACCAAGTTGGGTTGGGACCTGGAACAGTAGAGAGCATCACACTCCTCAGGCTGATCAATATAACTGCTACTCTCCTTAGAAAGCTTCCTAGAAATAGGATCAAGAATGTTGGGATCTCGGTGTTGCAGAATCTTTGTTTCACTTGGCATATTGGCATACTGAGAGTCTGAGACTGATTAAGTGCGGCTCTTTCCTTTTTTTATAAGATTTCATGTGCCCACCTAGCTAGAGCTCCACCTGAATCATATCGGCTTCCACAGAAACAGCAAATGTGATCAGAATTTGCAAGCGGCTGCATGAAAGGACCACTGACCCTGCTTGGCAGTAAATTCATCTTCCCATGCATTGATTTTTGCAGCCCACAGAATGAGATTTGATTCTGATGTGCTGTTTTTGTTGCTTCCCTCCTCCATCAACAATTAAATCTATGGACAACGACAAGGACTAGGAGGGACTTGTTCTACACGGGCCAGCTTGAGAAAGAGTTCTATAAAACTGAAGTCAAGTCATCCTTATACATGCTTTTGTTTTATTTTATTAATTAATTTACTGGGGAAACTCAACTCAGTAATGGAGGTAAGAGGGAGTGCCTGTGCCTGTGCCATGGAAAGATATGCTACAGCAGTACTACGTCCACGACTAGTCCTGCTGTGTACGGTGAAGAAGATATAAATTTGTGGCTGTTCCCTTCCAGAAGCATTTAAAGCATAGGCCAAGTAACCCTAAACTACAGTATCTTATTCACAAATCACAGTCACCCGGTAGCCGTCCTACGTTAATACTTTGTATGGTTTCTGCTACGCTACATATATTGTAGTACCCTATATTCTCTTATAAATTTTATTTGCTTTCTATTATATAAAGTCTATCTAATTGTGGAGAGAAGAGTATAATTTGTTAAATTATTAATTTTTAAATATTTATATTTATATTTAAAATTTATAAATAAAAAATAAATTTATCATTTTTATTTATATATTTAAGTTTATTTAAATTCTAAATTAAAAAAATAATATTACATATATAAATTATTATACAAATAAATATAAGAATTATATATTATTATCGCGTGTTTTATATATTATTTTACGAAAATTAATAAAAAAAATTATATAAAAAGCTATTTAAAAACCAATATTATACATTGCCAAGTGCTAATTTATTTAATTTTTAAATTTGCCTACTAAAGCTTAAAGCTTAAGATCTAGATCCAAATTGTACCCGAGCCTGAGGTCTAGGTCACGGTATTCGTTACTCCTCTTTCTCTTATTGCCAATCAAATCAGGCTGGAATGAAGTCTCCTCGTGTCCTGATTTCTTCTCATTTTTGCAGTCTTCACCAATCTTAGATTCCAAAGAGATGTAGAATGTGTTACCAGAACTAGAACCGGACAAAGGTGGATGATTGGGAGAGTAAAAATCATGTACTGTTTCGCAGTTAAGTTCCACAGGAAAAGGAAGCTCTACATAATAATGCATGGGTGGTTGTTTAAAGGCGGCATTCAGCTCTTCCTTGGCCTTCTTCCTCTCTGCTATCTGCTTAAGGACGGCCATCTCTTTTGCTGCATTTTCCATGGCCTTCCTCTTTGCTCTTTCGGCCATAGCGATGGCTATCTTCTTTGCTCTATCTTCCATGGCCTTCCTCTCTACTCTTGCCTTAATGATGGCCATCCTCTTTGCGCTCTCTTTTATGGCCGCTCTTTCCATTTGATGGGTGCTCATATTCATATGACCACCCATAGCTTGAAATGACTGAAATTCTTTTCCACATAAATTACAATAATATACTTTTTTAGGTTGTGTAGAAGGACCTGGGAGTGTGACAATCTCTCCGACTTCTGATTTAACATGCTCAGGAGCAAATTTAATTTGTGATGTTGAACTACTCGCTTCCTTGTTCCGGCGTCGCCCCATTTGCACACTTTCTACGAATTTAGAGCAGAAAGATCTGTACTGGAGAGTATAAGATAAGCTGAGTTAGTACTGACGAACCGTCTAACATGATATATGCAAGTAAACAATCTATATACGTGGAGATGACAGAGTAGTACCTTATGCTGTTTATCGCGGAAGATGTATGATTGCACTACTTCTAACTTCTAAGAATGATCTTAATAGAAAGAGCTGAGTTACTGGTGATAAGTAACTTTGTTCTCTATCCCGGAAGATGACTGCACAACTTCTACAAATCAGAATATAAAGAAAGTGACGAGTTACGACTGATACTGCGAGATTTTTATAAACTAACAATCTATGGAGAAAGAAGAAAAGTAGAGTTTGGTTTCAGAGAACAGAGCAGTTTTGCTTGCTTGCTGTTTATTTTCTCAAGGTGTTATGGTAGAGGTGCCATGCCGGGGGACCCCCTCTCCTTTTAAACAGGTTTGGAACTCTATTTCGCACAAACATTGAGATTAGCATTAATATTTGTACGTTCGATAAAAGTCATTTCCTTGACACTTCACTTTCAAAAGCTAGCTACTGCATTTGTTGCAAAAACTCTCCTTTACAAAATGTAATTAAACTATATGAATTCATCATATAAATAGATTAACTACAATCAATCAATGCTGATGAATTCGTACTACTGACTGGGCCCTTGAAATTTACCCAATGCAGTTCATTTCTATCAAAACTACTCAGTAAACCCGTACAGGAGCTCTTTAATCTGGACTGCCACTATACTTTTCAAATTGTCAGAGATTTGGAAAGTTTTCATAAAAAATTACAGAAGCGTGGCATGAGAGATCTACTTGCTACGCCCTGGTTGGTATCAAACTGACTAAGCTATTTCAAAAGTTAGTGAGTCTAGCACTGCCACTCATTCATATCTATATTAAAAGTTCTTTGGCTGAGTCATAGTTCTAGCTTGCTTTTTGCGAGATTTGACACCACCTCGATTCCATTCATTCATCATGGATGGTTAAAACTTAAAACTGGTTCACATGCATCTGTATCACACCTTGTGCTTTTGTTTTTGTACTTTATGTTACCTGGATGGATGCTGGTGTTATAATTAAGCTGACATTTGAACACGTTATTAATTAACCTCAATGTTGCTTGTGCTATTGCCAAGCTCCTACTCTCTAGCTAACTGTTATACATTCTTTTGTTCCTGCTGTTCTTTCTAGCTAGCCCTTCACCTGACTCTTGCTAAATATCATGTTAAAGCCGCCCCTATTAACTGGGTTAAAGTAAATTTATAACTATACTATTATTACATTTTGAATAATGTAATTTATACCGAGCTTAAGACTATTATTCTAGTAATATAAATTAATCATTGAAACTTAATCTTCCGTGGTGTATATGCTTGGATCATCACAAGTTTGATTTTACTTTACAATCCAAGAACACAAATTGAAGAAAAATGTACATATATAAGATGCAATTAATACAAGTCCTTCATCATTAATGATAATTGATAACAGCCATAATCTGGGAAACGTCTATATATCTATCCATGTTGATTGGTGAGTGTTTCTGCACTGCATATAACAATCCAAAGTATATAGCTATGTTTTACTGATCTTCCTTTTTATATATAGCCCTTAATTTGTTTTGAATGGAGTCGCAATTAGTTGCAAAGAAAAAGTTGCAGAGTTAACGTAATTGTGTTTTGAGTCAAGGAACAAGGAGTACTGTTCTTTGCTTCAATTTTTATATTGCACACATGTTAGCAAACTTTGATTCACGTCTATCCTTTGTCACATCACTTTTAAGGTAAGGACATAGAGTTTCGCAATACTCGCATGATTCTGACAATCTTAAATGAAATATATTTTAATAGTTTTAATATAAGATAACATTTGGGTCCCTAAAATTTTAAACTATTTGAAATTTATATCAAATAAGTTTTCGATTAAATTTGAGGAATTGAAATATATGATTAATAATAAATGGTTCATATTATATTATATTTTTTTTAATTTATATTGTAAAATATAAAATTAATTTATAAATTTTATTAAAATATAATATAAATCGTTCATTATTAATTATATAACGTGTTAACAATATTTACTTAAAATTTAAGAATAAACACAATCATATGATAGAATCTTAATCCTTGCAACTACTCATGGCCGTGGCCACTGCGGCTCTTTTCATTCTTTCTTTTGTTTATGTGAAGATGTTTTATATGTTTGTATGATTAACGCTTTCTTTAATTCTTGTATTCACCTATGACACTAGCCAAGAAGATCATGATCAAGATCGTTATCAAGATAAGCTAGAAGCAATTCCTGTATTCACCTATGACACTACATCTGCGTGTGCTTGTTCCAATGCTTTGGATGAATATGTAGATAGCGTAGGATTTTGTCTAGGTGTATACACGTATTCCATAAAAAAATGTATTCATCGATGATGCCTACTCGTCAAATTCTTGTAGGAATAAGACAATCGAGCAGAGTTTGAAAACTAGTTGTGGCAATAATGCCGGTAGTAGTTATACGTTTTCATTATCAACAGTCTCCTTTGTTAACAGTGCGAGGATTCTTTCCCATATGTTGTCCTGTCTGTCTTAGTTGCTGAATCCCAAGTAAAAAGGAATTCCAAATACCTCTGACTTGTTGTTTACCAGATAGAAAAGAATTCAGTTAACATAAGACAGAATGTTTCCAGATTCAGACCAGTAAATGAGAAGATAATATGGTATGCTATTCATTAAGGCAAAATTAACTAACATGAAGAACCCATAAATTATGTGTATATAAGGGAACTAGTCTGCTATTATTTGAGAATTGTCAACCCGTGGAAGAAACTTGCATATATGTATAAACAACAAAATTGTAAAGCCATTACTAATCCTCTTCCATGTAAATGGTTACCAAGTTCTTCAAATATACAGCATTAATTACCATAGCAACTCTAATGAAGAAAACCATGGAAGAGGTTTATTTTGCAGCATTAATCTCACTCGTCGTCATAGTTGATGGTTTAGTTTGCAGCATTATTATTTTTCTCTTCCGCGGATGTCCCGTATGTTTATTTCGATCAATTTCAAACCACTCTCCTCATCACCGTGAAGATCAAGATCAAAAGCAAGATGATGAAGATCAAGATGATCATGAAGATAAGCTTGCAGCAATTCCTGACTTCACCTATGGAGAAACAACTTTGTCTTCTGACTCTACTGTGTCCTTTGAGCGTGAAAGCTGCGCGGTTTGCTTGGTTGGATATGTGGATACTGATATTGTTAGGGTTTTTCCAAGGTGTAAGCACATGTTTCATAAGAAGTGCATAGATCAGTAGCTACGCCTCAGATCCTCCAACTGCCCCCTGTGCAGGCACCAGACCATTGAACAGATTAATTTGGAACTAACAACCACAATTGATGCAGCTTGAAATACTACGATTCCTTCCAATTTGTAAAAGCTTTCGTCGTTGCTTTTTGTGTGAAAAATATGTATATTGTATCTTTGAATATTGTAATTCTTGTTTCTCTTTTAATTTCTTCTTTTGTATCAACCCTCCCTCGATCTTTTGAATAAACTATGATAAAATGTCTTATATATAATATAAATTAATGGTGTGAATTTTACAACACAATTGACTCCCTTCAATTGTAAACACTGGACCTATACTACTAGTAGTAGTATGGCCACAAATTCAATGGGAATGGCCAACTAAAGTTACACGACTTTGCAAGTTTGATGGAACATTGTGGGGGTATGCAGCAAAGCACACCAGCAGCTGTGGATATCTGATATTAAACCAATCAAACCTAGTGAATCTCGAAGGACCTCCAAAGGCACTTGCAAATTAAGTATATGCTTTAGAACAAAAAAACAAAAATAAAATATTGGTTTTTATTGTTGTTAAGAAGAATTTATGGAAGCATTAGTGGCCAAACTACGATTTTCTTGCATGGCAAAATTAGATTTTTAATATCTTATCTGTCTTTGAACTTGTTGGGATTCCCATGTTTCATAAAAGCTTTATAGGCATGATTGTTTTTAGAGAGAATTTTAAGTATTACGGTTTGTTATATCATTCATAAAAATTTTATACGCATACTTATTTTTAGAGAGAATTTGAAATATAACAGTTTTATTATGTCATTATATTAACTAGATATGATCATTTAATTAATAAGACGAGAGAAAATCATAAATTTAGGATAAATAAAAAAATTTCAAGATTATGTTATTTTATTTATTTTAGTTATTAATTTATTAATAATTCATAATTTTCTCTTATCTCAGTAGTTTAATAGTTTCATCACATTAACATAACATAACAACGTGGTGAAATCTCGTACTTAAAACTCTTATTTATTTATTTATTTTTGTTTATCGAGTTGGATTCCAAATTTTGAGCATAACAACTTGGTGAACTCTCGTACTTAAAACTCTTATTTATTTATTTATATTTGTTTATCGAGTTGGATTCCAAATTTTGAGAGGATTGTGATTCTTTATTTCAATGAAAATATTAAATTATATTGATTTAAAGCTTTAATAAAATATATGTAAAAATGGGGTCTTCAATCTTCATAAATATTTTATGAGGGAGGGCCTATAACCTTTTGTCATTAGTCTTTTTGTCCCATTCATTTATTTGTTTGTCTCTACAATCCCAAAACTTTGGTTATGTACGGACAATCTTGCATATTCACATGTGTCAATAGTTTTCTTCCTCAAGAAATCCGAAAGCCCTCCTCTACAAATTTAATTAAATCTCATAGCATCGGCCATTATTTAGCAAGTGGGACTGAGCAAAGCAATGCTAGTAGATATGGTTATTTATTACTTTTCATCACAGGCATCTTCCTTTCCCCAAGACAATGGGGGAGTCGTTCCAATCATATCATCTTCTTTTAATGGACAGCATGTGAATGTTTAATTGCCCTCTTGGAAATTTTATTTTCAAGTGAAATTAAGTTTATACACGCTATATATATTAGAGAATGCAAATTAATTAATTACTTTGCTTAACATGGAATATTATTGTTAAACCTTGGACAGCCATGCTCTAAGCACATTTTGGGGCGTAGCCCGATCAATACCACCAACACTTGCCACTGCAAGAACAAACCATTCATGAAGATCAGGCGTCCAAGGCAATAGTTCCCTTGCAGGCGGAAGAGGAGGAGGAGGACGACGACGACAAGGGTTTTGTTGGTAGAGTAGTTCATCATGCTGAACATTATTGTTATGTTGCAACTGCAGCAGTACTAAACTTTCAAGTAGCAACACTATTAGTTTGGTTGGTGCATTTTGTTTTGTTATCCATCCACATCTATTTATAATCAACCCATTTTAGCATCAGTTTTCACTCAAATTGGGTGAGTCCAGTGAGCCTTGTGAATCCATCAATTACCTTTATGCCATCTAGACAAGTTTCTATCACATACACGACCAAACACTGTTCAAACCATATCGTTTTGAGTTTGGGTATCTATATTCAAAGCCAAGACCCGTAACCCAGAAGTAATCAAAGGGATTCACTGCTTTTAATATTCTAAGACCAATTTGGATAAACAATTTGCCGACTCGTCACCCAATCCCATGTATATTTCGGATTACCATTATTATTTTATTTAACCATACACCAACTTAACTCAGGTCATTTTATATATCCTCCCAATTTGTGTCCCGTTACAACACGAACTGTACCATACCATGCTCTCCTCTCCGCTTCTCACCTCTCCCAAACTCTCCCTCCAATTCAAAACCTCCGCACCTCCACCGCCACATGTCAGACTCCATCGACCTCTCGTCGCAGCGACAACCGCTCATTCCTACACTTCGACGTTTCTGAATTCAAACCCGATGGCATCGTGCGCGACGCTGTATGAGGTTCTGGGGATACCAACGGGGGCCGGTAGTCAGGAGATTAAAACAGCGTATCGGCGACTGGCGAGGATTTTCCATCCCGATGTCGTGGCGATTGATCGGAAAGACTCTTCGGCTGATGAATTCATCAAGATTCATGCTGCGTACTGCACTCTATCGGATCCTCAAAAACGCGCCGTTTATGACCAGAATCTATTCCTATTCCGAAGAAGAAGACCGTTGACCACGATGTCCGGAATTTCAGGATACTGTGGAAGGAATTGGGAGACGGACCAGTGCTGGTAGTGGGTTGACTCACAATTCCTCTTAGATCACTGCTAAACAAAATTAATAATAATGCAGTAATTTGTATATAATATACACTGGAGTGTAGAACAAAGTCTGCATGTATGTATGCATGTAAAGCCGAAGATGAGATGTAGCTTTTTCAAATAACCAGAGGCGTTAGAGCTGTTGCAATATTTATTTAGGTTTCACTTTATCAATTACTAGTTGGAGTGTTAAAATTACAGCATAATTTCTAGTTATCATATTTAGAATTGATCGTGCTGCCATTGCCATTGCCATTGCCATTGCCATGCATACAATTACAATATGATATTATATGTGAATTTTGAACTTTCCTAATTTAATGGATGAGATTTATACTTGTATATAACTAAGTGGAGGAGTGATATCAGCCTTAGAAAGCTTATCGTAATAAACTTGTGGAAGCCATGAAGTGGAGGATTATTGAAAAAACAAAAGGGTGAATAGTCATAGAGATATATCATATTCATAGGCAGACGAGGGCATAACGAAGCTAAATTGTTTTGACAATTTGACTATTCTATTTAATATTATCTCTCTTGTCATACAATGTCAAATATGGCAACCCTTGATTGATTGGGTTAGAAAATAAGAGTAAGCATGTTAGATTCTTGCAAAACCAATATCCATAGTTAATCAAAGCAAACATACAATTTTA
>JAXCLQ010000012.1:1288724-1313728 GCA_035584115.1 Cedrela odorata | reverse complement strand
CTCTGCTTCTCACCTCTCCCAAACTCTCCCTCCAATTCAAAACCTCCGCACCTCCACCGCTACGTGTCAGACTCTATCGACCTCTCGCCGCTGCGACAACCGCTCATTCCTACACTTCAACGGAAAGTTCAAGTAAGAGTTGGACTTTTCTGAATTCAAACCGGATGGCATCGTGCGCGTCGCTGTACGAGGTTCTGGGGATACCGACAGGGGCAACTAGTCAGGAAATAAAAACGGCATATCGGAGTCTGGCGAGGGTTTGCCATCCCGATGTGGTGACAATTGATCGGAGAGACTCTTCGGCCGATGAATTCATCAAGATTCATGCTGCTTACTGCACCCTATCGGATCCTCAGAAACGCGCCGTTTATGATCAGAATTTGTTCCGAAGAAGAAGACCGTTGACCACGATGTCCGGAATTTCAGGATATTCTGGAAGGAATTGGGAGACGGACCAGTGCTGGTAGCGGGTTGACTCACTGTTCCGTCGCTGCTAATCAATATTAATAATGATGTAGTAATTTGTATATATTATACGCACTAGTGTACAAGAATGTCTGAATGTAAAGATAAATTAGATACGAAGAAGACGACGATCGACTGCGCACTGTAAATTACTAATTAACTTGCCGGAGATGAGATGTAGCTTTCTTAAATAATATTGATTTAGGTTTCAATTTATCAATTATTTGATGTAATATTGATTTATTATATACTTTTTTTGAGAACTATATCAAATTCTAACCACGGTTGAAATTGATATCAATCTTAGAAAGCTTATCCTAAATATGAATGAACAAAGAGATATCATATCCATAATCCTAGGCCCAGCCAGGGCAATATGAAACTGGGGGACCAGACTCCGTACATATTTTGGAATTGATGAAACACGAAATGCCATTGCCGATTCAGGATATATATTTTCGATAGAATTGATGTGTGACACATTGAATTTTCTCGTTCTCTTGGTGTTGAGTTCTCCACTGGAATCGGAATCAGTGCTGGCATGCATGCATGCATGTAACATCATGCAACTAAGGTGTTGAGTTCTTATATTATACATGCTGACAAAGGTTAGGATATGAAATTCACCAATAAAATACTGTGAATGCATTGACAAATAAAGGTTGAGACTTGAAATTAATAAAAGTTTAAGAATCGAAATAGAGATTTGTGATTAGAGAGAAAACATTAATTAATAATTAATTGGACAACCAAGAACATCGGGACATGGTGCAAATTTGATACTATGTACAATTTAAAGTCGGCTTTGGATATATTATATTTTTATTACGTGTTACCAAATTAGCCACGACACAAATAAGTTTTTATTCTATGGAAGAAATGGAAGGGAACTTCAAGAACTTTTTGGTGCTTAAAAAGAAATTAACATTTAATTAATGAGTCATGGAAGATTGATTGTTTTGTGATGGTGATGGCAAATAATATCAACGGATGATATCGTTGAGAAATGAAATTGTTATCTCATAACAATTAATGAAGTTGACAAGACAATTAATTAATCAAGTGGGTGGTTATTTAAAATTAGTGTTTAATACAGAAATTTAATTGACCAATTAATTACTTACAAAAGAGAGTCGAGTAGACCCTTGACTTTGACAGAAATTAAGGAGCTAATAATGCTTTGCAAGGTGTCTTTTGAGATGCCTTGATTTTACTAATGTTCAAAGAATGTATTATATATTATATAACGTGTTCCTTAGATTTGTTTGACACAGTATTGCAGAGAGAAAGAGAGAGAATATAGAGTTTATTAACATTATTAATCAAGACTTTTTGTTAATATACTTTCTTTATTCACATACAAGAAAGAAAGACTTTAGAGCTGCATTTAGTACGATTTCATGAAATTTTTACAATAATCCATGCAAATGATTTATAGTGTAGAGTTTGTTCATTAAAGTTGAGGTACTAAATGTTTTGGTATACTTCCTAAAAATTCATTAATTAGCTAAACCCATTGTTAATTAATTACAAGAACATTATTCAACATAAACCCTTTTCTCAAAATCAATTATCAGCTATTGACCTACTAAGAACTCGAATGCGAGTAATAATTCCAATTAGCATGACCAAGTGTAAAAATTTGATGGGCTTTTCCATTGAATGCAAGTCTTGTTACAAATACTAAGGCCCAAGCTCATCATGTCATGGAATTAGAAACTTTCTTCTTCGTTGTTTTGATTCCTAAATATATCACTTGCAAGTAAATCAATGACATGATTATCCATTTCCACCGACTTATAATCGATGGATGACTGGCGTGCATTTTTCGTCATGCCCACTTTGGACTGCAAGTGGCAAACACAACATCCAACTATGTAGCCCCAGATTACCTGCACCATTGTGTACCCGCCGTACACTTGTCACCCACTCCTTTAATCACTCGATACCATATTAAAGTATATACATTCGTAAATACATATATACATCCATAAAATCTACATATACATAAGTATAATTAAAGTGATGATACAATAACATTACTATATCTTCACAATTCAATTTCACCCACCTGGCTCTAGTGAGTTGGTAATCAATCAGGCAATCAGAAGATGGATGAATACAAGATGATCCGGGATGACTCAGCCGCCGGCGTTCCTCCGGAAAATCAAGGACTTCCTTTCACTGGAGAAACAACGGACTTCATGGCTGCCATCTATAGTAGCAAAGGCTTCTACTCCTTTGCCCAAGTTCGTCGTCTCAAGTCTTTCTTCATTCATCTCTTTTTGAGATTGCTTCAAGACAAACATATTTGGGAACACTCAGGTTTTTTTCTCAAGCACAGAGACGGCCGAGATTATTCTAAGCAATAAAGGGGAGAATTTCAAGAAGAGATACATTAAGTCAATTGCAGAACTTGTTGGCGATCATAGCGTGCTGTATGCTCCACCTGAACGCCACAAAATGATCCGTACTCGTCTCGCCATCTTATTCTTGACAAGTTCTCTCTCAACTTCTATCAAACAGTTTGATGAACTCATCTTGCAATCTCTTCCTACCTGGGAACAGAAAGGCGCTGTCGTGGTTCTCAGGGAAGTTCTCATGGTCAATTTGTTAATTAATAAAAGCTTAATATAAATTAAAATTTAATGGGTTTGTTTATTTATTGATTTTAATTAGTGTTGTACAAGCATTGTGCAGATAACCTTTAAAGCAATGTGCAAAATATTGACAAGTTTACAGAGTGGAGAAGAACTAGAGAAGCTGGAAAAGGATGTTGCTCTAGTTTATGAACCAAAGCTTGCTTTCCCTTTGAGCTACCATAGGCTAGATTTTACTAAGGCCTTAAGGTATTGTTACCCACAAAATTACTCATCACTATTTACATAATATCACTTATGGCGAAGCTGTCCATGATAATGATTTTGCATTATCTTTTACTTTAAATGATGATTCAGGCAAGAAAAAGATTATGAAGACATTGGAGAAAATGATTACCCTTAGAAGATAGGAGGAGCAGAAGCTGAACGTGAGGATTTTTTGCAGTACCTTGCGACAAGAGGACGTTGATAACTTAGCTTCTTCTTCTTCTAGTGAAACCCTCAAGAAGTTGACTGATGCTGAGATTCAAGATAATATTTTAACCATGATATTACAGGTCATAACTAATTAACAGGAATTTATTAAAGTTGGTAATTGGTAATTAAAACTAGGCCAATAATTTTTATTTTGACTTATTCTTGGCAGGCCAAGATACCACCGCAAATGCAATCACTAGGATGATCAAGTCCCTGGGCGAAAACCAAGAGGCCCTAGACTTAAGGTATTTTTCTCCCAATCATTTTTTCAGAGCAAAAAATTTCGTCGTTTGTAAAAAAAATTATTCTCCCATCATTTTGATTTGTTCATTTTTACATATCCATTTAATTCAAGTTAATTTTGAGCAGGCTGAGCAACTTAAACTATCAGAAAGGACTTCAACAAAGTCATTTCTTAACCTGGTAGATCTTAATTCCTACACGCCTTATGCTTCCAAGGTATATTATTTTTTTACAATAACTTTACAATTTCTTTGATTGCTTTGAAATCTATTGACAAGAAGTAAAATGGGTGATAAACTAATAGGTAGTGAAAGAATCCTTGAGAATGGCATCTATAGTTGCATGGTTTTCAAGAATGGTACTCCAGGACTGTGAAATGGAAGGTTTGTTTAATTAAACATTTCTAATCTCAAAAAAAAATTTAAGTGTGTAATTATCTTCTCCAATTGAAGTTCTATTGGTAGTGATATATATATTAATGTGTTAGGATATAAGATTAAGGGAGGGTGGAGTGTTAATGTTGATGCTAAATCAATCCACCTTCATTTCACGTTCTTCAAAAATCCTGAGGAGTTCAATCCTTCTAGGTTTGATGTAAGTATGCAATTATATTTCAATTATCTATTAAATAAAATAAAAAATTGTTTTCAAGAATCCTTAATATATAGCTTGTTAATATAATGGAGCACAGGATGAGTCAAAACCATACTGCATCTTAGCATTTAGCTTGGGAGTCAGGACTTGCCTGGGAATGAACATGGCTAAATCCATGATGCTCGTCTTTCTTCACCACCTTATCACCACTTATAAGTGAGTTTAATTGATTTTTAATCTAAATATTTACTTAATTATGAGATTATATATGTGAATGATGAGCTTAATTAATTAATTCAGGTGGGAGGTGCTTGATTCTGACTCTAGCATTGAGCCCTGGGCATGTTTTCAAGATTGAAGAGTGGCAACTTCTGAATCAAAAAAAAAAAAAAAAAAAATGCACAGCTGCATCTAGCTTGTTAAGTAAATAATCAGCAGGATTTTAATTGGTCTGTTAATCTTGATCGAAGGGATGATGATAGGGTGCTAATGATCTCTTTGCTTAATTAGTTATTAGATTACAGGGTGTTTTGAGGTTTGAATTAGCCAGGCTTATACCTATTTCTTAGCAGTCAATTATGTATAATTAGTATGGTGAGGTGTGGTTTACTCTATGCTATTATTATTATTATTATTGCAAGTAAGGAAACAAATGTGTTGTAAGTTAATGTAAAATTAATGTAGCTAATTAAACTATAAAATATATGTATATAGTGAAAAAAACTAGGCGAATTTAGCAACATTATTGGAACATATATTGGCAGGTTTGGGCTTATTTGTTCACGTACAATGAGCCAATGAGGCCATTTATGTAAGAGGTAACAAAGGCTGATCCTAAATAAACCCCTTCTTTAACTCAACAAAACTACTTTTATGCAGAAAATATTTACCTCTTCTTAAGAAAATGGGTATAGTTATTAAAATTAGAAAGGCTGTTATAGCAACATTCGGTGAAAAATGCTAGACAAGGTCCAAGGTGAGCTGTTAAGTGAGCCGATAGGGAATTGGCCCATCCTACCATAAAAACTTATTTCTTGGAACTTTTTGCTGCGGTGAATGTCCTGGAATGGCACACAGATGTTATAACTTACTGGCTTTTAATAGACCATTGGCTTAGCTGCAGCCTGTAGAGTAGCAGGAGTATGATAATAGTGTTTGTTGATCTTCAACTCAGATAAAATGAAGTACAAATTTTAAACTCACAGAACTTCTGGCTCATGTTTGAACTAATGAGCCTATAGTTATTTCACTCCCATGAGTTGAGTTTTAGTCTTTTCTGTTTAATATTTGCCAACTACTGCTCAGTAAAGAAGGATTATTAATGCTCGAGACCTTCTTTTTAGAACATATATGTATGTAGTTAATTACTGACTGCTGTCAGTAAAATTCAAACTAGCCCTACAAAAATCTCCATAATTAATACCTTAATTGTGAAAGAATTCAGATTGCTACAGCAGATATATAACTAACTGCAGTAAATTATGCCAGAGATTTTAAGAGGTAAGATTCAGTACTGTCCCTCATAATTTGTAGTTTATCTTCTCTTCTAATTAAATCAATATGTATTTCATTCTTGCTTGGAGTATCTGTAATCGAGTTTCATTTGTATTGATCTAAATTTCAAGTGCCTCTCACGGAGACGAATATTCGACTTCTTGCAATCATGTTTTACACATGGTTATGCAATATGTAAACAGATATAGCGTGTATAAGGGTTCACAGTCACTGCTACAATGTATAATTGATTCTTTTCTGGAGAGAATCAACTCTATATCTGTTTCTTTAACTTAGGATAAAACTACAAGAACTTGAACTGGGCAAAATCAATGTATCATGTGTAAAACATGTTTACAGATTGCACAACAATGTGTAATTCAACACTGAATGGTTAAAGCCAACACTGAAAATAATATATTAATTACACGTATATATGCTTGGCGCGATGGGTTGGCTTTAACCAAGTATAGACATATATGTGTCGAATTAGTTTCTTCCCTTTAATCATTCAGTGTTGAATTAGTACTTCGATATAAAGACATGTTTGTTTTCACCTTCATGGTTTCATCGATATGGCCATATTGCTTGCCTGTTGGTTAATGTTTTCACTGTTATTCTAACTTCTAAGTCATTCTAATTCTGAACAGTTCTGCAACTAATTTTTTCTGTGTCCTTTGAAGTTAAGGAGGACAGGTGGTTAAAGTGGGGAATTTCCGTTTTTCAATTAGTTATTACCAAACGAAGAATTAGGTTCATTCTTCATGTACTTTCAATGAAGAAGGTTGATCGAACAGCCTTTTGTGATCATTTTAATTCGTTCAAAAATAAAGATTATTAACAGTTTGGTACCAATACCATAGAAAACAAACAGATGCTGGATATATATGAATCCCGTTGCTAAGGTTAAACAAGTTGTAGTTCTTATTGCTGAATGTTAACTGATCAGCTGAAATGGACTAAACGTTTTCATAAATCTCTGAATTCTTCTCGTTTAAACATGACAGTGAAGTAGAGCAGCAGAATAATGTGGTCCTCTAACTGGCCTAGTTACATATCGATTCTGTCGTAAAGCAAAAGTTACATAAACTTTACATGCACGCATCATCAAGATCTTTGAAACCTTGGGTTGGGTCCATTTTTTTGTACTGGACTTATCGTCTTGCAAATTAATTATGCGTACGAAAAAACATTGAGGGCCACGGATCAATAACATAGAAGCAGCTTCATGGAAAGAGGCCATAAATTTGGAGACAGTACTACACTAATGAAGTTTTACCATGTCCAACCAGCTGCCATGTGTTGCAACCACAAGTAGCAGCAATCACTCATCACTGTATTGTCTCTGCTTAATTTTGTCAGGATATAACGTGAGGCATGCAAAACTATTACTGTTTCAAGAGAATGACACTAAGCCATAGTGGCCAATTACCAGCAACACGCTGACTATATGATTAATTAATTTTTATGATATAGATAGTAGAGCATTCACATATGCATGGAGAGGCGAGATGTAGTGGAATGAAAATAACTCGATTGATTAGACGCCTACAAATAATTGCTTGTATGTGTTACGGAATATATACAACAACGTTATCTTTCTTGCATTATTGTGGGTCTTATACAAAATTACATGGCCAATGCGGGTGCCTCGAAAGCTCACCTTCACTGTATATATTGGCTTAAAATCCGTTCAGATTACGATGTTACAGATAAGAATTAAACAGTCCAGGGGCTTGGGTGCTTCGAGGAAAGACGTACGCCATAGGCGAAGCCAAACTAGTACATTATGTACGCGGTACAACATCGGCTTTCAGGATCCATCTTTAACTCTTTAGTCCGACGTGCAAATGAGCGAAATGTGTCTCCTCCTCCAGTATATATTAACGATGGTGTAAAAGAATAGTAATTAAATTTAAAAGCGCCTAATATTGTCAATATACAATCTCATTCTCATACTCATCTTTTGTCTTTACGTTGATATCATCGTTGATTCCTTATACTTTTCTGGATTCTTTTCATACATAGAACCAGATTTCAATGTCGATTGTGTTACTCTAACTAATCATATTATAATCGTGTTATAAATCAAATGCACATGTAATGCTTTAACGGTATACAAAGTAAAGTGTTCCCACTTTAATTCTCACCCTCTTTTTTCCTCCTTCCATGTAGTTGCCTTTTCGGTAAAGCTAGTTTGTAAGCATCAATAATGCTTTTAAACTTTACTTAAAGCCAAGCAGTTCACTTTGCACCATCGGATAAGACCAATACGTTTCCTTCATTTTGCCTCGTGATGGAATCACATGAATCAGAATTTCACACAATTATTCCAGCATGTCCATGGACAAATGGTGCCATATCCACAATTAGCAGCTCAGTTGTCCCCTGATAATGTAACAAATGAACACAAAATGTGTTTGAATGTTTGGTTTGAATCCAAAATCTATTAGAAGCTAGGGCAGGTACAAAATTTTGTTTTGAAATTAAAGTTGGAGCACAATGGAGAGGCATAATTTGTTGGCTACGAACCATCGTGTTTGGCTTTTCGCTTCGATCTTAACAAAATCTTTAACTTGGGGATGGGCCCTTTTGAAGGACGAAGAGTATCAGCATAGCTGTGTGGACCAAGCGCTTGATATGGACAGTCTGTCTTCAAGTTACAGTGACTACCTCTCGTTCACTTCATCATTGAATCAAGTTCACGTTCTCCTACTACTGTTGAGAAAGTGAACTTTTACTGTTACATTTGATTGGATTTATCGGGTCATCATCAGTTACAGCGACCAATCAATAATAGACTAAGAGATCCCTACCTATTTACTAAACAGCCACATCCTCAGATCATTAGGGAATGAAATTGGAATAGAACACCTTCTTAATTAGTCAGATGCATTATCTTATGGGGCTGTTTAAGAAATGGGTTGTGGAAATTGCTTAGCCAAACCCAACTTCTGGCCCTGCTTAAGTTTTGATCATATATGAAGTCTCTTAGACCTAAAACTTTAAAGAGGGTAGCAACGACAAAAAATTCTTTAGGAAGCAGCATTTATTGACTAATTGATTGGATATTTGGCTGCTTAATCTTAGTATGATAGTAATCTCTTTGCCCATTTCTATTAAGAATTGCAATAGACGTGAACTCCACTAAATATTCTATTGGTAAAATATGAATATACAAACACCAACTATCAATTAGGTTAAGCAAGCAAGCAAACAAACAAACAAACTACGGAATTTCCTTTGTCTCGACATGAAATCACTAGCTTTATTCACAAAATCTGGGGAAATGGACCAGTCATCATCGTCGTGTAAATTTGTAATTGCCCATTTTCTGGAAAACCCACGTGAAATTCACGGTCGAATTTGGGAAAAAAATATCAAGATACCTTTGATTGCCAAACAACAACACAGGAAGTAGTTTTGCAATAGATCTGCTTTTTGCTTTCCGTATCGGAAATATACAATCGGGAAGCAATCATGTCACGAGCCATTTTTCCCTTAAATAAAATTCGAATTACACACACTAGCATGTTTAACTAATAATTTAATTTAAACAATTCTACACGTAACAAACATAAGTAAATTATAAGTAAATTAGTTATTTATAAACATAAGTAAGTAAAAAATAATAATAAAAAAGAAATACATATTATATTACAATACAATTCGAAGCTATATTAATAAAATACACAACAAGCAAATAAATAACATAAATATAAGCAACTTATTTCATTAATCTAAAGATGAAGGAGTACACAGCAATACCCCACTGATGCTTCCTTGACTTGCAGTTATGGACTCATTAGTTAGTTTTAGAAGAACAAATAAGGTGGGGCTCTTACATTTTCTCTCACTTAATCTATTAGCGTCCTCGACGATTGCACTGTCTTGAAGTTTTCAATCTTCTACTAAGACAGCTCCAGTTCTTTGGTTTTCTCCCAGCTGGTCTCTTCTTCACCAAGGCCTTTTTACTTCATGAGAAATTCTTTGTAGCGTAGTCCCCTTTCCCTGTTTACTTGTCTCTCCGCTAGAATTTCTTCAACCTGCTAACATGAAACACTGGGTGCACCTTCATTTAAACTAGCATCTCGACTTTGTATGAAGCCTTCTTTATTTTAACAATGATTGGAACTAGATCTTCATACTTCCGCACTAGTCTTTGGTCTCGGCTCCTTTGGAAACAAATATGTTTTGGATCTTCATACTTCCGCACTAGTCTCTGGTCTCGACTTTCTTGGAAACAAATCGTTTATGGAATCAACTTAATTAACATCAAGTCTCTAGGTTTAAACTCGAGCGGTCTTCTACTTTTGTCTACCTACTTCTTCATTCTAGTAGCAGCTTTTTCCAGATAGGCTTAAGCTATTTCAGTGTCAGTTTTCATTCTTTAGTAAAATTAAAGGCCTGAGGGACCTTTCCCTTATAATCTGTGATTGTGTGAAATAGAAGTGGTTGTTGTTCCGTCACTACTTCAGAGGAACTTCAGTTTGCTGATGAACTCTTCCTTGCATTAAAGTAAAACTGTGCTACATTTAGTAATTGCGCCCAATTCCTTTGATTGAAATTTACAAAATGGCGCAAATACTCTTCTATTATCCTATTAAATCTCTTTATCTGCCCATCAGTTTAGGGTTGATAACTCGACGAGATATTCAACTGCGACCCAAGAAAATTAAACAGTTTGGACCAGAATATTCGGATAAATCTAGGGTCCCGATCACTCACAATGTGTTGTGGTACTCCCCAATACTTCACCACATGCTTGAAGAATAATCTCGTTTTTCCTTAGCTTCACAGTATTTTAGTGTTAGTATGAATGTAGTGTATTTTGAAAATTTATCGACAATCACCAAAATATAAGTCAAGTCACCAATCTTTAGAAGGTTGGTGATGAAGTCAAGCGAGACACTATCTCACAGTCGGCTCGGCACATTTAGCAGCTCTAGCAATCATGGAGTCGTTAGCTTTTCTACCTTATCTTATTGGCAAACAAGGCAAATCTTGATATACTTTGCTACATCATCCCGCATCTGTAGCCAATAGTACTCTTTCTTTAACAAGGCATATGTTCTCTACCATCCCGGATGACCAGCTCACAAAGTGTCATGACACTCCTTTATAAGAGTTCTCAGCAGATCTTTAGCTTTTGGAATGTACAGACGACTGCTTTTAGTCCATAAAAGTTTTTCTTTCACCCAAAATTAGTGAGTCTTCCTTTCCTCCACCAATTTTATGATTGTCCGACAAACCGAATCTTTCCCTAAGTTCTCCCTAATGCGTTCTTGGAAGGGTATCAAAACCGTTGCAGTTGACATGGCTGCCATCCTCTTCAAATTCACAAGCTCTAACTTGCGGCTTAGAGCATCCACTACTTTATTCAAACTTTCAATTTTGTATTCAAAATGAAAATTGAATTCTACAAAGAACTCTTGCCACTGAACCTACTTTTGGGTCAACTTTTGCTGAATCAGGAAGTGGTTAACAGATAAATTGTTTGTTTTCACTACAAACTTAGACCCTAATAGATAATATCTCCATATTCGCAAGCAATGTAACACAGCTAAGAGTTCCTTTTCATGAGCAGTGTACTTCCACTTCGAGTTTGATAACTTTTGACTCTCAGAAGTTATCGGGTGGCCCTTCTACAATAAAACTTTTCCAATGTGAAATCAGATGCATTGGTCTACACTTTAAATAACTTGGTTATGTCCAGAAGGCTAAGAACCAGATCTTTCATTATTACTTCCTTCAAGCTGTTGAAGGCTCTTCTACACAACTCAAACCATTTCCACGTTACGCTCTTCTTCAACAGCTCAGTTAACGGTGCAGCTTTCTTTGAGTATCCCTCTACGAATCGTCAATAATAGTTAACCAATTCAAAGAAGGATTGTAACTCTTTTATGCTTGTCGGCGTTTTCCAGTCTTGGATAACCCTCACCTTATTTAAATCTATCCGTATGTAACCTTCTTCTATCACATGGCCAAAGAATTTTGATGCGCTTTTGGGCAAACAAACACTTCTCTTTCTTTATAAAGAGTTTGTTATCCTTCAGCTTCTAGAGTACCCTAACCAAGTGTTCCTTATGTTCTTCTAAGGTTTTGCTATAAACCACAACATTATCAAGGTAGACCACTACAAACTTATCCAAATATTCGTGGAATACATCATTCATCAACTTGTAAAAGGTTGCAGGAGCATTTGTTAATCCGTACGGCATCACTAGAAACTCATACCATCCATATCGGGTGATACATGTTGTTTTCGCCTTATCTCCTTCGGCAATCCTCATTGAATGGTAATTCGACTGCAAATCTAGTTTGGTGACGTAGCTTGTCGAGTTCAGCTGATTAAACAAATCTACTATCAGCGAAATGGGATAGATGTTACGGACCGTCAACTTGTTAAGAGCTCTATAATCGATACATAATCGTAGGCTCCTATCTTGTTTCTTTTAGAACGACACTGGAGCTCCGAAGGTGCTTTCGACGGTCTAATGAAGCCGACCTCTAATAATTTATCTAATTATTTTCGGAGTTCGGCTAGTTCTGGTAGGGCCATTCTGTAAGGAGCATAAAAAGGTGGTTTCGACCTGGGCACCAACTCAATCTGATGATTAATTGCTCTCCTTAATGGTAAGGTTTTGGGTAGTTGATTCGACATCACTTCCATAAATTTTCTCAATACATCCGCAATCTCCAAGGGGATCGGCTTTTCTCCCCTCTCCTTCACTGTGGTCGGAATAACAATAAAGGAGGGTTCTCCTCTCTTAATCTTCTTCTTGAATTGAAGGGCAGATAAGAGCTTTACCTCTGTTGGCTACTTGACCTTGGCCAGCATCATCGTGGGCCATTCTCCTATGATCAACAAACTACTGGCAGATAGAACTGGGATTGCGCCCTTCTCTAACAAGAATTCTATTCTCAAGACGACATCAAAGTCATCCATCTGCACGGCTACAAAGTCCACTTGACCTTTCCAAGTGCCAATCTTCACCCGCACTTACTTTGCTAACCCGTTAGTGGGTAAGGCTTTAAAGGGTAAGCTTTAAAGTTGACCGCCTTCATACGGCCAACATCCACCTCAAGCTTCAGCCCAAGGCATTTCTCTTCCGAAACAAAAATGAAGTTATGAGTGGCTCCTGTGTCCACCATAACACTTTTTGCCATAATTTCATTGATCAGGGTATCAAAGTACAAAAGACCCTTTTCTGCAGGCTTATTGCCCTCGGATTGTTTTTTCAGGACATTCAACATTCTCAATGCCACTATGTGACCAGTTTCTTCTATCTCCTAATCACCCGTAAGTGCATCTTGTGGTTGATCTTCAACTGTCATGGCACTTAGTCTCGTCTTCTTGGAGCACTCTGAGACTTTATGTGGGCTATTGCATAGCCAACATCCAAACGGCCACTTACCTGCTTCCCTATTATTTGAGAATGTTAGTTTTTTTCGGGTAGTTTGGTTCTGGCCTCGTGGTCGTTCTCCTACCTTTGTTAGGGCCTCAATTCCTAGGCTTCTTATTCTAATTATCATTCCTTCATGACATTGATAACGACCTTTTTGCTTGGGAGCCATCATGTGAGTAATATGACAGCTGTTCAGCGGTAGTATGTGCGGATAGAAGATCTTGCACCCTTTTTCGTTGAAGCTCATTTCAGACCCAAGGTTGAAAGCCTTCCATGAAGTAGAACAATCAGTTTTCCTTATTCATAGCATGGATATCTAACATTAAACCTAAGAATTTCTTTACATTCTTGTGGACTATCCTAGTTTGGCTCAACCCACATAGTTGCCTCCAAGCAAGGTTTATCACATTTTCAGGGAGGAATTAGTTCTTCAATTCTTGTTTTAAGTCCTCTCAGTTGTTAATTGTGCAGCATTCATCTTGAATCTCTTGGTACTTCATCCTCCACCGCAACTTGACATCGCTAGACAAATACATGAACGCCATGATCACCTTGGTGTCTTTAGAATCTGCCCTTACAGCCTGAAAGTATTGTTTGATATCAAATAAAAAGTTTTTGAGTTTTTTAGCCGACTATAATCAGAGCTTGAGGCGACTCTTAGCTGAGTTGCAAGGATGCGGGTAGTGAAGTTCATCCTTACGTCCACTACCTCCAATAGTTCCCGTAACACACTCACTGCACTTTGACACTCTTCCGCAATCTCGGATATCGTTGCTTGCATATCTGTAAGATATGTTTCCAAATCTTTGAGATGTCTCCATTAAACGACTCAGAACTAGAGCCAGTGGATTTCTTTTCTAGTACACCCACTCGAGAATCGAAGGACTTTAGTAGCATCACAGCCTGTCTTAAGTACTCGGTGTTGGGTGAGCTCATTCTCTTTCGTGCTGTCTCCAATACCCGTTAACATTCCTCAAACTCTGCCTATTTTCTTTCTAGAGCATCCCATGCTCGTTGACGCTCATTTAATTCTGTTAATTTTCTTTCGAGAGCATCTAATTGGGTTACTTTTGTAGACATTATTACTGCAACTTTATGCTTTGATAACAACTATCATGGGACCAAGTTTCTCTTAAGCCAAATTCAGATTTGTACAGCACTCACTAACGAGTTGAACTAGTAAGTCAGCCTAAAAAAATCTGCACGCAGCAAGCACAAGTAGATTAGTTGTCTACAAACGTAAGCAAGTAAAATACAATAATCAGAAACAAGTACATATCATATCACAATACAATTCGATGCTACATTAATAAAATATATAATAAGTAAACAAACAATATACAAGTAATATACAAATAATTAATGAGTAAATAAATATTGAACAAACGAATATTACAACACATCGGACACATAAAATCAAACAATTAATATAAATAACTCATTTTATTAATATGATGATATAAGAATACACAACAATACTCCACTATTACTTCTTTGATTTGTGACTATGAGCTCACTAGTTAACTTGAATAAACAAACGAGGGTGAGCCCTTGTGCCAAGCATCGCAAGGCCTCTTTCTTTCTTTTTTTTACTCTTAAAGGATGAACAACAGCTAGCCACGTCTGCTGTGAGCTGATTCAGTCGTGTCATAACATCGGCCACTACAGGGTTAGCCAGATTTTTTTGGTTATTACTTTGTATTAATTAGTTGTATTGGAAATGAAATCTCCTTTTAAAATTATGCCAAACAAAATGATGAAGTAAAAAATTAGACCATATCAACATCACAATAAGTAAAGGCACAACTCAGAGACAATATTGTTGATTCAGTTATCCACCATACATATAATTTATAATTGATATATGGAAAGATCCCAGCTTGCAGGTTTAATAAAGTTTGTCATTTCCACAGGTAAAAGGAGTGGCTACCTCGAATTGAATATTCCAAAGTACTTGATGTATTGTCTATTGCCAAACATGACCAGGTGTGTGCGTGATTAAAACTTTCATTGATTAAGCCTTTGTATCCAATTAAAATTGAAGTGAAGAAACTATATTATCAATTGAACAAAATCTATGAAAGGGCAGTTGCATGTCTCTTGTCATGTAATGAAATGGTATTATGATTGGCCAATAAAGTGGTGTGGACCCCACTGTCGCTGTCTTCGAAAACATTTTCATGTAGTTAATGTTGAAAAAAGGAAAAAGGAAAAAGTCAAGCGAGGCTGCAATTGCAGTGAGTCATTGAGCATTACATTTACATTACAAAAAAAGAAGAAGAAGCCTCCTTTGACCTTGTCCATCGTTCAGCCCACCATCACCATGAATTATTCTTCTTCTCCCACTCATTCCTTCAAAACACTTCTCCTTCAGATCTTGTAAGATGTTATATATAATCCATAGTGCACAAAAACCTTTGCCCTCATCAGACATAACACAGAACAAAAGCAAAACTTAACGCGAACATTTCCAGCTCATTTTCTCAAATCTCAGCTACCCCACCACTTCCTTCTATCATCTCCACTTTTCAAGGATAAACTCGAAAACTCTCAGGAAAACCCACAAGTCATTTATGCATTCTGCACAACTTCTGTTCTTGGTTTCTTAATCTGTTCGTGTTTTGCTGAAGCAGGTGATAAAGATTTGAGTTTTGTGTCCGCTGTCAAAAATATATAATGGCGGACAAAGTGAAGCAAATCTTGGCGAAACCGATCCAGCTTGCTGATCAGGTTGTCAAAGCTGCAGATGAAGCTACTTCTATGAAACAAGACTGCACCGAGCTCAAATCCAAGACGGAAAAACTGGTAACGCTGCTCAGACAGGCGGCTCGAGCTAGCTCGGATCTTTACGAGCGACCGACGAGCAGGATCATGGACGACACACAGCAAGTCCTGGAGAAAGCTCTGTCTTTAGTTATCAAATGCCGCGCCAATGGTCTGATTAAACGCGTTTTCACGATTATTCCGGCTGCTGCGTTTCGTAAAATGTCGTCCCAGCTGGAGAATTCGATTGGAGACGTTTCCTGGCTTCTTCGCGTCTCTGCTTCAGCCGACGATCGTGACGACCAGTACTTAGGCCTCCCACCAATCGCTGCTAACGAGCCAATCTTATGTCTTATATGGGAACAAATTGCAATTCTTTATACAGGTTCAGTGGATGACCGAACCGACGCTGCTGCGTCGCTCGTTTCCCTGGCACGAGATAATGATCGTTATGGAAAGCTGATAATCGAAGAAGGCGGGGTTGGACCGTTGTTGAAACTAGTCAAAGAAGGCAAATTAGAAGGCCAAGAGAATGCAGCAAGAGCAATTGGCTTGTTAGGACGTGACCATGAAAGCGTCGAACAAATGATTCACACTGGAGTTTGCTCGGTGTTTGCGAAAATACTCAAAGAAGGACCAATGAAGGTACAAGCTGTTGTAGCCTGGGCTGTGTCTGAATTGGCTGCGAATTATCCTAAATGTCAAGATCTTTTTGCACAACATAACATAATTCGCTCGCTTGTTGGCCATCTCGCATTTGAGACTGTACAAGAGCATAGTAAATATACTATTGTTAGTAAAGCCACGTCCATTCATGCTGTTGTTGTTGTTGCAAGTAATAAGATTAACAATGCAAATGTTAATAGTAACAGCAACAAGGACGTTTATGATGATGACAAGCAAAATCATAGCCAGATTGCTCATATACTGGAAAGGAAGACTCCGATTCAAATGCATAATGTGGTTACGAAAACAATGGCAATAAATAGTGGGATGAAACCAGTGCAGAAACAAGTAAATGTTACAAATCAGAGCAACAATGTGAAGAGTAATGGTCATAACAATAATGTGAAGCAAAATCAACAGTCGCAGCAACATCAGAGTCTTTCACTTTATGGTGCTAGTTCTAAGGGGAGGGAACTTGAAGATCCTGCAACTAAGGCGTACATGAAAGCAATGGCAGCAAGAGCACTTTGTCATCTTGCCAAGGGAAATTCCCCCATTTGTCGAAGCATAACTGAATCCAGAGCATTGTTATGTTTTGCAGTTCTTTTAGAGAAAGGTACTGAAGATGTTCAATACAATTCTGCCATGGCATTGATGGAGATCACAACTGTGGCAGAGCAAGATGCTGAATTGAGAAGATCTGCATTCAAGCCCAATTCACCTGCTTGCAAAGCTGTTGTTGATCAATTATTGATGATCATTGAAAAAGCAGATTCCGACCTCCTAATTCCCTGCATCAAGGCTATTGGGAATTTGGCTAGGACATTTAGAGCTACAGAGACGAGAATCATTTCTCCATTGGTTAAGCTTCTTGATGAAAGGGAAGCTGAAGTATCCAGGGAGGCTTCAATTGCGCTTACGAAGTTTGCCTGCAGTGATAACTATCTCCACTCTGACCACTCCAAGGCAATTATCAGCGCCGGAGGGACAAAGCATTTGATTCAGCTTGTGTATTTTGGAGAACAAATTGTTCAGTTATCTGCATTGGTTCTTCTATGCTACGTTGCATTGCATGTACCAGACAGCGAGGAGCTTGCCCAGGCGGAGGTACTCACAGTACTAGAATGGGCATCAAAACAGAGTTACATGACCCAAGATGAAACAATAGACCCATTGTTACAAGATGCCAAAAGTAGGCTGGAGCTTTATCAATCCAGAGGTTCAAGAGGATTCCATTGATAGAATCAATGTAGATTGTAATTGGTTGTTGCAGCCAGAATTTTCCATTTGTGGTTTTATTTATGTTTTCATCATTTGAATGGAGTGTACATAAAAATCAGATGTAATTCTGTAATTGTTTAGAAGTATTGACATCCATTTGTAAGCAAGGCTCAATTCAAAGCCAAAAACCCAAATGATGATAAGTTTAGTCCTTGGCATATCATTGCATTTTCTCCTTTTTCTATTCATTTAGAAATTCCCTTTCTTCCATACGAATAGAAATATGCTGCTTTCGGAAACTCTATACTTGTTATGTTGCTCAAAATTGCCGTGGTTTGCATCTTTGGCGCATTGGTTATGATATCTAGCGAGTCCCAATATATCTAAAGAGAAGGAAGAATAGATTGTATGAGAGTCTATAATTGGTAAAATTGCTGCCCTGGGATTGTAGTTTCGGCTGCGGAATGTAGACAACTATGGAGAACAAATCAGCCCCACGAGTTGGACTTTTTCAAACGAATTCCAATAATCGAATCTATTTGATTCCGTCAACTGATTGCCTGAATAACTATTTGCACCTTACACCTAGATGAAAGTGTTTCAATTTCAACCATTTGCTTCTGCAAATTTCAATGCAAATCCAAAAGTTTATGGTCAGGATTTAAATGACATCCCATATGAAGGTTATACGCAATCCAAATTGAAGCCAATTTAATCATAAAAATCACGAAGAAGAATAAATTGAAAACATATGTAGACAGACCAAGTCAATGTCCTCTCTATTTTCATTCAATTGGCCGTCTAAGAAACTAGCATATACTGAATACTGTTATATGGCTAAATAATGTACCATGGCAAACAAGTAATAACATAGAAAGCAGAAGCAGCCTCAAAATGCAAGGCCTAAATGACCTGGGAAAAACTTGGAATCCAAAATAGTATTCTAGGTCAATACAAAAATATAATTACCATATGTTAGCATCAACAGTCAGTGATAAAAAAAATCCTAAATGAGGGACCATGGAATCCCACTTTAGAAAATAATTGAAAAGGAGAAGAGAATGAATTTTATATGCTGTCAGCTTCAGTATGTACATGAAGAGGTAGATTATCTGATTTGGAAGGCAGAGATCTAACACATCAAGGATGTACTTGTAAAGCCAAGTAAAAAGCATGGTGGAAAACAGAAATTTCAGTGAAAATACTTCACCATCTCCATCCTCTGAAACAACAATGTAATAAGATTTCCATGAGCATGTTAATTACTGATTACCTTGAAATGTTCTTAATAGCCTCGCAACTGCGGACAGAATAGACTCATTGCCAAACCTCCTTCATGTGAAAAAGCCATGATTGAATCCTAAAAGAGAGGAGTGTTTTTGACATTTTTTCATGAAGGAAGTGCCAATCTCGGTAGTCAGCCGGGAAAACTAAGAATGTGAACAAGATTCCTCATTAATAAAGTGAAGAAGTGAACATTCCCATCGGAAATATCAGGTCAACCAAGCCATCAATATCTATGACTTACGACTTAAGTCACAATCATTTACTCTGTAAATAGTTTGAACCAAATTACAGGAGAATCCAATAATATAAAAAAAGTAGTCGTAGAAATGGTCTACGAATTATAAAACGACATACATATCTAAGTTAATGTTAGTTTAACAATATGCAGAAATGACCAAAGTCTTTACCCCAAGAGACAGGTAACATGATATGATATTGGACAAGTATCAAATAACATGATGCCAGGAACTATTCCGATAAGTATAAAACAGCTGTACAGATAATTTTCCAAGATAAGAAAATGAAATTTGAGAAAGAAAATTTTCAAAATGGGTGCGTTGCGTGAATACAAGCAAGCAATTTGTTTATGGTAACAGGTATTTAACTTTCTAGAAGCATATATAATGTTGGCAGCTTCAATGCCTGTGTAAAACGACGACGTTTTAGAGACTGTGTATACTACGGCCCTTAAAGGAGCCCAGTCCACAATGCTTACAACTGCGAACTTGTTTCCTGCCCAAACAGAATATGTAAGCCCGTAACTAGTTCTGAGTTTGTCAGCATGGTCTGGACTTCCAGCCCAAATGTTAGAAATGGAATACCCTTTATTATGGAAGTTTGAAGACTTAAATAATAAAGGGTGATATGGTCATTTTGATATGAGTTTGAGGACTTATTTGATACAATTAAATAAATATATTCTTATTTATAAAAACATAAAAATTAAGGAGTCGAATGTTATTATCTTTTTTTTTCAAATTGAGTGTTTAATATTTAACAAAAAAATAGTGATACTGTGGTACTGTGGTTCAGGACTTCTGGTGAATAGAGTTAGCAGTCCAAGTAGTGCCCATTAACATAGATTTCTGACTTGTGAACTAAGTATCAACTGAAGAGAGTAGCCTAGACAGCAACATGTCTTAAGGCAAGAGTGAGAATCATACACTTACTCATAAACTTATCCATTTATAAGCCACTGCATTGGCTTTCCAATCTCCTCCACCCAATTCGATATCCATACTACTAATCAAAAACAGAAAAATCTAGGCCTTTTCTTTTTTCTCATCTCACTCTTTCCCTTCATATTTTCTTCTCTCTTCATCTATTTTTCTTTAGAATCATCACAATCATGGCAGCAGTTAGTGCTGCAGTTTCTCTTCCTACCTCCAAGTCCACTTCTCTTCCCACCAGAACCTCTATCATTTCTGCAGAAAGAATCACCTTCAAGAAGGTAAGAGTTTTGTATTCATGCATGGTTACGATGTTTCTTGGGTATTTTAATTGTTGTTGAATATAAATGGGTTATGTTCCTTTCTTTCAGGTCCCTTTCTACTACAGAGATGTTTCTACTGGAGGCAGAGTGGTTTCTGTCAGAGCCCAGGTTACAACAGAGGCTCCTGTCAAAGTTAAGAAAGAATCCAAGAAAATGGAGGAAGGTGTTGTTGTTAACAAATTTAAACCTAAGAACCCTTACATTGGCAGATGCCTTCTAAACACTAAGATCACTGGTGATGATGCCCCTGGAGAGACCTGGCACATGGTTTTCAGCACTGAAGGTAAATGAATTCTACACATAATTTGCGCTTATGCAACAAGTTGTCTTTATCTTTGAAACTTTAATCTTAATTGTTGCTTGATTAATGTTAAAGTTTGATATTCTTTAGCTGATTAGTATAAAAATTATACATTCTGTTGATGACTGATTTATTGGGTGCTTAATTTAGGAGAAGTACCATACAGAGAAGGACAATCAATTGGAGTGATTGCAGATGGTATTGACAAGAATGGGAAGCCTCACAAATTGAGATTATACTCTATTGCTAGTAGCGCCCTTGGTGACTTTGGAGACTCCAAAACTGTATGCTTCTTATCCCTTGTGATTTACATGTTTCGGTTGCATAACATAGCTAGGCTCTCAGCTCGTGTCAGGGTTAAATGATTCATATTTGCTGCTTGCATATTTCAACACCCACCACGCTCGCGAATCTGGCCGGTTTTAATTCAGTTGTTGGTTGTATCTGATTGTCTGCACTCAGGTTTCTCTATGTGTGAAAAGGCTTGTGTACACCAATGAAAATGGAGAAATTGTTAAGGGAGTCTGCTCAAATTTCTTGTGTAAGAATGCAGAGCTTTCTGGGTCTATATGTTATTTCATTCTATGCCTTTTGAATGCATGAGGAATTTATTAGGCTCCTGTTATGCTTTAAACATATCTAACAGGAAACAATTTCTGATAAAAGATGCCTCAGTTAATGTGTCCTAGTAACTCTAGTTGTTTTCCATTTCAGGCGACTTGAAACCTGGGGCTGAAGTAAAAATTACAGGACCTGTCGGAAAAGAAATGCTTATGCCAAAGGATCCCAATGCCACAGTCATAATGGTATTTTATTAGCTGCACTTCTAATTCGAATGAGCATAATACTGTGGCATTTTGATAAATTTCCTCCTGTTTTCAGTACTACATCTAATTTGGCCATGCAGTTTCAATGCATTGTGCTTATTGGAGTTATTTTTCATTGCAGCTTGGAACTGGAACAGGAATCGCTCCTTTCCGATCATTTTTGTGGAAAATGTTCTTTGAGAAGCACGAGGACTACGAGGTAGAATGAGTTTGCTTGACTTCTGAATTATTTCCTCAAGAGTTCTTATGACTCAAATTTTGACATGCTTTCTAGTTCAAAGGTTTGGCATGGCTCTTCCTGGGTGTCCCCACTAGCAGCTCCCTGCTTTACAAAGAGGTGAGCCAAATTAGGTTTCCTCATCCATTAATTGCTCGACTCCTTGTTCTTTCAAATCAAATGTTAAGTCAACCGGCTCATAATTAAACCAAAATTAACTCATTGTTGAATGGAACAGGAGTTTGAGAAGATGAAGGAGAAGGCCCCCGAAAACTTCAGGCTGGACTTCGCTGTGAGCAGAGAACAAAAGAACGAGCGGGGTGAGAAGATGTACATTCAAACCCGAATGGCACAATACGCAGAAGAGCTGTGGGAATTACTCAAGAAAGAAAACACATACGTGTACATGTGTGGGTTGAAAGGCATGGAGAAGGGAATTGACGATATTATGGCATCACTTGCAGCCAAGGAGGGTAAGAAAAATCTCTCCCTCATTCCACAAACTTAAGCTAAACGATTTGAGTAAATCATGCCTCTAATTGTATCATTTGCTTCAATTTCCAGGCATTGATTGGATAGAGTACAAAAGGCAATTGAAGAAAGCAGAGCAATGGAATGTTGAAGTCTACTAATGCTTTCATTACTTTGGAAAACTATCTCCCTTTCCACCCTCTTTTTGAGCATCGATCCTGTATTGATTTCACCTGTAGATAGGTAAATGTCTTGTCAATTTTCTTCGTATGTGTATTCAAGAGGGACCATGCAGCAATATATTGAGATCTCTTCTCCTGATTTCCTTTTTCTGCATTCTGTTGACCTGCACATCTATGATATTTTGTTCAATTAACAGGATTTCTAAAGAATTATACAACCTGCTACTCAATTTATTTTCATTACATCAGCATTTTATTATGTAAGATTGGATGCTTATATGATTTGATGCTGATTTAGACCGACAGTCTACTAACACCGTATCATATTGTATAAATATATCTAGTGCACAATAAGGATAGAATAGGAAAAGTGAAAATTTTCGAAAATAATTTTATTTTATTTTTTATTTATGATTTACTATAATTTAATCTTACTAAACGAACTAATTTTACATATGGATACTTTTACTTTTACTTTTGTGACGATCGAAATCCTACTGTACTCGCATTCTAGTATTTGTGTATTCTTTAAATTTTAAATTAGCGATACAATATTCGTACTATAGTACTTTTGTCTTTTAGTATATTTTAATTTTTAATTTTTTAAAATAATATTTTTTTTAAGTTTATAATTTTATTATAAATAAAATTAATTTTATCACTTGTTATTTATTATATATACAAAAAATTATTTATTAATAAAAAATTAAAAAAATTAAAAAATTTTAAAAAAATTAAAATTTTAAAAAATACACTAAAAAACAAAAAAAAATCGATAAATATACATAATAAATAATAAGCGATGAAATTAATTTATCTATAATAAAATTTACTATAATAAATTTGTAAACTTAAAAAAAATAAAAATATATAATTATTTAAAAAAATTAAAATATATAAATGACAAAAATACTATAACGTGAATACTGTAACTCGAGTATAATAGAATTTAGGTGATTAAAAGAGTAAAAGTGTTTAAATTATATGAAATTGATCCAATTAGTTAATCATAAGTATTTGAGAGTAAAATAATATTATTTTTAAAATTATTTTGAAGGGAAAGAGGATCTGGACTGGACGTGGACTTATTCACTAAAACCAGGGAGCTTCGTTCGATAAGACGGAATCAAGGGATGTTAAAGATATTACAAAAGAAAAAAAAAATTATTTAAATAATATTTTAAACTTTATATATAAAAAATTTTGTCCTAACATTAAAAGTATAATTTGAAAAAAAAAAAAAAAAAAAAAATTGGGCTACGCCGGTTAAAAATCCATTATCCAACACAGGATAGTAGTCAATCGTGACAATGAAATAGCCTTGTTGAAGAAGGACTTGCCGAAGAAGCACTTGCCCGAGGGGGTTTGCTTTCCTCTTTATATTATATTCCCTCTCTGTCTCTTAGATACTGCACTCGCAAGGCAACACATATCAATTTCATCACTCAACTAATCACTATAATCAAAGCAATGGCGCAACTTACGAGATCGATTGGCAAGGTCACCTGGTTCGACGACGCCAAGGGCTACGGCTTTATTAAGCCCGACGACGGTGGCTTGGATCTGTTTGTTCATCGGAAATCCATCAAATCTGACGGTTATCGTACTCTCTACGAGAACCAGTCCGTTGAGTTTGATGTTCTGCTGGAAGTGGATGGAAAATACCAAGCTCTTGATGTCACTGCCCCTGGTGGGGCCCCCATTTACTTTCCCAAGAACAACGGTTACAATAAAAACCGTGGCGGACGTGGTGGCGGTGGATTTGGTGGAAACCGGAAAGGAAACAATGATAACAGAAGAAACAACGGCGGTAATTACGGTCCCGGTATGGTCGTGTGCTATAATTGTGATGGGGTGGGACACGTGGCGAGGGAGTATAGTAGTAACAACAGGAATGGTAACTACAACAGCAGCATCGGCGGTGGCTGTTATAACTGTGGTGATCCCGAGCATTTCGCAAGGGACTGTCCTTGTTCGCAAGGAGGAAGTGGCAATAATAACAATGTCGGCTGCTTCAATTGTGGTGGTTATGGACACATGGCTAAGGATTGTACAAGTAGGGGAAGCGGAGTCGGAGGAGCTGGTGGTGGTCGATGCTATACCTGTGGAAAGTCGGGGCACTTGGCCAGAGACTGCGTCGAGGGAAGCGGCGGTGGGAGGTATGGAGGTAGCGGTGGTTCTTGCTTCAACTGTGGGAAGCCAGGTCACTTTGCGAAGGAGTGCACTATGGTTGCATCTTAATTGACTGGTGAAAAAAGAAGTAATACTTCTGTTTTTTACTTAATCTATTGATTC
>JAXCLQ010000012.1:1239163-1254651 GCA_035584115.1 Cedrela odorata | reverse complement strand
TTAGTTTGCTTCATTTCTTTTGTATGTTAATGCATCACTTTAGTATGATATTCTGATTTGAGTTTAAAATTTCCCTCTCGGCAGTACACCCGTTTTTACTGGGGACGGGGAAGGTGGAAGTGGTTTTGCGGCAGCCGCAGCTGCAGCTGCAGCTGGCGGTGTCTCTGGTTTTGAGTTTGGAGTGGACCCCAACCTGGATCCTGAACTGGCCCTTGCTCTTAGAGTTTCAATGGAAGAGGAGAGAGCCAGGCAAGAAGCAGCTGCTAAAAGAGCAGCAGATGAAGCAGCTAAAAAGGAAAAAGAAGGGGAACAGCAATCCAGCTCCCAGGATGCTACTATGACTGATCAAGCCAGCGTTCCGGCTTCTGAAGCTGATAATAAGAGAAATGAGTTGACGGTTTGTGTCATTTGTTGATTTCCATTTTCATATTTGCCTGCTAAATTAGTCATTATCAGCAGTTGCTATTTATTGCATATTTATTTAACTTGCTTTTTAGGAAAGCATATTTTAGAACTTCATTCTTCAAAGTTGTTATTTTATGCCTTTTCTGTAGCGTTAGGTTTCTCATTGGATACACGCGCACAAGCACGTGAGTGAGTTTCTCTTATTCTTTGGGTTGGGGGGCTGGGATTAGTGGCTAGTCTGTGACCTCAAATACAAACATCACCGAGTCTGTTAATGCCATTAGAACAACAGGGCACTGTTGTTCCATTCCAAATTTATCAAGCGTTTCAGTGTATGAGTGATGGTTGAAGGTTTGGACCTGCAGTTTCTTGTGCCTTGCTAATATTTGCGTAATCAATCAATAGAAATTTTTGCCTTCCTTTATTCAGCTCGCAGAACATTCATTTGCGCATTTAAAGACAAATATTTTTGAGATAGAAAATCTGGAATTTAGAGATTTCATGTGTTACACAGATCATAAGGTGCATATTCATAACATTTTGGTCTTTTTTTCTAGGAATGCGGATTAATATACCTTCTTGAAATTAAAAAAAAATATAGAAAGTTGTAGTTACGATTAGAACAATGCTTGTCGGGCAGGTTTCGTTTATGTGGAGCCGTACAGGGGTATGAGAACTACCAATGCATTTAAATAGTACCATCATTTCATTCTTGTTGAATTCTCGAAAACAACCAACAAGTTTTATCTTGTTATTGCTTGTTTGTGATTGACCACTAGCTGGAGACCGAAGTTATTCTGTAATTTGACTTTGAAAATTTGCCACAGGATGAGGAGCATTCTCTGCTACAGCAGGCCCTTGCAATGTCAATGGATGATCCTGTTTCTAGCCATGATTTGCGAGATACAGATATGTCAGAGGCAGCTGAAGATGATCCAGAGTTGGCACTAGGTGAGTCCTTGTGTTCAGTTAATTTTTTTAAATTCAGTAGTGGATGCTTTGATAAACTATATACCTCATCCCCATGGCAATTGCACAAAGTTAAGCTAGCTCTGAAACTGAGGATTTGGAACTTCTAAAACATGTGTAATATTGGCCTAGCTAGGAGTATATTGGTAGGGTTGACTGGGTGCATGGGCTGGAATTAGGGTGTGGAAACCCCCAAAAAAAAAAAAAAAAAATAGGGTAGGGCTGACTGTCATTTTTTATCCTTTCTCCTACATTTCTGTCTACTAAAAATTCTATTTGATTGTGTGAAGTATAAGCTGTTCCTTTTTGGTTGAAGATGTTTTGCCCCACCTTTTTTGAGAATTTTTATTGGCATCTGCCTATTGATAGTTGTCAATTAAGCATTTTATGATTAATAGACAGCTTCTTATACTTTCCTCTCTCTGGTGCTTGTAGCTCTTCAATTATCCGTGCAAGACAGTACGAAAGATACTGCAAGCCAGAGTGATATGAGCAAGTTGTTGGCTGACCAATCTTTTGTGTCCTCCATCCTTGCATCGGTATGTTTGCTAAAAGTGCAATTATTATTTTTGTCCAACCCTGATTGAGAAATAAAAGCATAAGATGATCTGTTCTTGCATTGCATGTAGTACCTAATAAGCTTTTGCATCCACAGCTTCCAGGGGTTGATCCGAATGATCCCTCGGTTAAAGATGTGATTGCTTCTATGCAAAGCCAGTCTGAGGTGAGTTCATCAAACTTGGTAGCATAAATAGATTGATTCTTTATTTTATTTTTGCATATGATACATAACACAAATGTACTTCTTTATGCTTTTAAGTTGTAATTTGACCTTTTTATTTGGCCGAAGAAATAATATACAACAACAAAAAAGGGAAAAAAAATATGAAATCTATTTCGTTGGGGTAAGTAAGATTGCGATTGAGTACTAGCTATTTATTTGATGCCCCTAATGGTAGTCTTTATTATGTATATCTTCACCTTTAAGCTAGGAATTGTCTTTAATTTGTAAGATGCACAACCTCTAGATGTGCTTGATTTCTTTATTGTCTCCTTAGTCGTTGGGTCTAATTTATAGGATTTGATGAGTAAATATGAGCTTTCCCTCATCTTTGTGTTATGTAAGAACCAAATTGGAGGTATGGAACCTAATCAGGAAGGAAAATTTATCAATGTCAGCATAAGTGACGTGTACTCTTTTAAATGAGTTAAAAATAATATTTATCATAATCAAATAAACATACCATAAGCTAAAATATTAATGAATAGTAGGTTCATGTATCCATGTTGATTTCAATTAGATTGTGGAGGTTGAAATAAATTTTGGCGTTGGTCCTTTTATTCATATATGAAGTGAATATCTGATGAAAGTTTTTGAGACCTGATGAAATTATGTATGTTCTGTAGCCCCAAGAGAAGAAGGATGAAGATAAGGCATCGAAGGAGGAGGAGAAGAAATAATTCTCTGCAGTTGCTTTTCAATATCAGGTTTGAACTTCCGAATTCACCCAGTTCATGATTTCTTTATCAGCTTATGGGGTACAAGAAGTATCAAATTTTACAACATTCTTGTAAATCTCTAGTGTTTGGGATCTTTGTCTTCGCAATATTTGTAAACTTAGAAGTAATTACTGGATCAACAATGTTCTCGCAGGTGGTTAACCTCTTCATTGTAGCTGATGAATGGTGCAGATTGATGATTTTCTTTTGTGCTGAGGGCTTTAGAGAAGCCTGATTAATAGCAAAACACTGAATTGTATCGCTGCAATGCCTCAATACTAGCACATGGATACTTTAGAATTGTGCTTCTCCGGTTATATATTGTGGTTCATGTTTACTTGAAGTTCAGCATTCACTTTATACAATTCTGAATTTCTTGAAGTTCAGTTTTTTTTTTTCAATTACTTGGCGGTTAAGAAATTGTTTGCCTTTGATGGAAATATGATAGATCAGAGTGTCCGTTCAAAGTAATGAAGCTCGGTTATGGAAACAACTATAAAAAAAAAAAAAAAAAAAATCTGTAGAAGCGTGCATATTTGACAAATGATTGTCATTGTAAGCTCCAAGTAGGGATGGCAACGGGGGAAGCCAATATCTGGCCCTGCCCGTACCCGTAGGGATGGCAACGGGGATGCCAATATGTGGCCCTGCCCATCCCCGTTTGGAGGAGGAGATTCCAATTTTTGGCTCGTTTTGCAAATGGAGACAAGGTTGGTTCCATTTTATGGCCTGAAACAATAGGCCAGGGCCAGCAATTCTACGACCTGAATTTTTGCCGGCCCTAGCTACAAGGGCTATCTTCTACAAGGAAGATGACAACAACAATGCAAAAAGTACATGGACTTCCAAGTAACATAGTGAAAATTTGATATAATCTATGTCCATTTTATTTATTTTTGGCAACCAATGCCAAACTCCATCTATGACTCTTTCAGCTTAGAAAAAACTCTTTACTGCTCATGTTTTGGGACAAAACCAATGACAAATTTAATTGATTATGAAATAGAAATACTTCTTCTTTAAGTGGATTTATATCTGAATCTGCTTTGTAGAGCAAACTTGATATGTTTTCAATACAAGTGGCGCAGCCCTTTTTCTTGTCTGTTTTGTCCATTTTAATAAATGGCTTATTTAAGAAGCATTTAATGGTCCAAACTACAATTGCGCTCATCACTTGAAGACTTTATCCGAGAATAATTCATTTTTAAATGTTTTCACCAAACAGAGCCTTGTGTATATGTGTTCCATTACTGCAGAAGATCTAATCGACTGTATCACATCACCTAGTCTTACAATACGCCCCAAAAGCTTTTACCAATCACAGCAAGCTTTGTGTCCTTCTGTCATCCATTTCTTGAAAGACCCAAATCAACATGACATCATATTAATCCACGACCTCGTACATCTTTTTCACCCTTTGATTAAAATTAAAGAACACAATAATGTTTATCAAACGGTCAGGAAATACGCTTACCATAAACACGAGCATACCGAATCACCAGGACTCTGTACTTTTAGATAGTTATAGTAATTTGAAGCGTGGGCGGAATTAAATATGAAAAATCCAGTCCACTAGCTACGAAGTTCCAAATCCGGAGATTATGCCGGCCAGTGGATGCTGTAGTCAAATCCAATGTCAATTGATTGTCAACATTTGACAAAGGTTACAACTGTCTTGTTTCATTTATGTCTTTATATGTATCTGTTGAACAGAATTGGAGACGCTTGAGACAGCTTGGAGAATTCTGTCTCTAGGTTGTGTGAAATGGCTGAACTAACGAGTTTGGCTTCTGTTTTTCTCTGTATGTTGTTGTGTTTGTGTTTGACAGTTAATGGCAGTTATGTGAAGTACAATACCGGAGCTGGTGTTGTTCCTGGTAAACTCAATGTTCATTTGGTTCCACATTCGCATGATGATGTTGGATGGTTGAAGACCGTTGATCAGTATTATGTTGGATCAAATAATAACATTCAGGTCCTTATAATAACTATGTTATTACTGGGTTTGATATTGTGATGTGAATTTAATATATGTTTTCTCTTTTTATAAATATTATTATTGTTTTTGGTGAAGGGTGCTTGTGTGGAGAATGTGTTGGACTCAGTTGTGGAAGCTTTGCGTCGTGATCCAAATAGAAAATTTGTGTTTGCTGAAATGGTAAATTGAGTTGATTGTTTGATTTTATTGGCTAATATTGGATTGCACTACATAAATGCTTGTTATATATAACATAATCTTAATTTGAATTAGAATTGGGAAAAAAAAATTCCTTTGATTATTATGATATTTGCTTATATCTGGATGTGTTGATTAATTTTCTGCAGATTAATAGAAGTTAAACATTAATTATGTTTCATATCTTTTCCAAATGTTTTCGTTAAACCACAATTAATTTTAATGCAATGTTCAATATAGCCATGAAACTATGTCTTTGGCATATTTCAATTAATCATTACTTTGCTATTTATCTTTTCTTACAACAATTTGTGCATTTGTTGCATTAGGAATACAAGATAAATGACAGTACTAGGTGGTAAGTTGGGGGTTCTTTAAATATTTGAATAGAATTGGCAAAGTGCATTCATTAAATGGTTGTTTCAATGTGAGTGCGCATTTGTGTGCTTCCATTTCCTATCCTCATTGTTTTGTTTAATTGTAACTTTTTTTTTCTGTTATCTAACAAAGTTTGATTTAAATGATAGGCTTTTTTCCAACGATGGTGGGTCGGGCAAAGTCCAGAAATACAAGAACAAGTGAGAAAACTTGTTGATGCAGGCCAATTGGAGTTTGTGTATGTAGTCACCAACAGCTAGAATTTTCTGTTTGTTTTTTGAATGTATGACAACCCCTTTGGTATCTATCTGCAGAAATGGTGGTTGGTGTATGCATGATGAAGCAACAACCCATTACATAGACATGATTGACCAAACAACTCTAGGTCATCGTTTGATAAAGGAGCAGTTTAACAAAATTCCTCGTGCTGGATGGCAAATTGATCCATTTGGACACTCCGCTGTGCAAGCTTACCTACTTGGTGATGAGGTAAATAATTTTACCAGGATAATCACAAATAAGCATGCTTTTTTTTTTTTCAGTAAGTCAATACAGTGAACTGATTTTAGTGTACACTTTGCAACCAAAGATTTGTCACTATTTCCAGTGGCGTCTTTTCTAATTGTTAATTACATGGTAAAGTTTTATTATCCGAGCACTTAAGTATGGATTGCAGAGTACTGCTATAAGGGATATATTTTGATTAATTAACACCATTCCGACAGCTTGGGTTCGATTCTGTACATTTTGCCAGAATTGATTACCAGGACAGAGCAAAGCGCAAGGGAGATAAATCTCTTGAAGTTATATGGCGTGGATCCAAGACTTTTGGTTCCTCATCTCAGGTTTGGAACTGTTACTCTTCTGTTAAATGTTTCCTTTGTTTTTTAATTGAAGAATGTTGCTGTGTTTACTATAACTTGTCTAATTTCTTATGCAGATTTTTACTAATACCTTTCCTGTGCATTATAGTCCTCCAACTGGTTTCCATTTTGAAGTGAATGATGATTTTGTGCCTGTTCAGGTTCTAATTTTCTAAAGATTTACTCTGCCTAAAGGTTGTCTGATGCTTTTTTCATTATAGCTTATCATTTGTTACATTTTGACTGCAGGACAATCCACTTCTCGAGGACTATAATGTTGAACAGCGTGTTGCTGATTTTATTAATGTTGCATTAACCCAAGTATATTTTATTCTTCATCTTTTGTATTTTCTTTCTTTCTTTTTTTCTGTATTGACCATTGGTTTTTTGTTTTATTCTTGCGTGGACAAGAATTAAGCATGTTATGACAATAAATTTTCATACCATTATGTAAAGGCAAATGTAACACGGGATAACCATATCATGTGGACAATGGGTGATGATTTCCAGTACCAATATGCTGAGTCTTGGTTCAAGCAAATGGATAAATTGATTCACCACATAAACAAGGTAGAGTTCATGAGAAATAATTTTATCAACTAACATTTCAAAAGTTGTGTCATGTGGCTTATATTTTCAACTTCCTTTTTGTTGTGCTTCTTTGTTTAATAATTTAGTCTTTGAAACTAACTTCCTCTTTGTTGTGCTTCGTTGTTTCTATGTTAGCATTATAGTTTTTTTCTTTTTCTTCTTCTTTATTTATTTTTCTTGTGCGCCTTGGCTAATTTACTTACACCGCATTGACCAGAAGAGACTCCAACTTGTATAATCATTTAGAGTTGTGAGTTAGTTTCATAGCAATTGAGCTTTGTAACCTCTATAGAAAATGGATCTTTGAAAGGGGAAAAATTTGCTCCAAGTTACTTTTTTTTTTTTTTTTGGAAACTCATTATATATTATTACTTCAGATTGAGTTGAAAATGAAGCTCTATATGTGTTTAATCTTTCTCAGGATGGTCGAGTAAATGTGTTATATTCCACACCATCTCTCTACACTAATACAAAAAATGCTGCAAATGGATCATGGCCCCTAAAAACTGACGATTACTTCCCGTAAGCATTACTAGTGCCATCTTTCTGGCCTTTTCCTTTTTGTTGATGAAACAGTGTTTTCAAGGATTGATCTATTAACATATGCTTGTTGAATATTTTTCTGACAGCTATGCAGATGGACCAAATGCTTATTGGACAGGCTTCTTTAGTAGCCGTGCTGCCTTGAAGCAATACGTTAGGATGCTGAGTGGATATTATTTGGTATGTAAGTTTAGAATGAGATAGTGGGAAACCTACATTGGATTAACATAATATATGCTTTTTTATTAGATATATGCGTACATTGATCCCAATATGGTACTAATACTGACAAGTCGTGAACATCCAGCTCTATACTTAATTTGTATTTTATTTATTTGTAAGTGGCTTATTCTTGCTTACAAATGTTGGGATTTCTCATTGTTGTAAATAGGCAGCACGGCAACTTGAATTTCTGGCTGGAAAGCGATCGCTCGGTCCTACCACTTTTGCTTTAGGAGATGCTTTGGGAATTGCTCAGCACCATGATGCTGTCACTGGTACTGCAAAACAACATACAACAGACGACTATGCTAAACGCCTGGCTATTGGAGCCTCTGAGGTGGGTCGCTAAATTTCCTCTGATTTTGACATTCTAACTTTTATATCTTCCACCTTAATTCCTCGTATATATTGAAACTTCTCTTCAGTAATCACTGCTACTGCTTTTTACAGGCTGAAGCTGTTGTTAGAACTGCTTTATCATGCCTAGCTAGTAATAAATCAGGAGATAAATGTGGAAAGCCTGTACTGACACTTAGCCAAGTAAGATTTTGATGTCTTTCTCAATGAGGAGAAACTGAAGTCATTAATTTATTTTTACTACATCATAAATTTTATTTTTCTTGGATTATATATATATATATAGTATTTTTGCCTTGTGAAGTCATTAATTCATTATGCCTTGTGAATTCAACTTTGCAAAAAAATTATAAAATGCTTTGAAGTTTCTGCACTACCTGAAAATCATGATATGCATAGTATTTTTAGATCAGGATATTTTAGTTTTATTTATTTTTTCAATTTTCTAGTTCTTTGTATTTTCCATCATTTGTAAAATGAGATCAAGTCAATCTTGGCCTAATGCTGCTGCTGCTGTTTTTCCTTTTGTAATTTTTGAACAGTGTCCATTGCTCAATATCAGTTATTGCCCCCCAACAGAGGGAGCCATTCCAGAAAAGAAGAATTTGGTGACTATACATATTATCCTATTAGTTTTCTTTTTCTTCAATAATAATACGTTAGAATATTCTTTCATCTTGCTTCAGTGGTTACTTTCAGGTTGTGGTGGCATATAATCCTATGGGATGGAACCATACTGACATTATTAGAATACCAGTAAGTATATGTTTGTATTTTGTTTGAGGCATTCTAGAACAAAAGTGATTCAGTTCTTTTATTAGTACACCATAGCAAACTTTTGTAAAATACCACAAGCTCTATCATCTCTTCTTTTTCCATTAAAATTCAAATAAATAATACAATATTTGTCTTACATATGATTTTGGAATACAATACCCGCCAGGTTAATGATGCCAATCTTGTTGTCCGAGACTCATCGGGCAACACTGTTGATGCACAATATGTGCATTTGGATAATGTAACAAGAAACTTACGAAACTTCTACACCAAGGCCTATTTGGGACGGTCATCGAAGCAAATCCCTCAATACTGGTTGATCTTTTCAGCATCTGTGCCACCACTAGGTTGGAACACTTACTTCATTTCCAAAGCTGCTGAGAAAGGTATACCTCTTCTTGCTCCTCCTTGCCTTGTCATAGAAGTGTAGAAATCTTTAACATCATTTAACTTGCATGTACTCTTAGCTATTAAGTAGATTTTTTTGCAGTCTGTGCGCCACAAGAGAAGCATAAATCAAAGTCTATTTTGTAGTTCATTCTATTCTGGTCTTTAATATTTTGCTTCACAATCATGTAGTGAAAGGAAGAAAAGGATTTCTCTTAGCAGTAGACAGTCCACAAAATGACACCATTAAAGTTGGACCTGGAAATCTGAAGATGTTCTTTTCTAGAACCACTGGACAACTCAAACGGATGTATAATTCAAGATCAGGGGTATGTTTTACCTCGGTGAACCAAACCACAATTTTGATATCGTCATTGATATTTCTAAATGGATACATTCATCTGCACACATTATCACACAGATTTATATACTCATTTGTACATATAGTAATGTACCATATGTATGTAAATGATTTGTGTATGAACGTGTAATTAAAGATAATTAATTTTGACTTTAACAATTATTAATTAGTGGTTGTTGCTTTTTACCAGGTTGATGTACCGGTACAACAGAGCTTTCTTTGGTATGGTTCAAGTACAGAAAGCCAGGTAAGCTCAAACGGTAACTTGGATTAGGATATTTGAATTTCATTATGATTCCCACTGACATTCTACTTATATATCCTCCCTTACAGTCTTCGGGTGCCTACATTTTCCGGCCTAATGGGGCCCCTCCAACTGTTGTTTCAAGATCAGTAAGAACACTCAACTTTTTTTTTGGCTATTTTTATTTATCTCATACCTTTATATCTCTTCGACAGTCAAATGCCTGGTAATTAATTCTGTTTTGGCATTGCAGTTTTTTTCTTTTATTTGTTAAATTATTTTAATTTACATGTAGGTGCCCATTAATGTCATTCGTGGACCACTGGTTGATGAAGTGCACCAACAATTTAATTCATGGATCTACCAGGTGCTTGCATCCCCCTCTATCTGTATACATTAAATGTACATGCCATGGATCTAGACTTTTAGAATTTTGGTCGGCAACTGTCCCTAAACATACGTACTAGCAAACACAAACATCAGTGTTGTGTATTAATACTAGGTGCATGATTGTATATGGAGGGTTAATTATAGTTTCAAGATAATAAATTAGAAAATGGACCATAATGCTGGTTCTTCTTCACATTTTGAGATACATAATTTGAAATGTGGCTGTGTAGGATGTGATGATGAAATAGAACCCTTAAAAAAAATTCCCTTGAGGTTCTTTACATGTTAATGCTCGCTTATTTGCCACAGTTTCTTTGTAAAAGACCTATTTGCAGTACATAACCCTTTGTTATGGTACTTATATTCATTATCCATATTTTTATGATGATTGTCTTTCTTCTCTCATAAGTTGATTAATTGTGGGTTTTATTGTTTGTTAGGTCACAAGGCTTTACAAAGACAAAGAGCATGCTGAAGTTGAATACACTGTGAGTTGCACCTGGTTCTTTATGCCCTCCCATTTCCGTGACCTCTTCTTTATCACATAGTTTAACCGTGTCAATACTAAGAGACCTCCTTGTGGATAATGTTTTATTTAGTTTAGACAGTAAGAAAGTTTGATTTCTATAGACTCAAATATATTGTTTCTGACAAGATTTTGTTTTTGAAGATTGGGCCAATTCCGATAGAAGATGGTGTTGGGAAAGAGGTAATCTCACGTATGACAACCAATATGGTTACAGAAAAGGTCTTTTATACTGATTCCAATGGAAGGGACTTTCTAAAGCGGGTAACTCCTCATAAATTATCTTTTCTCTATATCAATTATTCCATCTCTGGACTCATGGATCTCTCTCTCTCTTTCTCTCTCTCTCTCTCTCTCTCTCTCTCCTCAAATAAGCATTAGAATACTGAGTAATGTATGCTTAACGAGGTACAAGATTGTTGTTCACTATGTCCACAATGGGTTAATATTAGATTTTAGATGAGATGGTCCAGCTGACAGGAAGAGAGTTGTTTCTTTATGTATTGCAGATTGCCACCCAATTCTGTTAATCAAGACATATACTGCTTTCACTGGCTTATTATTGCTTCAGCTGCTTTTGATTTTGATGGAAGTCTATTTGCTATCTGTTCTCTTGATTTGCTCACTTTATTCATTATCTCAACTTACTGTGGGTTTGATTCACCATACAGAATTAAAATTATTGCCCATGTGATCTGTTCTTGCTCTAACTAACTTGAAATTTATCACGGCTCTTTGCAGGTCCGAGACTACAGAGCTGACTGGCCCCTTTCTGTTAATCAACCAGTAGCAGGGAACTATTATCCAGTAAGTTTCTTAATACTTATTTGGATAATGTTTATAATGTTCACAGACAGCAAAGCCTGATATTTGGAAGCCTCACTTTCTAAGGTCCTCGAACTTGACACTTGTAGGATATTATTTGGATCAGTTTCCAAAATCTAATTGTTCACATAGACTGATCATCACAATATGAGTATTTTTTTTTTCGGTATCTGGCATATTAAAATAGTTTTATACAGATAAGTAGCTGCATTTAAAAACAGAAAAGTTTCAACTGTTATGGATTAAAATATTTGGTTCTGCTTACCCAGGTGTTTCTGGTTTGTAACAACACTTTAACATTGGAATAATGTTTGTATGAAAGAAAATGGTCATGCATGTGTTCAGTGAATTGCTCTGTTTAAAATCACTCCCAAGTATCTCATTATAAATTATCAAGCCGAAAATTCTCTTCAGTTTTACAATGCCTGAAGGTTATCATGTAAAGGGCAAATATTATAGGGTCATTAGAACAGTGATTATTTGCCAACTTGATAAAAGTTCTCATCTATCTTTCTGATAATGACCGTATCTTTTCTTTCTAATTGTGAATAGCTATAATGATTTCCTTTAAAAGAAAAAAAAAATCTATATTCTGAACATCAATAATCTTCCATATATTTTTTCCAGCTTAACCTTGGAATTTTCACTATGGATAAGAAGTCTGAATTCTCAGTCTTAGTTGATCGTGCTACTGGAGGATCCAGCATTGAAGATGGACAGCTAGAGATAATGCTCCATAGGTTCAATTTTCACATTATTCTGTATTTCAGCATTGAGATATTTTCTACATTTTGTAATAGTAAAACTGACTTTGTTTATGCACAAGGCGTATGCTTGCTGATGATGGCAGAGGAGTTGGAGAAGCCCTTGATGAAAGTGTTTGTGTTGGAGATAAATGTGAAGGACTAGCGGTATAGTACCATATAACAACTGCAGCTTATGCTTTAGAATTATGAACTCCTTTCATGTATCCTAGTCATTTGATGAAATGCTTACTAATACTAAATGTAAGGGTAGCTGAATTGTTAGATTCGGGTGAGTCAGAACAAATATATAATGCCAAGATAAGCAATTAACACATTCTTTTTTTGTGTCTTTTTCTTACCTGCTGGGTAATTAGCATTGAAATTAGGTTATGGGTGAGGTACGATCCACATTAGAGTTGTTGTAAGTTTTGAATCTTTCCGCATCCCCAAGTTTACCAATTTATATCATCTTTTCAGGTTAGAGGAAAATATTATTTGAGCATCAACCAACTAGGGGCTGGAGCAAGCTGGCGGCGAACAACAGGCCAAGAAGTTTATTCACCCCTTCTTTTAGCTTTCACACACGAGGTATGACTTGATTGTATTCACTATCTGTATGTATTTGTTGTTGATAATCTGATTCAATGATGTATATTTCAGAATGCAGAGACTTGGAAAGCATCTCATGTGACAAAAGGAACTGCCATGGATCCAGACTACAGCTTGCCTCTTAATGTTGCTTTAATTACTCTTCAGGTAACAACATTAAATCACAGTAGAATGAATTTGATAAAAAATTTCTACTTCTCTAACTCTCTTTCTGCAGGTGTTGGAAGACGGAAGTGTTCTCCTCCGGCTGGCACATCTCTATGAGGTAAAGATAATGTGCCCGATTCTCCTCTTCTTATTCCTACTTAAATTCAATAAAGAAGACCTTGTTTATACCCTTTACAACTAAAACTCGATAGATCCATACAGACCTATGCATTGACTAAAACGGATCCTGTTTCTCCATTATCAGCCAGTTGCTAAACATAAAGTTGTATTTTTATCTTCAATAGCAGCTGTTGAATCCTCAGAAACTATTAGTCTGCCAATATAAATCTATGAAACTATGAAGTCGTAAACATGAAATATTATCTTATAGTTAATGATTACTCTGTATTATTTCTGACCCCATTCTCTCATGCTTTAATGTGGTTAGGAGGGCGAAGATGCCATGTATTCTACTCTAGTCAAAGTTGAACTGAAGAAGATGTTCAAGGGAAAATCAGTATGTATTGCCTTTTTACATCAGTGTGTTTTAATTCCTGCCCAGGAAAAATCGTTGCAAAAGTTATGTTAGTTGTAATGTTAATTGCTCTGAACTGCTTTTTGTGCATCAATGGTGTTTGAACTTACAGATAAAGGAGCTGAAGGAAACGAGCTTATCCACGAACCAGAAAAAATCAGAGATGAAGAAGATGAAATGGCATGTTGAAGGTGGCAGCGGACAGACAGCTACTCCTGTTAGAGGTGGCCCGGTTGATAACTCAACTCTCGTCGTTGAGCTTGGTCCTATGGAGATTCGTACTTTCTTGTTGAAATTTTGAGGTTTGTCTTGTCTGTGTAGTGTAACCAATGAATAATCTCTTTATTAATCAATAATATCTTTCGAATGACAAGCTTTTCCCGCCTTTACTTTTGTTTGTTAGTTCAATATTTCAAGTGACAAGATTTAAAATTAATTAATTTATTATTAAAATTCAATCCAAAATTTAATAATTTAATTAGCCATACATGCGCGGGAAGGTCCCTAGACAATAAAAACTGTCCTCCGGTCTCTCTCGAGATTCAAATCTCATCCAAACCAATACAAAACTATGTCGTATCAACTTCACCAAACCCCTAATCAGACCAAAGTAACTTCTCTTTTCCCGGAGGTAATCGATTCAAACCCCGACGTTCCGATCAATCATCGTCGCCGCCATCGTCCAATCTCTACCCTTCACTGGACATGCGCAAATTGGTAGAAAACTTTTTCCCGGACACAGAGGAAAAGAGTCATACCAAACCCTCGGCACCACTGCAAGCACCACCGCAAGCTGTCGAGGAAACCATAATTAAAGTCCCCGGTGCGATCCTCCACCGCAGTTGTATTGTACCAAAATGTCCACAAAGCATGTTTATTCTTTTGCTAGCAACTAAGTTTCTGAGTTTAATCAAAACAAATACAAACTTCACTCTCTGGAACGAAAAAAAAAAGGTCCAAGATCTTGCTTTAATCAATCCAAAGTGGTGCACTTTTAAATTGAATGTCTAACTGAAGTTCATTATAATATCCATATTTTCTTGGTTTTTTTTATTTTTATTTTTATTTTTTCAGTTCAAAGAGTGATATCGTTAGCGTCCCAAGTTAGTTGGAGCATGTTCATTGTGTTTTTGCATTTTTTAGTATATGCAGTACTATAAACACTTAGTTTGAATAAGATGAACACAATTCATTTAATTTCAACTGAAATCTATTGAGTTGATGCCAGGATATGAAGTTGAAGATGAAATGCAGAATAGCTTTGTGCTCAATGCTGTCGAGCTCCGTCGAGCACTTTTAGTGCAAAATCATTTGTGCTTGACATGTCAAAGGCTGTTGAGTACAAATGCAAAAATTACATTACAATCCTTTTTGCGTATTTTGGTCTGTGTAGGAGTCTTTTTGGCTATAGAAACAAGGAAAGTTATAAGGTAACTATAATTCAATGGCCCCATTTGGCTATTTGCACAAGAACCAGAAAAAATGTTGTGAATATATTGTGATATTTCTAATATATGCCTTTTCTCTCTTAAAGCTGTCTGGATGCTATTTGGAACTGTTGTTCTTATGAAGTCAGGGTAATGCTAATGCATGTCTATCTATCTAGATAGATACAATAGCAATCAAACATTAATGTATTAATTTGCGTATTACATTTTTCTAGATTTAAGATGAATAGAGGGAGATAGATTTTAGATCTCAGGTAGATTTGTACTATTAAGCAGGAAGGATGAATATTTTTTTTAGTTTTAACTACAAAGACTTGCTGTAGTATGATTATATTCTTCTGTTTAAGGATCATTTTAGAAAACTTATGGTGCTGATTGTGGCCTGTAACTTCTATTCTTGTTTTACCATGTAATAATTAATCTGAAAACTATTTCGAGGGTAGATGTGAAGGGTTCAATAGAAGCACTTGCTCCTTTTCATTTGTGTCT
>JAXCLQ010000012.1:1177381-1223529 GCA_035584115.1 Cedrela odorata | reverse complement strand
AACTATAGCAAAGAAATCTGTGGCAAAAAGAAGTTGTCAATAGAAACACAATTAAAAATATTTTTAATTTTAAAAAAAAGTGACATAATTAATAATGAACGATTGATATTGTATTTTTATAAAATTTATAAATTAATTTTATATATAAATTAAAAATACTAAAATATAATTTAAATCGTATATCATTAATTATTAATTATGACACATATCAATATTTGTTAAAATTAATTATATGAAAGATTAGAAGCAGAGTATCTTGATTTTTTTTTCTTTTACCTTTTTTTGATGGGAAAATTTTGAAGAAATCTTCCAAAAACTGTGATATTTGACTAGAATTACCACTGTAATTCTCATTCATCTATCAGAAAGTTCGGTGATGCGGTGGAGCCATACCACAAAAAATTATGATTTGAAGCTCACCACCATGACCATCCATCCCATATCCTTGTACTCATCATAACATTAACCATCATCCTCTGCCCATCACCCACAATTGAATGAACAAGAACAAGTACACCACCATAAAACAAAAACAAATTCATGAGCAAAATATAAATAATACCACAAACAGATCATCACAAAGAGTATATTAAGGAAGCAAATAAAAAGCACAAACTTCATAGATATTGGATATATGCTCTTCATGACAAACCACACTAACTGAAATAAAATTGAACAAGCCTTCTTGAAAGTAAACGACGATTAAATACAATAAGATTTGATAGCTGCATCATGCTGTGCCCACCTATTACACCTTCTTCGTAACTAGCTCTTAGGGTTCGGTGGGTGTAGATTTCTCCTGTACTGGAGCAGACGGAGGATTATTTGCAGGCAGAGCTGCTGCCAGTGATGGTGAAGTGATTTCTACGTTGTTGTTGCTTACGTAATTTCTTCACGTAGTCCTCTATCCACAACAAATAAACCATTTGCATTTCCCTGCATTGTGGGCTACAATAAGCATATTCACCCCTAGGAAACAAAAACAAAGAGAGAGAGAGAGAGAAAAAAAATGAGCTACATTAGTGATCTACAAGATTTATACTTACATATAATCAAAATTGAAAAATTTTAATTACAAGCGTTTATCTCCGATAATCTTGTTTGCCAAAAATGGAAAAACAAAGTATCCCACAAATAATGAAGAGTTTTAAAGCTCTTCCAGAAAATGAATATTATAACAAAGAAATGATAAATGAAAAGGAAAGACATTCTAAGCATCTATTTTTTTTTTTTTTTTTTTTTTGCGTGAATTATTATTAAATAAACCCATAAATTAAAAACTAAAAAACCTCTTTCAAGTTAACATTTTGAGAAAGGTTTTGCTTGTTTTCATGGAGTAACAAAGCGTGACAAGTGAAAAAAGAATATTAAAAAAAAAGGACCAAACAAGGTCTTGAGAAGTCTTACATGTACAAGAAAATGTCATCCCCGGGCACAAACTTCTTATAGCAGACAAGGCAACGTTCGGCCAAGAAGAAGTAATGCTCCGGCACTCCATTTGCAGAAACATTTGATGATTCTCCACTTTGATAACCATTTTCATTTGCAGCCGGGTTTGATGATTCTCCCCTGTAATAATCATTTCTTGGTGCGACCTCTATGGTCCTGAACAATTGAGTTAACCCATCATCCCATTCGCTTTCATCACACATAGTTAAAGCCACTCTCCGGTGTCTGGAACCATGAGGAGGGGGGTTGCCATGGACAGCAACACCATCACCCGCAGTAATTCGCACCGGTGTTCTCTGCTGTGTGATTCTATGAAAGACATAGCCAACACCATCAATACCAGTAAAACCTGCCGGTGTGGGCTCATGTGGGTTCTCATGAACGAGGTTTGCAACACCATTAAGGCCCTCAAAAGGCACCGGTATCCTCTGCGGTGTAATGAGGTTTCCGATAATGCCAGCCAAAGCCATCGGTGGCGGTGCTGTCTGCTGTCCGGAAGTGGAAGCAGGAAAGTGGTCCCCGCCACTATTCATGCCAGAAGCATCAAAGATGTTTCCGCCACCAGGCATTCCAACAACGCCAGGTGGTGTCAGCTGTGTCGCGCCACGAAAGTGGTTCCCGCCACCGTGAACTCCAGCAACACCAATCGGTGCTGTCTGCTGCGCGGCGGCAAGAAAGAGGTTGGTACGATTACTAAAGCTGCCAAACCCCATCGGTGATCTCAGATGGGTGGCTCCATGAAAGGGATTTCCAACAACATGAAAAGCAGCAAAAATCACTGGGGCTCTCTGCTGAGTAGCAGCATGAAAGAGGTTGGCAAGATTGCTAAAACTTCCAAACTCCAACGGTGACGGCTGCTGTGAGACACCGGGAATGCCAGCAGAAACTGCGGGTAGTCTCACCTGAGCAGCGGCATGAGACTGAAATGTGTTTTTCTGACCTTCGGCAGCACCTGCAGCTGCAATTTCACCCACTTCAAAGATGACTTCACCAGCCGGACCTGTCTTTCTTTTCTTTTGAGTTATGTTGAACATCCTTTTTGCTTGCAATATCAGATCAAATTTCTTAGTTTCAATTCAACGTCAGATCAATGTCTCACTCTTACAATTACTGATTACTGATTGGGGTTACAAGAAAAGGAGAGAAAGTTAATCCTCACGAGAAATCTTGTATTTCATGAATGTTATTATAAGTGCATAAAGCACGTCCTTATATAGTAGTAAAAGAGAAAGCAAAATAGACTAATACTACTCTAATAAGAAGGACGACCATAACAATTTTAAATTTAACATAATAAGTTATTTCCTATTTTAACTTTAACAATTAGGAGAGAGAACTCTTAAAATATCAACAAGAAGTTGGAATGTGACAAGAACAATGATGATATATTTCATACATTATTCTACTAATTAAATTTTACTAGAGAGTGATTTGTTGTTTCTAATTAGTTCCATCTTTTGAGCAACTCTTTAGCTTTAATCCTTTATAAATATAGCAAAATTGTTAGATTAATTGTCGTATATTCAAAACGAATAATTATACCATAAATTTCTTAGCTAATATATATGGGATTGCATTGTTATAATTCCCCTTATTAGTGGCGTAGCCCTCCCAATGAAGCCTTGAAGATTTAGTTCCATAATGATTGAGGCTTTCTTTAATTATGCGATTCTCTTAATTTTATGTATTAATCTTGTAATTTTCTAGTACATGCACTATAATTAATGTTCTTATATGTTGGAAATAGATGGATCTTGCCATTCTTGTGATTATCTTTGTAATTGAGATATAAAATCGATGGTTGAATTGTGATTTTATGCTAATTGTTCTTAGTTCAACAATAGGCTTATTAACCACACCAATAAGTAAGAAATAGATGGATTAAATGTGTTAGGCCAGAAAGAGATACTCTCTTGATATTTTTTATCATTGGTTTAAACAAATGTTGACACGTGACATAATTAATGATAAATAGTTTGGTATTTTATATTTTCAATTTATATCATAAAATATAAAATCAATTTATAAATTTTTTAAAATATAATTTAAACTGTTTGTTATTAATTATGTTATATGTCAACATATGCTTAAAACCCAAGAATATAAAAGACTATAGAAAATATTCATCCATATTTAATACCCTTCTTTACTTAAAAAAATAAGGAAAATATTTTTTTTTTTACCATTATTTACTTAAAGGACTGAATAACTGTAAAATAGTTATCTTTTTTACTTGTAATATAAATGAGAACAAAATAGGTTAGAATTGTTATTAGTAAATCATAAAGGAGTTTGGTCAACAAAGTCTTCATATATTTAAAACAAATAATGGTTAGTTGCTTTGAAATAAAATCATTTGCTGTTAAGTATAAGTACATAAATAAATGATGAATATAGTATCAAATGAATCGGATTCTTAGGATCCTTTTGGCATCGTTCACGTGGTGAAGATGCTCAGTACCAATGGCTATATGGACTTACACGATGTTCTGTCAAAGAGTTATTGCAATTTTACAAAATAATGGATGAACTTTGGAAAATGGGTATCTTAAAGTGAAGGTACTCGGTATAGATATTTGCTCAATTTGTGCAAAAGGAATAATAATTGTGCTCAATTTTGTTTCTCTGCCTAAGCAAATTTGGAAAAGAAACAAAGTCCATAGCAATTGTCATTCAATGGCCATATTTTCAATGTTCAATCCCTTATTACATATAATTGATGCTGCTGCCTAATGACTTTAATTTGGCTAATATCTTACTGGTGCTCTACACAAGTTTTCAGGGTTTATGCATTTGTCATATAATTTTTCTTTTTTGTAAAATATAAATTTATACATAATTAATTATAATTCAGACGTTATATTACTAAAAAATTATTTATAAATTTGAATATGAATGTTCCTATCGAAATTATTATGAACACTATATAAACTATAAATAGTCTTGAGTATTTTTAATGCATATATAATATAATTCTTACTAAATTCTTGTTATTTATATATTATTTTTCCACAATATTGAAGTATTAGCTAAGAGTTTTACAAAAATTTACACAGAACACCTAAAAAATTAAAATATATATCATTGCTTGTCTACAAAAGATCATTATGCACATATATATACTATATTTACTAAACTTAATTACTATGATTAAAGGATGGATTAATCTTGTAATTGTCTCCATATCAAAGCAGGCTGCCCATAACCCTAACCAAAAAGAAAGTACTCCAAATTCCAAAATATTAACCCTAAAGTTACAGACATATAACATGTGAACGAAACTTGACAGGGCGAATTAATAAGAGTAATATTATGTAGCTACCCATCACTCAACCATATGTCACAGTCAAAGCAAATCACTCCCCAGGACTGATAACACATTGATTACCATTCTTTCCATGAATTTGCATTATAATTGATCAATTTATTAGTTCCAATTAAGCTTACTAAGTCATCAGAGACACGTCGAGTATACACTACTAACCAATAGAATTCCGATATGTACACAAAAATACATAAATATCACTAATTTTGAGAGAGTATTTCAGTATTTTGTATTTTTTACTGAATTCATTCTATATTTTACGTGTGCATGAGGTGAATCAGAGTTTTTTATTCTGTGTGTTTTTGGATCTTAGACGATTTCTTAAAGTGTGACATTTAATTTTGAACTAAATTTTATCTTTATATTGACATATTGTTGATATATACATAAGAATTTCATGGATAGAAAATTTACATGGGTAGAAAACCCGATTCTTTTTTTCAAACTATACAGATATGCATGTCACTTAACATTCACGCAGACCAATGAAAACCCTAGCTCCCCGGAAAGACATTCTTCCATTGGCTATATAAACACCACTTGAGCATAAAATTAAACTTAATATTTCTCCTCTCTAAGCTCTTAAGAAATGGATGATGCAGCACGTGGCAACTTCCTCTTAAGAGCTCTTACGGTCACTGTAAGAGGTGATGGTCCGATGAAAGTTTTCTTTTCCCACGGATTTGGTACTGATCAATCTGTGTGGAGTCGCTTTCTCCCGTATCTCACCAATTCCCGGCATTATTATGTAATTACCTATGACCTTATGTGTGCTGGTACTTGTGACCCTAACAGTTATGACTTCAATAGGTACGGGAATGTTCATGGCTACCTTCATGACTTGCTTCATGTTCTCCGTGCCATCCGTGTGGAACGCTGCGCTTTTGTAGGTCATTCTATATCGGCCATGATTGGCCTTATGGCGTCGGAACACGAACCTGAACTCTTCACTAGACTCATCCTCCTAGGTGCTTCTCCAAGGTAATTTAATGATTTTAAAATTAATTATTCATTTGAGTTAATTTTTTATTTCTTTATTTTTAATTAGAATGAAATTTTTATGCAAACTATATAGCCAATTGTTGAAGACTTTCAATTATGTTGTGCCCTTTAGTTTTATTTTATTGTGTCAATTAGCTTGGTTGGCTGTGATGGATTGCTCAAAAGCAGGTGCTTATCAGCAGAAGTTTACAGAAAGTGATTCTGAGCTTTGATCCACACATGCAGAGTGCTTTACCAACCATCATAATTATACTAGACAGAGAGATTTCTGTCAAATTTTCTGCTAGGAAAGCAAATGCAAACCCCGACAAGAGTTGAGAAACTGTAAGAAACCCTAACTCCATAAGGGACTTTCAGAAGAAATTCTATTAAGAAACTCTAGACAGATATCATGTTTAGTCCTATGCCTTAATATTCAGATATTAGGATCTTATCATAGATTATGTCTTTGTAGCGGTTTGTGTTTTGGCAATTGGGAACCAATTAATGTTTTTGGATTTTGCGGACATAAATGCTTTGAGAGAACACCAGATACAGCAGTTAATTTCTGCATATGGTTATTAAACACTAGATAAACAAAGCAGTTTATTAATTTCTCTAAGTACATGTATAAAGAATGTGACATTATTTTATTTCGCAGTTCTTATGATAATTTCAGATTGGGTTTAATACTTTATGGATTACTTTCATTTCTTTTTATGGATTTGATTTAATTATGGAAGGTTTCTATAAATTTCATAAGATATTAAGGGATATTGTGATGATGGTTGTTACAATCTTCAAAGCTTGAAGGATCTCAACCAGTTATTGAAGCATCTTGTCTTTTGAGATCTCAATACAGTTACTCCTTTTTTAAAGATTAAGATGGACATTTCTTTTTATAGTTAAAAGAACCGTAATGTAATTTTAAAAGAAATGGGCATTTCTTCTTATATTAAAAGAAGAGTCGAAAGATATATATTTTCGCCATCTATGATATATATCTATTTTCAAATAATACAATGAATGGGATAACACTATCAATTACAAATTAAAAAATTTTAAAATAATGTCGCATCATTGATAACATCAATTGAGATATAAATTTTATATCCAATTTTACGTGTAGTAGCATTATTATTATTAATTTTATCATGTTCTCCATTCTAATTGATACCATTTTCATTTTCCCAATATATCCATCATTTTACAAGAGTAGTAAAGATTTCAAAATTTGATATATTATGTGTTTGTTGTAGTTTATGTTTGGCACCTAGCAACAATTATATATATGCTTTAGGATTATTCATTCATAAAAAAGCACACCGGATGTAGCAGCTCATTGGTGCCAATGGTTAACAAACCCTAGAATGGAAAATATGTACATATCTAGCAAGATATTGCCGAGAATGAAACACAAATGTCAAAAACACTTATGTTTTGGTAAGTTAGCATGTCCTTGTTTGTTTTAAATTCTTAATTCGATGTTTAAACTCTTAATTTCTACTGTAAATTCTTTATGGGTATACTTTATTTGTTTATTTTTCCTCTAGGTTTGGACTAAATCATAGAAAATTTCTTATAAATTTTGAAGAGCTTATTTGGCAATTTTAGGGTAGGTTTACAATAGAATCTTTAGAATTCTAATGGAGATTTCAGATTTCCATATCTAAATCAAATAACAAATAAAGATGAGACTTCTCACTGAAACAAATATGAATTAACAGAAATGAAAGCAAGCAGCCTACATGAGTCAAAGAGCAACAAATGCATGAATCTTAAGAAAAAGGAGGGTCCAACACGTTAACATACAATAACTAATGCACGTGTAAGCAAACAAACACATGCTACTTCATTATCTTCATGAAAAATGTGAAGTTTTTTTATTTTTTTAATTTTCAATTAAGACAACGACTCATTTATTTGAAACTTCCAAGACAATATATAATTAGATTTACTTGTTTCTTCGTAAGATATTAATGAAATTATTCTTGTTGTCAATATTGAAATGGACAATTTCTTTATTTCAGGTAAAAGGGAAGCATCTTGTTAAAGAAGAGTAAAAAAAAAAAAAGGATATTCCAATCAAGCTTTCTTTGCCATTAGACCGATGATTATGTTTAATACATATTTGTAACTCTTGTATTTCTATTCAATTTAAGAACACACTAGTTAGTGTTTAATGCATGCTTACTTATATTTTTACATAACAATTATAATATATTAATTACTCGCTTACTTATATCTATGTGTTAATTGAGAGATATTAGCACTTGCGTACGTATTTAAAAATTTATTTTAAAAATATTTATTTAATTCAATTAGTATTTGCATCTAACTAGATACTTTTCTACATTAGCAATTGGAGTGCTTAAGCAGGTAGCATTTTTATTTTAATGAATTTTTTGAAATAATAGTGCTAATAATTTCATTTTATAATATTAGTAAATTCAAAATAATAGCATTTCATCAATTATAAACATATCCTTAGTCGCCTTTTTTATTTTTTTTAATTTTAAATTTCGGGTATGTTTGAAATTAACGTGTTGTAATTTTTAATGAAATTTTTAATTTTTTTTTAAATGTGAATATTTACCAAAAATTTAATTAAATATTTTCAAAATTAAGTAAAAATGTATCAATTATAAACATGTCTTTTATACACATTTCTTCCTTCACTTTGCCTCCTTTTATTTACTTTTTTGATTTAGGTTTCTTTCACTTTCAAACCAAAAACAATTGCTGGTATCACTCATCTCAAGGCTTTTTGAAATTGTACTGACAATCCCTCAACTCCACAAATTGAGAATATTGGATATCTATCCGTGTGATTAATTAGGTTTCAAGAAAAATATATTGCAAGAAACTAAATTAATTAACCGTGAATCTTATTCAATCTTGTACTATAACATTGAATGATGAATTGTACTATGGATATCGTGCCACGCTTTGTTCTTTTGCAAATTTGCCTCGGACAGGAAAGAGAAAAACTGCACTCCATTATTATACCTCGGGACATTCTCAGCTAACTTCTATCTCTCAGTACTTCCCACTACAGTAAACTTTTGTCTTTGTTCCAGGCTACAATAATTCTTGTAAAAATTATTCAGTGATTCAGACATCCATGTAAATCAATAGCTATTGGTAACAACCTAGCAGTAGTTGTAAAAAAGAGAGAATTTCTTGTGCCTTAGTAAGGAGAAATTATTCGAATAATACTTAAGAGAGAAGAGACAAAATGTGATTAATCCCACTAAGGTAATTATCTGATTATATGTGTTCTATTGTGTCTCCATTAATTAGATCTGATTCCTTTTGTCTTTAAATACCGAAGACTTCGAAGAAAATCAAGTGCCAAATTCTAGCTATACTTCTCCTTCATAGCACAAGAAGTTTAGGATTATAACATATTTTCTCCCTTCATAACTGTGTCCAGGATAAATTTGAGAAACCATGTCACTCTCCAACGAGCAACCATCTCTTTCAGAAGAGCAACTTATGCTGCGCGCACTCACCATCTACTCAGTTGAAGAAGAAGAAGCTGTGGAAGATATTGCTGATGAGAATAAAACCCTCGAAGGCCTAAGCATTCTGCTTGCTGAAGATCAAGTAATTCTCCAAATAATTGGAATGAAAATGCTAAAAGCACTTGGAGCCTCAGTTTTTTCTGTGAGAAATGGGGTGAAGGCTGTGGAGGCTATGACCTCCATGCTTGCAGGGGTGAAGGCTAGAAAGGAAGCTGAAGTTAACTTTCGGGAAGGATCCCCTTCCGAAACCGCTGAATTTCCTCACTATGATCTGATCTTAATGGATTGTCAGGTACGAATCCACAAGTTCCCCAAAAAAAAATTATATATTTTATCCTATTAATTTGGTTATACTCTTCGGTATCTTTTTTCTTTCTACATTTAGCATCAATCTCTGTCTAATTTACTAAATGGTCGTCAATTATTTATTATACATATTATTGCTTGAATGTTCAAAACAGATGCCAGAAATGAATGGTTACGAGGCAACAAGGGAAATCAGGAAGCTGGAAGCAGAAGCAGAAGTGGAATTGGGCATTTTGATAATTGCATTTACATCTAATGCATCAGAAAGCAATGTAAAAGAATGCTTCGCTGCAGGCATGGATGTTTATGTGCAGAAGCCAGTTGCAGAAGATGTGATGGCATCAACCATTCTTTCAGCTCTCGCCGAGAAACGTACCAAGGGTTCATGTGAAGCAAATGCTGTCGAGCAGATATCTTAGTACATCTTCCTCAAGTATATCTCAACAAAGTTAATGTATTGCTTACTAGTTTCAGTGGTTGTGATAATTATATGCTTAATTTGCTATCAAGAAGGGCAACCTAATTCCCACTTTGTAAATCTCGTATTGTATATAAAGTGGACGGTGTGCTTAATCCTCTCTCATTACTGTTGTTTATAAGTTTGTAATTTCTTCAATTTTCCAGTGTAATCGTCCAGAAACTTTATGTAATCTGGTTTGGTTTATCAATATACATAAATACAAACGATATGTGATGATTTTCTTTTGGGATTGATATCATAGACCTTTGGTTTCATTATGAAAGATTGTCGATCCATGGACTAGACTTCTTCCTAACAAGTAGATATAATATACATCATATATTTGACTTATTTTAAAGAGAAACAATATATAACACACAAATTAAGAGTATTCATTTGTTTGTAATGTTGATTATTACAAAGTGCTCAATAGTTTATATGGTTGTGATGATTGTATGCCAAATTTGATATCAAGAAGACCTATTCCCTTTTTCTAAATATGGTAGTCTATAGAAAGTGGAGGTATTGTGCCTAATTCTCTTTAATTATTATTGCTAAATTTGTATATTTATTTTTTTAAAAATTATTATTATGTCTAATTTTTCTATATTAGTATCGTTCAATTGTATTGTGACTATTTTGTTGGTAGTTCGCACATTTTAAATAATAAATTTTTATAAGTTTTAGATAATAAAAACGAGATTATAATTGTATCATATATATATATATATATTAAAATAATTTTTGCATGGAATATTCTTTTAAAACATATAGACCGACATCTCTTAATATGAAAGATTACTAAAAATACAAAAAAAATATTAATTTTAATGCACTAGTTATTAATTTTTTGTATAAATTGAACAAATTTTTATGTTCACAAAAGGAAAATATTTCATTTGAAATTGTGATGTATCTACTTTGTTTTAAAAGTAAAATTAAAAAAAGTGTTTAATAACACTAATTTCTAGTGAGGCTCGTCATTTTTTTATTAATATACGATCTTTATTGCTAATATTAATCTTTTTTTTTTTAATTTTTCATTGTAAAATATACTTTTTAAGATAATTAATAATACAAATTAAATTTCTTTCTAAGACATTATTAGTGTAGATTGTGATATTACAACTCAAATATGATTCAAAAAAGAAAAGGATAATCAATGATGTACTATTTACCATTTTTGGTTGGAGCATCTATGTGAAGATAATGCACTCATTGCCTTCCAAAACCTTGTTGAAAATGGAAGACAAAGTTATGTCAACATGTTTTAAAGTAAATCTAAGTTAAATCTATAGGAAAGAGACATCACATGTTCACTACTTATCTCTCTTCTCATTTCATCAATTCAACTTCAAACTTCTCTCTCTCCAATTTTCTATTAATAACCACATATTTATCTTAGTTACAAAATGTAACCTTCATTATACGTTAGCAAGGGATGAATCTTTAAATTCGTATTCGAATTTGTTAAAAAAATTTAATATCAAATTCGCATTAAATTTATAATAAATTTGATATTTTATTATTAAACCAATTTAAACGGTATTTAATATTTATCAAACTCGCATTTATATATATATATATATATATATGAGATTATATGATACAACGGAATGTACCATAAGATAACTCTAAAATAGTTTAAAATATACATAATTAAAAATAAAAAATATAATTAATAATTCCAGTGTCACCGGATAAATAAAAAAGAATAATTAAAAAATAAAAAAGAGGGAGTGGCTTGTTCTCTAAGCTCCTGTATCGCGCGCACTCAAAAGCAACAGAAATCTGACCGAGAAAAACTAAATCAAGGGGAAAAGAAATGGCCAGATACGATAGAGCGATAACAGTGTTTTCACCGGATGGGCATCTGTTCCAAGTGGAATACGCTCTTGAAGCTGTACGCAAAGGCAACGCCGCTGTTGGTGTTCGGGGAACCGACGCCGTCGTTCTCGGCGTCGAAAAGAAATCCACCGTCAAGCTTCAGGACTCCAGGTCTCTCGCACTCTCGACTTATGATTTGTATATTGTATCATATAGTCTTTTAAATTTAAATACGAATTAGGTTGGCATTAGGGTTTAAGTGATGTTAGCTTGATGGAATTTGTTGACTGCGATATCCGAACTTTAGGGTTTGGATGAAATTGGTAGGTTCATTGTTGTTGGTCTTGATTGAATTATTGTAGTTGTTTATTGAAATTCAATGTCTGTGCTATGAAATTTGAATTCGATTGTTTAGAACTGCTACTTGTGAATGAATGTATTCATTGTGTTAGTTTTAATGTTGGTACCCCGTTTTTTTCAAGTATTGGATTGCTATTGTCCGTCCTGATTGAACTATTGATGTTATTCGTTGTTCATTGAAATTCAATATTAATGCTGTGAAAATTGAATTTGATTATTTACAATTGTTGCTTGGGAGTTCATACATTCATCGAAATTCAAATTGTATCTTAGTTTGTTGCTTGTGAATTTTTACATTCATTGAAATTCAAATTGTATCTTAGTTTCTGAAATTTGTAACTAAACTGCAAACGTAACACTCCTTTACTTTCCATGAGGAAAAATAAAAAGAGAGGATGTGATTATTGTCTTTTAATTGTTTGTATGAGACCTTCTACCAGAATATTTCTCCCTATAGATCCTCCATTGCATTCTCTATTGATATGGGAACTAATTATTGGTCAGATCATGCCTAGACTGCTCAGTTTCAAGTGTAATTATGTGCCTATTCACCTTAGGATTGGCTTTTCTAAAGAGTGACTGTTTTGCCACTTCTACTCTACAGATCGGTGAGGAAGATTGTAAGCTTGGATGATCACGTTGCATTGGCCTGTGCTGGTCTGAAAGCAGATGCTCGTGTCCTGATAAACAGGGCTCGGATTGAATGTCAAAGCCACAGGCTGACCGTTGAGGATCCAGTAACTGTTGAGTATATTACTCGTTATATTGCAGGTCTTCAACAGAAGTACACACAAAGTGGTGGTGTGAGACCATTTGGACTTTCAACTCTGATTGTGGGCTTTGATCCATACTCTGGTGTGCCATCACTATATCAGACAGATCCTTCTGGGACATTTTCTGCTTGGAAAGCTAATTCAACTGGGAGAAACTCTAATTCAATGAGGGAGTTTCTGGAGAAAAACTATAAAGAAACTTCCGGGCAAGAAACTATAAAGCTTGCAATTCGAGCATTACTTGAGGTTTTTTCCTTTCGCGCCTCCCCACACCCCCTACTTTTTTTTATTAATAGTTCAGGACATATACATTTATCTCCCTTAATTTTTTTTTGCATCCCAAGCTAAGTTTTTCACTCAAATTTTCTCATTTAGGTTAATCCATTTACTCTTAGCTTGTACATGGATAAGATTGTTAGTCTTAAAACCTTGCAAGCATTTAGATGTAATTGGAAGCCTTTTATTTCAGCATGATGGACCATTGGAGTACATGAATTTGCTTAGATGATGAACTGTTTGTTAATAAGTTTTTATCTTCATTTGCTTTGTCATACAGTATATCTTCCGTGGCTCTGGTTGAAGAGGGTAATGAAACCAACAAATTGTTTTTGCTTTGTAGAAGTATGTGGTATAGTGATACATTAGATATATATTCACTCGTTTGTCTAGATGCTACTAATACACATTAGCTATATATTCACTCATTTGTCAAGATGCTACTAATACAAATGGGCACTATAAATTAAAAATTATTTGGTTTTGAAATCACTTGTTGACGACAATTCTCAGCACGTGGGCTTTCGAGCTGTGGGTAAGCATTGCTAAAATGGTTCAGTTTGTTCTGGAGAAGTGCTCGTAGACTCTAGATGACAACAAATTTGAATTTCTACAAGCACACTGATGGTTTATATATTATTGCATGGTTACCATGTTTCATTTTCAGTCATGATACAAGCTATAGCATTGTTAAGTAAGATTATCCCCTAGTATTCTGCTTTACTTTTATAATAACTAAGTGCAAATTTTAGCTTAAGAAACCTAAATTGTAAAATTTATCCTCAGAAACCTAACTTCAGAAATGTCCATATTTTATGTTCAGGTTGTTGAGAGTGGGGGAAAAAACATAGAAGTTGCTGTGATGACAAGAGAGAAAGGTCTGAGGCAGCTTGATGAAGCTGAAATTGATGCCATAGTAGCTGAGATTGAAGCAGAGAAAGCTGCAGCTGATGCTGCAAAGAAGGCTCCTCTTAAGGAAACATGAGTTTGTGTTATCACTTGTGTTCTTTTCATTGCCTGTTGATGTACTTAATTTCACATCGCAATTTTCGTCTTTCAGAACTTTAGCATGTTTTATTTATGTTTTATGTTTGTATGCTTTTGGATTTGGCAGTCATAAAAGCTTCTAAAAGAGCACCAGATTATATAGGCAGCTTATTTCTGCATATATGGTACGTTTGCCTGGTTTTTCCTGAACCCATTTAGCCAGAAGACCCCACAATTTGGGGACGGATAATTGAGTAGGGTTAAAATATCAGTGAAGAGGTTGGAAGATAAATAATCCGGGGAGTTGGTTACGAGTGATGATGAGATTAATTGTGTACGGCAATGGCATTCTGTTTCTGAATGGGCTCTGTGGACCATGTACCATCATCCATGATGAAGCCCAATTAATGCTTTTTCACATGATGTTGATAAAAGCTGGATTGATCCTGAAAAAATTTTGCCTGTTTTCCTAAATTTGCCAAGGAAAAAGACATTATTATTATTATAAGGATAAAGTTTGTAACTAATATTACATAAGTCATGGTTCCCATTAAAATAATTAAATTATTCTTATAATGTTAAATTTTGACATTAAATTATATAAATATGTAACGTAACAATAATAAAAAAAATATGATTAATACTATATATTTAAAAAAAAAATTATACCAAATGATAAGCTATTGAATACTGAGTTCGGATAATAAATGACTAATTTTTAAAAAGTAGGAAAAAAAATTAAAATTAAAAATAAAAATTATATGATCTCTCGAACCTACAAGCTTTTGTATTATAATTAATAATTTTATAATATTTAAATTTAATTTGGTAAAATTTTTTATTCTCCATGATAAAATGGTGATTATAATTTTTGTAAAGTATAAACAACTAAATGCAACCACGGGTACTTTCTCCATTTATATTCAAGTTCAGAACCGAATTAGAAGTCCTGACCGGTTCAGCTCCATATCCTCCGAGTCCGGTCCCAAAATTGTAAAAGCAATAATTTACTGAAGGCTATTTCCGTCTTTCTCTCATTACTTTTGTATTACAACTCACAGTTTGTAAGTTTTGCATCATTTATCCAAATCTGCACCATGTTTGGAAACTTTTTAGTCAAATATCCCGATAAAGAAAACAGTTGAGCTCAAAGAAAAAGAAAGAATTATGGAAACTGATAACACCAAAACGACTCTAAGACCATCGTCGTTGAGATGGAAAATCCTTCGTCAAGCTCTTCTACGTCGTTCCTCTCCACAGAATTCCGGTACGTTCTCCATCTCTGATCGTTGGCCTTAGTGTTATCAGTTAATACTTTGAATGTGATGGTTTATGATTGTTAGTCTTCATTCTCAGATGAGCAATCTCAAGTTGGCATTATTAACCAAATTTCTCGGAAGACAGTGCAAGGCTTCAATTTGATCCCCTGCCTGTTAGTCGATAAAATTTCCGGTTCTAGAGATGCGCGTGTCTGTTACACTCTACCTGTCGACGGTTCTCCCAAATTATTTCTCACGTGAGTTCATTCTGTGACTCGTTTCTTCGAACACTTGGTGAGATTGTCGTTTTGATAAACAAGACGAGTAGGATAGCTAATTGGTATATTTTAGTAATCTGTAATGAATGAAGCTCTGGCATTGATTGTTAGTTTTGTTGCCTTTAAATTTAGTACCAATTTCGCTTTTTTTTTTTTTTTTTTTATAATTTGATTTCATATGTTTTGGATATGATGGTTACGCACCGTACAAATTTATGCAGCCAAAGAGTGGATAACCATGCTGACCTTGGTGATTTTGAGATCTGTAATAGATACAATATTGACAATACCGGACTCGTATGTAAGTTGATTGTTCTTTGAGATTTTACACTTTATTGTCATCTCTTTGCTTAGTCCTGCTCTATTTAATGTTATGAGTATTTTTGCTTTCTACATTAGTAATTTCTGCTAGTGTACTGGGAATTTTGCTTTGTCAATTGCTGTGTTTGTGTTTATTTTTTTAATATGTTGTTTCTCTTACAGGTCACTGGCCTTCAGAAGATGTCCTTGCATTTTTCTGCTTGTCACATGTTGACATGTTCAGGTGGACTTTTTCTTTGGACGTTGTCTTTACTTTTTTGTACTGTATTTTGTTTATTTGCATTATCTGAAACTTTTTTCTATATTATATAATTTCTGTACTTCTGCTGTTGTTCTTAATTCTCCAGGTCTAAAAGAGTTATTGAGCTTGGGTCAGGCTATGGTTTAGCTGGATTAGTTATTGCAGCAACCACAGAAGCGTCAGAAGTCGTAATCTCTGATGGGAATCCTCAAGTAGTTGATTGTATCCTTTTTTATTAATCATGCTAGCCGATGATATGTAGGGAATTTTATTAGATTAGATTTTGGAGCGGAGAAGGTAATTCCAGAATATGGGATTCCATATTATGTAGAGAATCTATTGCCAAGTTCTTACCCTCCTATACCCTGGAGTGATGGAAGCTTACCATAACTTAATACATAAGATGAATTCTTTGGTTTGTATTTGAAGAGAGGGGAAATTGTGGTTGGATAATTTGGCAACATGTGGGATGGTTCCCAGGCTTCACAGTGTGGGAATTTTAGATTGTTGGGCTCTATTCGAATAATGTGGAAAAGTGGTCTCCATTGTTAGACATTATGGACTTTCAGAGGAGATAGAGGAGCAGGATTTTGAATTTTTTCTATATTGTTACTTTTGATTTAGGTTTGACTTCCTGCAACACTGAAACAACATCATACTAAGAATTCATTAAAGTAGTTTATGTTAAAGGCTATTCAATACTTTATTGATATGTTTCTATTTCCAAAGAAATTGGTGTAATTTCCATTTTGAGTTTTCTTTTTTAATCGAAAAATTTATTTGACTTTAAATGAATATCAAAGTCACTTTATTACAGATAATGAGCATTCACATGAGGCCTTGAGATTGAGAAACTACATGTGTGAAGACACCTGTACCTAGCTTCAGTAGTAATGTGCCGAGGGCTGCACAACTGATGGCCCACACCCTTCAATTTGGTTGGCCTAGATTGTGTTTTCCCCTTAGTGGCTGTAATTGAATGTACCGTGCATTATCCATTTGCAATTCCAAGAATTTGAAATTATTTTTGACGTATTATACGCTGATTTAGAACTTTATTGTATGGCAATAATTGCACACTTAATTGTTGCCCTTTGAATTACTTGAACCTAGTAAATAATTCCAATCCTTGAATTAGTTCTAAGCCTGCTAGAGTGTAGGAAACATTCTCTGTTCTTTTATTTTTTTTTGGAAAACTACCTAGTAGATTTATGTTGTGTTTGTTTTGAGATGTTTATATGTAGGGGTGTCATCACCCAGTCTTGTCATGATTTAGCTCCTAGGTTGCGTTGTTAGTTAATCATACAGAAGGCAGAGTGTGTTATTGGTGATGCTCATTATAGGCATTTTTAGTTGGTTATCTGGGTCACACTGAATGCTATTGTTGCTTTGTATTTTACTATCTGTTTCAAAAGCCCCCGATTTTTCCTTTCTTTCTTTTGATTGGTGTTGAAAGTGGCTCTTAACGTCTAGATATTCAGCATAACATAGATGCCAATTCCAGAGCATTTGGTGACACAAGTGTGAAGTCTATGACACTGCATTGGAACCAAGAAGATTTTTCGAATACTGTTGACACATTTGATGTCATCGTTGCAAGTGACTGGTATTTCTTATGCTGTTCATCAACATTTTTATACAATATGCATCAAGCTGCACTTGCTAATTTCCATATAAAGTAGGAGAGTCGTCAAAGATGGATTGAATGAACATATACAAATACTACTGTAAATTATGTTACAATGTGTTTTATCTTGCCCGATAATATCTTCTTCTTTACCATTGGATAAAGATGATGTTGGACGGCTTTTGTTACAAGGGTGTCATGATGGGTCCAACTTTAATATGCAGACAACAATCCACATACTCACATCTATGTTTGTGTTTTTTTTTATTTATACAATAATAATAACTTTTATAAATTGAAATCTTGTTTGTTGGTTACAATTGGTAAGGTCCTGGAAACATCAAGATGTCCAAGTTTCTTTCCCTAATTGGCAAACTTTATTTGTAGCTAATAAGTAATGCATGATACATACACATACAAGCCCAAGCTGACATGATTGTGTCACTTTAGGATTAGTTTCTCCTCCTATATGCATATGTTAGATACCACATTCTTTCACTGTCAACTTTTATAATTGAGTTATGAGGTATTGAGCAACTAAAACTTGTTGTCAGTTACAATTTTTGATGGCCTAGCCTAAGTTTTCTTCACTAGTTGACAAAAGGCTCATCTACATAGTATGCAATGCATGAAGTCATCAAAACATATACATATGAAGGCAAATTCTAAGGTGATTTTGTCACTTTTTGGATGAGTTTATCTTCTTTTATATTTTGACTGTTCTTTAAGGAATTCCACAAAGTGTCGCTCAGTCTTCAGTTACAATTTTTAATGGCCTGGAGACATTGAAATATCTAAGTTTTCTTCAATAGTCAACTAAAAGCCCATACCTAACATATGCAATGCATGAACATGTATGCATGCATTGACATGAGTTTCTTCCTTGTGTGATAAGTTTATCTTCTTTGATATTCTTAACTTTGACATGTCATTTTGGCAGCACTTTTTTTAAGGAGTTCCACAAAGACCTTGCTCGAATTGTCAAATTCTTGTTGAAAAAGATGGGACCCTCTGAAGCTATATTTTTCAGCCCTAAAAGAGGTGACTCATTAGACAAGTTTTTAGAGGAAATTGTGGAAAATCGTTTGCTTTTTAGCGTAACAGAGAACTATGATGCTGAAGTTTGGAAGCGTCATCAAATGTTTGTGAATGGAGATGATTCCTGGCCTGGTTATGAAATAGATCATTGCTACCCATTATTGGTTAAAATTACACTCTGAACTCTTAGAGCCTATATTTCTTTCATTATCTGCAAACATTTCAGGCACTTCAATGTTATTTCCTGGGAAAAAAAAAATTTCTCTTAGTTGACCTTACCGATAAAGGGGCATGAGTAGTATATTATTTATTTGCAAAAATGGAAATTCCCATGTACGAAACACTTGCAAATACACTATTGTGGTCCTCATGTTAATGAGTCTCATATATCATTATGGCACATAGTTCTTACTGGTTTATGATTTGCCAAAAGAAAAAAAGCACATAAATGTTGTTTTTGATCATCTAACTTATTGTGATTTCCTTTTTGAACTAAATAGAAGTGTGCACTAAAACTTTTGAGATTCCTTTATCTTCACTTGAGCATCAAAGTTGCACTTTAATGCCTTTAAATATAGCCGTCATTGAGTAAACAAAGACTGATCCTTAGGGACACTGTGTAGAACAATGTCAAAACCTTTTTGATGCTAAGTGGATCAATTAAACTAGCATTCACATGGAAGTGGAAAAGTTACTTAATGCTTTTTCATTATATATTCTAGCATCGAGCATCTTTTTTTTAAAAAAAAAAAATTTATCATGAAAGGAATACATGGAATTAACCTTGATTTTGTGAATTCTTGTTACTTTAGTTGAAATTTTTCATTATTTATTTTGCATCATCACTTTTCCGAACAGGTACTCACCGACAAGGGAGCCAACTGAATATCGAGAATAAGGGACGAGGACAAATTTAGTACCAACATGATTATTATGATTGATTCTGTGAATTTTGAAATTCACTGATAGCAAGTAAGGCTAACAAAGTTTGTGAATTATGATTGATAGCAATTAGTAGGTTTTCCGTGTTTGATATTTCTTAGTTGCTTCAAATGCTACTCTTATTTTCCATGTTGAATTTACTTGGATTACCAAATCAGATTGTTTAGCTTCTTGGGATAATGTTTTGTTTGTATAATCATATCTAGCCTCCTTCAGTTTATCTTTCTATTATATAGCTTATGATATGAATTATTACGAATTCTGCTCAAGTCTTTCTATGCATGTAGAAGTGTTAAGTTGAATGTATTAAACCCTTACAGATATCTTTAACATATTTGGTGCCAAATCTCTTTTCAACTCTTGTATGCTTAAATTGTTCCTTGTATCAGCATAAAGTTATGAGATGTGGTAAAAGCTTTGAGAAAGCCAAAAGGGAGAAGCATCACTGAAAATAGATCACAATCTTCTCCTTATCTTCAAGAAAAAAGTTAGTCTGTTTCCTTCTTCATGGTTACCCCACACAAGTTGGCGAAGAATCAATCTCTTAACAGCATTCACCTTACTGAAACATCATATACTATTAGCCCCTTGGACGGCAATTCGGATCATATGCCTTTTTGTTTCTTTCAATAACAGCAAATGGTCCCTCAATTTTCCTATATATCGATTGATGCAAGAATGTTCACAATTTCTGCCCACACTTTCGAATTCTGCCGTCCAATCATCCATTGTGATTTACGATATCCCACCACACCCAAATCAAATGATGGAGTTTTTGTCTTATCAAAGTGTTTTCTTCCTAAATTTTGGAGATTTCCCATCTCATTGATAATAAGAGCTAATGATTGACATTTTATCATGATTTTGTTCCTCGACAATTCTGAATTCCCGAATTGTATAGTGTCAACTTGGAATGCAACTAAACAACGTTATTCAACAGAGCTATGATTGTGTTGTCAACTTAATTAATACAATTATGTCCAACTAGTGTTAAAAAATTCTGCATACAGTTAACCATTAACCGATTGTGGCAAGCTATCCGAAAAGCTAATGAAAGCCTCAATGAAAAACTCACTGCTTTGCTTTGATTTTACTTCATTTTCCTTGTAAACACAGCTTAAAAGCTAAGCTTGTGATACTCGCAAAGTGCTTTGTACATCCCACATATCCTCCAAACAGTAAATATTTAATCACGAAAAGAATAAAGGAAGGAAGAGAATCGAGTCTCAAAATGTTTTTTATTTAGTTGTTATAATTATTTAGTTGTTATACTTTCTAATTGAATCTTTTGCTTTAGGTAGGAAGCCAGAGAACCATACAAATGTAAGCAAAAAAGCAAAGGCTGAAAACACATTCTATTAATTTTCTGAAAAGAAAATGCTTTATATATTAATAATTTTTCTAATTAAAACATTAATTATGCTAGAATTGGAAGTGGGTTGTTCAAAATCTGGATTTTGTCATGTTTTCCTAGCTAGGCAAAAACTAAAGTGTGATCATAATGTTGCTCTCGGTGCTTTCTCCTACATCTCTACCCTTTAAAGAGTTACCACATGAGAAACTAGTATTGTAAGATCAAGAGAAACAGAGAAATGGCAAGAACAAGAGCATATTGCAGAGCAAAACAAGGATTGGTTCTCGTTGAATCTCCGATGGCCAAATTTGCCGACCATGAACTAGCAAAAGAAGCTGCTTGTACAGGTTCTGAATCCGGCTCGGGCCCATCTCTGTTTTCTGCTCCCATTGAAGATGAATTGGAATTACTAGCAGACTTCAAACTGAAAACAAGAATCAATACCAGAATTAATGGAATTCAATTTACCCATTTGCGAATTAAATTTAACAAACGAATGATGAACATATGAAACATTATTTACCTTGGAAAAGTGGGACAAAATGTAATGGTGTAATCAGCACCAGTACACGTAAATGTACTCGTGGCATCATCATATGCATAGCTGTAAGATTTCGGACACGCGTTCTTGAAAATAGTCGAGTACTTGGACGGTTTACAAGTGGCGGGTGAGTTATACGCGCCGCTGCAACAGTATTCAGGGTTGCCAAAAGCCTCACAGGCACTCCTACAGGCGCCGCCGCCTTGGACTCTTAGTTCATTGGGACAGCTCTTGTTCAAGTCAGTAACACATCCTGTTGTGGAGCACGCACCTGAACCTCCGTTACCTTCAACAATCATCGGCAAGTTATAGCCATCAACAAGACTGACGTCGTAGAAGTCTTGTGAGCCAGAGCCGAGAGTGAATTCAGATAAGGTTGCTGGTGGAGTGGCGCCGGCTCCGTTGCATTGGACTTCGCCAGAGCCACAGTCGGCAGTGGCACAGGAGCCGTGGCCTGAGCTGTCAAAGTTGCAGCCCGTTCTTCCCCAGAAACGACCGGACCACCCTGTCGGCGCCTGGAAAGAACGGGAACTGCCTTTTGGAAGCTCAAAGCCAGAGCTGTCTAGTTTTGGACTTCCCAGAATTCCTGGCCAGACGGTGTAATCGCATTTGTTCATAAATGTGAAAGAAGTAGCCGTAACACCTGTTAAGAACAAAACAATAAGCAATTGTGTAAGATGATTGATTGCCAAGTTCTTAAAAATCGTGAAAACTCGACGACGTAATGTAAAGTTTTCATTTTTAACAACCTTTCGAAATGAAGAAAAGAACGAAGCTCAGGGTCACCACAGTGTAAGAATGACAGTGCTGAAAGAGAACAGCCATGGCAAATTAAGTTGTCAAACGAATTTCTCTCTGTTGAATGAATGTTTAACAAGAATAATCAGGGAAACACTATTGTTAAGGAAGAATCAATAGTTAGAATTGTAAATTTGCGAGTGTCGAATATGGAGGATTCAGACTGCAACCCATACAACTCCAAGAATTATATTTTGTTATGACTCAGTTTCTTTCTTCCTTCCTTGAAAGAGTGGAGGGAAGGAGGGCAAGGCTGAGTGAGTGGTGTTGGTGGTGGTGGGAATTGTTGTAATAATCATATTATTATTTATAAGCAGACACAGAAAATGAATGGTGTGTGGTAAGGTCCACTTAACTACCAATGAATCTTCAGTTTAGCGCTGTAAAATCTTATTTGAGTTATTTACAATTTCAATTGTATTATAATTTGACTTTAAAGAGGTGGAAACTCTATATTCACTGTACAAATTTGGGCTTGTGAAGCATTACTATGTTATTAAATTTGTATTTTCTAAACAACAAATACTTGGATATGATAACAATTATACAAGATTATTTCTTTCAATTTTATTTTTTAATTCATGGGATAATGATTATATAAATTAATCAGCTAGTTTGAAAGCAATGAGAGCTTGATTTATGGCATCACAGTCTGCAAATCTTTCAATTCCATCCTCAGAAACTTAGTACAAATTCACATGGAGGAGTTCTCATATCTTTCCCAAACAATTAGAACCGATCGTTGCTACTTCCTTCACTCCTCACTCTTTTTGCTAGACTCAGCTTTAGCTTTACAGGGAGTCAGTTTTGTCTAGCTTTTAAGTGATGATCATATTGCCATTGTTTCAGAATAAAGCAGCTTTGTGTATGTTAAAAATGTTTTCAAAGTCTACAAATTTCTTTGAATGGTCGTAAATTCATAAATGTTGCCTTACATTTCCCCATTCATCCATGTGGGTTTTCCCATTTCTGAAGTTTATAATGGTCCCAGTTTCGAATTAGTTGCTCGACCTGCATGCATGCAGATAGATAGCTATATATATCCAAGAATTTATAGCAAGCATGGATGGCCAAGAAAATCTGATTTCCAGAGAGAACATAATTCCAAATCTCAGTTGCAATTATAGTCTGCTGCTAGAAGATATCATTGGCCATGTGAAATTCCGGTTGACGTGGGGTGGATGACAAAGAAAACAATTGTTACATTGCAATAATGAACAAAAATATTGCAAAAAGGTTTTTGAGTGCCACTGAAGTCAGATAAACTGTCTTATGATTTGTCATCACAATTCATGAACCATTTAATGAACTGTCAATCAGATTTGAGCACATATCCATTGTGAGGTCGATCTGCCTCAAACTGATTGATTACCTCCTATTTTGCTTATGTTTCAAGGCTTCTCAAATAATGATCATGAGACATTTGTTCTGCATTAAGTGCATTGTTCAACTTCAATTTCTGAAAGATATTACATAATGATGACTTGATGTAACTTATCAGAAGTGTCATTAAGAATTAAGAGACTACGTATCGGTAAGTAGATTAGAAAACTAATACTTTATCATATCATAATCCCTGGAAAATTATCGATGATGAACACTTACATCGACATCTTGGGATCTACAGTGATGCCGTGTAAAGTAGCCATGTAGAGAATATTGTTAACTTTTATCTTTATTAACAGGCAGGCAGCATCATCCGCTTTTGCATATTTCCTCCATGCATTTGATCGGTCGTTCTTTATTAAAGTTTTGCATCATCGATTCCACTACTACACTATACTGACTTTGATAGTAAGAACATTACGATTTTGGAAATGGGTTTTGCAGAATCTTTTGATTTTTCAATAGTTAACTTCGGTTTTTTTTTTAAGGGAAAAAGCTTGTATTATATGAGTAATCATGAGAATTGGCGATAACAAAGGAAGCAAGGAAAATTAAAAATTGAAAACGACAAAGGAATTAAAGATTGTAAATGTAACAGAAATCCATTTTAAAAATGGAGGGTCAAAAGGACAGAAATTTTGGGGTGGAAGCTAACATTGGAGGAAGGAAAGTGGGCACTTACTCTATGGCTTTAGTTTTGTCCTTATCAAGATATGGTTTCTTTGAAAGTGCCTTTTGTTTGCTTTCTTCAATTTTTAATTAATTAATTGTTCTTGATTATCCTCCAAAAATTGTCTAAGAATAATCAAAGTTCATTCAACTTCAGTGCGTTTACACACTCTTTCATTAATTTAGGCTTTTATTAAGACCCAAGGAGATAAAAACCATTAAACAATTTATATTGACTGCATTTGAAAGGGTTAAGCCAATTGTCTTCATCTAGTAGTAACATATCAAGACAGTGGAAATCTATGAGAAGAAGTGCTTCCTAGAGAAGCTGGAAAACAATAACATAAGAATTGTCTTCAAATGCAGTCAATTTATATTGAGTGCATTTGAAGGGGTTAAGCCAATTGTCTTCATCTAGTAGTAACATAAGAAGACAACGGAAATCTATGAGAAGAAGTGCTTCCTAGAGAAGCTGGAAGACAACATTTGAAGGGATTAAGTCAATTGTCTTCATCTAGTAGTAACATAAGAAGACAATGAAAATCTATGAGAAGAAGTGCTTCCTAGAGAAGCTGGAAGACAACATTTGAAGGGGTTAAGTCAATTGTCTTCATCTAGTAGTAACATAAGAAGACAATGGAAATCTATGAGAAGAAGTGCTTCCTAGAGAAGCTGAAAAACAACATTTGAAGGGGTTAAGTTAATTGTCTTCATCTAGTAGTAACATAAGAAGGCAGTGAAAATCTACGAGCATAAGTGCTTCCTAGAGAAGCAGGAAGACAACATTTGAAGGTCATATGCAAAATGTCTTAGGAATCCATGACATGGAAGTAATCTCCCAGAGCCTGTCACAAAGATTTTAGCATGTGGGTTTGACAGAAAAATATAAAAAGCACCAAGTAGCTGGGAAGTGACAAGGCTGTGAATTTTGATGACTTCTTTAGCAAGCAGAGTGTACTTGCCAATGAGCAAGCCCTGAAATTTTTGGCGTATTGTGGACTTCTTTAGACAATGTCAAAGACTTCCTCAGGAAGAACTGCTTTACAGCCCACCGATAACAATTGCCAATCTAATCACTCACAGCCCATAAAATAAAATTTGACTTTATAAATTAAACTTGATTGGTATAATTAACGACCTTATCCATTTACAGCAACCTTAGTTAATCTTCAACCTCTTAACTTGACACTTTTCTTATTCATGATAAAAGCTAGCCAATTTCGTATATTGAGTTCAACATAAATACGTGCATAGAGTAGACAGATACATCTGCATATGAGAATCAGAAACAATATAATATATTACACGATTAACTATTGTTTTAAAGAGGTGGCAAGCCCTGCATTTTAATCTCTGCTGCCATCAATTTCCATAACGAAACGGAACGTTTTTGTTACAATTTTCTTCGTGTTTGGCTTGTTGCCATTATTTAGTGATATCTAACAGTTTAAAATCGACGGTTTTAGACCAATTAAATCCGAGTCGAGAAATTAAAAAAGATAAAATCGGCCTTAACTAGAAATTATAACGGGTTGATTACACAATTAAAAAGTAATTAAATCAAATCATAACTTATGATAGAACCGATAATGGATTAGGGTAGTTTCGGTCAGTTCCGTTTTTGATTTTGATGCCGAACCGAATCAGTCCGGTTTGTCTTTTGATTCGATTCCGATTAATAAAACGAATATGCTAAATTTAAATTTTTATTATCAATTTAATTAAAGTTAAATAAAATATTTTATAAATTACTAAAAATTAAAATAAAATAATACATTTGATGGTTTTAATTTTTATTAATTAATTAAAAAAATACAATAAGATAATATTTCAATTTGAATTTCATAATTTTTTTATATTCAATCATACTTTACAATAATAAAAAAAGAAAAATAAAACAAATTAATTTAAAAAAAATTACAAAGAGGGGACATTGAACCTCACTTCATTAAGAATTATTAATTAATTTTAGTTTAAATGTTTAATAACTAATTTTAATTAAATTTATATATTATCTATTCTAACTTGTTATTGTAAAAATTAAATTAAATTCTAACTTACTATTACAAAAATTAAATTCAATTCTAACTTATTATTGTAAAAATTAAATCAAATTCTAACTTGTTATTGTAAAAATTAAATCTAATTCTAATTTATTATTGCAAAAATTAAATCCAATTCTAACTTATTATTGCAAAAATTTAATTTAATTATAACTTACTATTACAAAAATTAAATCCAATTCTAACTTTCTGTTGTAAAAATTAAATCTAATTCTAATTCCTTATTGCAAAAATTAAATCAAATTCTAATTTCTAATTGCAAAAATTAAATCTAAATCTAACTTACTATTGTAAAAAATAAATTCAATTTTAACTTGATATTACAAAAATTAAATCCAATTCCAATTTGTTATTGCAAAAATTAAACCTAATTCTAACATCTTGTTACAAAAATTAAATTAAATTCTAACTTGTTATTGTAAAAATTAAATACAATTATAACTTGTTATTGCAAAAATTAAATTCAATTCTAACTTGCTATTGTAAAAATTAAATCCAATTCTAACTCACTATTGCAAAAATTAAATTCAATTATAACTTCATATTACAAAAATAAAATTATAATATTAATAATTCTAATTAAAATAAAGTAAAATAAATAACAATAAAAATAACTAACAATAATAAATAATTAATAACTAACAAAATTAATTTAAAATTAGTAACTAATAATAATAATAAATAAGCTAAATTAAATACTAACAAAATTAAATTAATAACTAACAAAATTTAGTAATTAACAAAATTAAATTATTAAACTCAATAATTTTAAAAATTTTAACTAAAGTAAATACTAACAAAAATAGTTAAGTGTCAATATTAACTAAAATTTTAAAATTAACAAATAATTTAAATAGTAAATTAAACACTAACAAAATTTAGAAATTAACAACTAAAATTTTACTATTAATTAAATACTAATTCTAATTTTTATATTGATAACAAAATAAAATTATTAAATTTAATAATTTTAAAATTTTTAACTAAAGGAAATATTAACAAAAATATCCAAGTGTCAATACTAACTAAAATTTTAAAATTAATAAATAATTTAAATACTAAATTAAATACTAACAAAATTAAATTAATAACTAAAAAAATTAGCAATTAATAATTAAAATTTTACAATTAATTAAATGATAACTCTAATTTTTATATTAATAACAAAATTAAATTATTAATCTTAATAATTTTAAGTTTTTAATTAAAGTAAATACTAACAAAAATAGTTAAGAGTCAATACTAATTAAAATTTTAAAATTAAATATTAACAAATTTAGTTTTTTTCTCTTTTGTATTGAACTGACGGGAACCGAACTAGACCAACGGTTCAATCCACCAGTTTAATGACGTAACGTATTTAAACAGTTTCAAATAATTAAATTGACACCGCCTAAATTTTGAGTCCAAAACCAGCCCAGTCCAAAGAAATATTACCTTAGTTTGGGTTTGTTTTGATGACCGAATTAATCCAATTCATTAACGAACATGGCCCCGTTAGACACCACTATTGTTACCATTCGAAAGACTAGAAAAATTAACCTACCTTTCCAGCATAATTAAATTTAGACTGTGCTTTTGCCTAGATAGTTCACATGTAAATTGTTTGTTGTTTCAAATGAAAGACTTAAAGTTGCAGCCACCAGGCACCCATTTCCACTTTCTTGGATTGTCCTTACTCAACTCTCCATCATCTTATCCTAAAATCAAAACATGTGAACTTCCTTTCTTTAATTCCTGGAAGCAGCCGTGAAATTGTTGTTTTAATGTGTGCTGTTGTATTTCATCCATTAAATATGGATTGAAAATGGGGACTATTGAATTAGGCATATTTTGTGAGTCCACCTCTGCTGAGTAAAGTGAGATAATTGTCAATCTGATGTTTCAAACCACCCACGGTAAAGGGATAGCCTCTGTAAACATGGGTGGAAAGAAATTGTTTTCAGGAAACAAGTATGGTATTGCTACTGATACCAAATTGAATGGTGGAGGAAAGTGCTGAGTGGTTCTTGACGTTGCATTATCTGTATGCATCAACTGCTTCTTGACACTTCGATGATTTTACCACATAAAAAGGGAGCCTTTTTATCTCTTACCTCTGTCTTTTATTTCATAATTAAGACATTATCATCCTAATAAACTTGCCTTGGCAAATGCTTTTGTCATTAGTAAAATAAGCTTGTAGCTTTTGTACATTTAGTTAATTTTAATAATGGCCGAAAGATTATAAGATGATATACTCAATTGAATCCATTAGACAAATAAATAAAATAAACCCATCACTCAAAAGAGAGGGCATCCCATGTTTTATTAAAATATTGTAATTAACATAGAGGCAGCATGATCCACACCATAATCTAGTAATAATATTAAGCTTCTCTGCAACTGTCACCAACCTATGACAACAATGGGAACGTATACAAGAAAAGAGAAATGCGAATTCATTTCTCTTTGGCCTTATTAGGCTACTGTTGCAAAAGAAACAAGCCTGCTGATGCGTGCTATATTTGTATTCTTCTTCTACGTATCGCATTTCCTCACATCTATCACCCGAAATTCAACTAAAAATTCCCAGAATTTGCTCTCTGAAAAAGAGAGATGAAGAGATGAGAACCAAGAGTTGATGCAGGCTAGTATACAAGCAAGTTGATCAGATGGGCCTGAACCGCAGCCGTCCAATTTTTTAGCAATTTGCATCATTTGCAAATGTTTTGTATATTCAGGAGCCACTTGACGGATCAAAGACATGAGCAAAATCCCAAGCCCAAAAAATGTCAAAACGGGAAGCAAACATGCTACTCTCTGATAGTTACTTCCCAAATAGGTTAGTATACTAGTGTTTGCTAGTAGCTTGGCAGCTTCATTGCAGCTACAACAGCCTCTAAATTACCGATAAAATTACGACGGCAATGCTGATGAAAGTCGTTGTCGCGTGTCGAGCGCCGGCCGATACATTGGCGGCCACCGGGAGTTTGCCATTTGCGGACTTCGCACTGCACTCAGAAATCACAATCATCAGCACATATAAAAATCATAACATAACCTTAGGCGCCGCATGGACAATTGACAATATCTACCACAAGGACGGTGGTTGTTTTTATAAATTAAAACACATGGAAATTAATTTTATAAAACAAAACGTGGGAAGCATATCAAAGAGCAGGTCTTAAAAAAGGGTCCCCCGTGAAAAGCCCACCGACCAAATCAGGAAACAAAAGCACACGCAGCTGTAAACTTGCCGCGTTTTCATTGTTGTTAAGTAGTATCTGAGGAAAAATTCAATTCAAAATTGTCACATAATTTAATAAAATCATCAATAAATTACTTGGTAGTAGGGCCAGGACAGAAAGTGACAACGTAATCAGCAGCGGCGCAGGTGAAGGTGCTGGTGCCATCATCATAGGCGTAGCTGTAAGCTTTCGGACAAGCATTCTTGAAGAACATGGAATAAGAACTCGGTTTGCATGTGTCAGGCGTGCCGTAAGCGCCACTGCAGCAATACTGAGGATCGCCAAATGCTTCACAGGCGCTTTTACAGGCCACGTCTTCATTGTTTGAGGCTTCTGTAACCTTGAGGTCCGAAGGACACGCATTGTTTAAGTCGGCGATACAGCCGGTAATGGTGCAATTGCCTCCGGTTCCGCCTTGGGGAGTAACCAGCATGGGAAGGTTATAGCCGTCGACGAGACTAACGTCGTAAAAATCGAGCCCACCTGCGCCGTTAAGAGTGAATTCAGCTAGAGTGGCAGGAGGGGCAGCACCGCTACCGGAGCATTCGATAGTGCCAGAGCCACAGTCACCGGTTAGGCAAGTGAATTTGCCAGTTGTGGCGTCTTCGGTGCAGAAACTCCGACCCCATATACGGCCTGACCAAGAAGTTGGAACTGAAATTGGAGCAGATTGACCTGACTCTAAAGAGAAGCCAGTCGGGGAAAGCGGCGGAGTTCCAGCGCCTGATAGTATGCCTGGCCAGACTGTGTAGCCGCAATTGTTTGTAATCGTGAAAGTTGATGATAATGTTCCTGAAAATTAATAAAAACCATTACACAAAATCTTTGATAAAGATTAAAGAAAAGAAGAAATTAATGATATAAGAAATGTTACCAGAAAGCAACTGGAGAAAACAAAGACTAATCGAGGAGATAAAAATTTGAACGCGAGCCATTGATGATGACAGAATAAGAATGGAGATGAAAAAAGTTTTGTATATGCAAGTGTTTGATTTTATTTTGTTTACTCTGTTTGTGCCGGGTATGGCGAAGTCGTGCATTTATAAAGAGAGTTTGGGAGACGTGGGGATCATGTGCTGCAATGTAGCATATGTCTGTTGTGAGTTTGGAGATGCGGGTGCAGAATTTATAGGGTAAGAAACCACCGCCCATGTTGTCACATGGACGCAAAAGCCGCCACACTCAGGTCGGCAAATAGTGAGACTAGTATTGTTTGTTTATTAGTTGCTTTGGTTTCATTGGAGAATGTGTAAGATATTATGATATAATGACAGAGTGGTAAAGATTATAATATATTAGTTTTGGGATGATGCAAGAGTTGCATTGGGATTCAGTTTTTCTCCGAATTTAACACCTTCTTGCAGTTCTCAGAGTGGGATGGCTCCAAATTCATATGATGATTGATACTTAAGATAAGGACGATTGCTGAGACATTGGTCACATGGTTATTGTACGGTATATTAGGTCAAATACGAGATTGGAATAATGTCCAGTTTTTTAACAGAACATGTTCTAACATTTCCTTTTTGCCAAGTTTTCTGACACCAACACGGCAATATTTGTTGGTTGGACCATTGGTCGAATCGTTTGGGCCTGTACGTGGATGGATGTGTTGATGAATATGGGCAAACCCAATAACCCAAGGCCTGATATACAACAGCCAATTACTACAGTAACCACTAAATTTGGGGAAATAGCCCATTTTGAAAATAGCATACCGACAACAAAACTCAATGCTGAAGAGGAAAAGCTTGCGTCCCTTAAATGAGTTGACAAGGCTCCTTATTGGCATTATTTTTTTAAAAAAATTAATCTGTAATTAGTCATGTCAAGGATGTCCAATATGATTACAGTGAACGTTATTAGTGATGGACTTGCGGAAAGGAAAATGCCCTCTCAAAATCCCATTGTGAAGCTGAAGATTCCATCAAGTTAATTCGGAGGACCATCCAGCCTACTACGTTTTGGACGAGATGCTTAGCCCAAATTGCATCAGGTCATATTCGTTATGTCAGGGCATCAATACAATGCAACTAGTATTACGAATTTTCACAGTAATTATCATCTGATATTCTGTACTTGTAATCATTAATTATCAACTGCAAAGTCAATTATTCTGAAACACTCCCAGTTTGTACAATGCTGCTGCGTTGCTAACCTACAGGTAATATGCATCGGCATACAAGAATTCATGCATGAAAAATCACAAATTGCATTCTATATGAAGGTTGAATACCCAATAAAGTCCAAAAAAAAAAAAAAACACTAGCAATTACTTCTCTAAGTTTCGTACGGAAAATTCAAACACAAGTTTCTTATACCTTCTTACCATGAACAATGCACAGAGATCATCATGCCAAGCAAAACTTTTCACTGCATTACAAGCGAGCTCTTGCCATAATAGAACAATGCACAGAGATCATCATGACAAGCAACACTTTCACTGTTTTACATGCGAGCTGCAGTATTTTAGGACTTGGCAGAGATAGTGGAAGGTACTTTTACACAAGGTTTAGCAGTATCAAATGACAAGATCCAATAAAAAGTCGTTCAAAGTACAAAAGTTGAACTAATTCCATTGATTTCAACATAATGTATTCTGCATGCAGGGCCAAGCCAGGGTTCAAATGGTCACTAATGCTTACTTACAATTGTTTACCACTAATGAAAATGCTAGCATGTCCTCAACTTGGCATAATACAAATAATTTTAACATAAAACCAAGTGTAGAAAGAAACCATGAAGACTGCTCACAGAGAGTGGAGTAGGGATTGATGTGGTGGAGCAGGTCTAGAGGTAGTTTTGTAACCAAGGTCATAACTCAAAGCATAGAAACCAATATGCCAAGAACCCATGAAATAAACTGCTTGAAATCAAGTTTTACAGCTAATATCAGAGATAATAATGCAAGAAGCGGCAAGTAAATGATGAAGCATTTCACATATCCTACTGGAATGCAAGTCAGGAATTGTAAACTCATACCTGAATTTACCTAACTTATAAAACTTAATTGAAGACATTAGCCAACACCTGAGATTTCCATCATCTTGGCTGTGTTCGTTTCATTTACTAAACTCCAGAGCACTAATAATGATTGACCTAATTAAAAACCCCCATTGACTTCATTTATCTTAACTCTTGTAGCCATAAAATATTGACATCCATTCTCAACCAAGTACTTCAAATGCGAGTCAAACTTAGGAATTATTTATCTTTAACTCTTGTAGATATTCTAAACCAAGTACTTCAAATGTGAGTCAAACTTACGAATCTTAGTAGATTTGGCTAGTGAATGCATATAACATAAATTTATTACAAACACAACAATGACATCTACTAGAAACCAACCCATTAAACCAACATCACAACAATCAGACATCAAGCAATATCAAGACAATCAATCAAAGCAGAGGACATGAAAATATGAAATCAAACTGCTCATATCCAGCTCATTGGTAAATTGAGGGGCGGAACACCAGAAAATCATATAAACTAGCCTAATTATATAGGAATGATGCAACATAAAACCATCAAAATATCATATGATCCCATATAAGCAAAGTACGAATTCACACTTGTTGATAATAACTGCTGAATTAGAAAATCATCCCCCAATCAGTGATACCAATATAGAGTGATATAGAAGGAAAAAAAATATTAAAGAGCCTATTCAAACCACCTCATATATGCATCAAAACTTGAAGAAAAACTATTCAAAACCAAAAACGGCGGCTATAAAATCAAAACCACAACCCTTCCTATGTATAAGCCCGATTATAAACCCGTAGATTAAGTTAAAAAACAGAAGTATATTACTTCTTTCTTCACCAGTCAATCAAGATGCAACGTTAGTGCACTCCCTCGCCAAGTGCCCTGGCTTCCCACAGTTGAAGCAAGAACCACCACCACCTTCATACCTTCCACCGCCGCTTCCCTCAACGCAGTCTCTGGCCAAGTGCCCCGACTTTCCACAGGTATAGCATCGACCACCACCGGCTCCTCCGACCCCGCTTACCCTACTTGTACAATCCCTCGCCATGTGTCCATAACCACCACATTTGAAGCAGCCACCATTGTTATTATTGCCACTTCCTCCTTGCGAACGTGGGCAGTCCCTCGCGAAATGCTCGGGATCACCACAGTTATAACAGCCACCGCCGATGTTGCTGTTGTAGTTCCCATTCCTTCTGTTACTAGTACAGTCCCTCGCCACGTGTCCCACACCATCACAATTGTAGCACACGACCCCACCGGTGCCGTAATTACTGCCGCCGTAATTACGGCCGTTGTTTCTTTTGTTATCATTGTTTCCTTTCCAGTTTCCACCAAATCCTCCGCCGCCACGTCCGCCACGATTATTGTTATAACCGCTGTTCTTGGAGGAGTGAATAGGGGCTCCACCAGGAGCAGTGACATCAAGAGCTTGGTATTTGCCATCCACTTCCAGCTGAACATCAAACTCAACGGACTGGTTCTCGTAGAGAGTACGATAACCGTCGGATTTGATGGACTTCTGATGAACAAACAGATCCGCGCCACCGTCGTCCGGCTTAATGAAGCCGTACCCCTTGGCGTGGTCGAACCAGGTTACTTTGCCGATCGATCTCGTAAGCTGCGCCATTGCTTTGATTAAAGTGATTATCGTACGTGTTGCGATTGCAAGATCTAAGAGACAGGAATGGAATATAAAGAGGAGAGGTAAATGCAAGGACAAAACAAACCCTAGTGCAAGTCCTTCTTCTACACGGGTATTTCCTTGTTATGATTAGCTACTATCAGGTGTAGAATAAGATACCGTGGACCTGTTTTCGTGTGGACCCCAATTTTTCTTTAATGCCTGAGTGGGCCAGCCGTTGCCATCTTTTTCACTTTAACGCCCCTTGATTCCGTCCTATCGAAGGAAGCCCCCTGATTTTTAGGGAATAAGTCTACGTCCGCTTTTTCTTATTCTATTCTCATTCCCCGGTTAATCTTATCACATCCAAATTCTTATTCAAAATTTTATTATTACATCTCGACCGTCTGATCATCTCACCACAAATCATCGTTAGAATCATGCATCTTAATCCGTATGATTTAAGTAAGTAAATATCATTTGAATGTTATATTTGAGTAGCTCGTTGCTTAATTTTTCGGAAAGGATGTTAAGTGCATTGGGTCAATGACAGAAAATATCGTGGGTTTATTAACAAATTAGCCTATTTAATAAGTCCATATTTATTTATTTATAATTAGTGATAAAAATAAATTTTAATTTTAATTAAAAATTAATTTTTAAACTAAATTATCTTTTGTATAATATTTGACTTATAACCTTTATTAAAATTCTCAACGTTTAGTTAAAATTATTTATTAAATATCAAAAATATCGATATTTGACTAATAATTTTTATCAAATATTAAAAATCTCGACATTTTAAATGTTAAAATTCTCGACGTTTAGTTAAGAATTTCTATTAAATATCAAGAATCTTGACATTTAATAAAAAATTTTATCAAATGTTAAAAATTTTAACATTTTAAATATCAAAATTTTTGATATTTCAAATGTTAAGATTTTCGACGTTCGACTAAATATTTATTTCAAATATCGAGAATTTCAACATTTAATAATAATTTCTATCAAATGTTAAGATTCTTAACGTTTGATAGATGTTATAAATCAAATATTGTACAAAGGATAATTTAATCTAAAAATTAATATTTTAACTAAAATTAAATTTTATTTCTACCTCAATTATAAATAAGTATAGACTTAATAAATTGGCTATTTTATAAAAACAAAACTCTAATATCATAGAACAGTTGTGCAGTGCTACAGAGGTATCTGATAAAGAGCAAGGTGAACAGTGTTACATTATATTGCAAGATACATGGTCTCTCAGGAATAAAATTATGTAGAGACAGAGGTGTAGTTATAAATTGCTTGGTTGAGATTAATGAAGGAGACTTGCCTATCTACACAATGCAGAGGAAATCATTATAGGATGATGGGTGCTTAAAAAGAGTGGGAAAAGGGAGATAATTTGTACAAAGTAATGAAAGCATTAGTAGACTTCAACATTCCATTGCTCTGCTTTCTTCAATTGCCTTTTGTACTCTATCCAGTCAATGCCTGGAAATTGCAGCAAAAGACACAATTAGAGGCATAATTTATTGAAATCATCATAGATAGCTAAGTTTGTAGAATGAGTGAGAGATTTTTCTTACCCTCTTTGGCAGCAAGTGATACCATAATGTCGTCTATTCCCTTCTCCATGCCTTTCAACCCACACATGTACACGTAGGTGTTGTCTTTCTTGAGTAATTCCCATAGCTCTTCTGCGTATTGTGCCATTCGAGTTTGAATATACATCTTCTCACCCTGCTCGTTCTTTTGTTCTCTGCTCACGGCAAAGTCCAACCTGAAATTTTCGGGGGCCTTCTCCTTCATCTTCTCAAACTCCTGTTCCACTCAGCATTGAGTTAATTTCGGTTTAAATATGAGCCGGTTGAGTTAGCATTTGATTTGAAAAGAAGCTAGGAGTGTAGCAATTAATGGAAGAGGAAACTTAATTTGGCTCACCTCTTTGTAAAGCAGGGAGCTGCCAGTGGGGACACCCAGGAAGAGCCATGCCAAACCTTTGAACTACAAAGCATATCAAAATTTGAGTCACTCATAAAAAGATAGTAATTAGTTTATTAAAACAATGATTCGATGCAATAGCTACTAAATTGTGCTGAATTAGAAATTTATGACGGTTTACTTGCAATCACAGAGGTATGGAAGAATTTTTAAGATTTTGGACCTAGGATTTGAATGCAACAACTATATGTGGTGCTCAAGCCACCATCTGAAGCACATATACTCGTGCAACTGCATCATATGATAACTATATTACCCTGCAGTCATAAGGACTCTTGAGGAAATAATTCAGAAGTCAATCAAACTCATTCTACCTCGTAGTCATCATGCTTCTCAAAGAACATTTTCCACAAAAAGGATCGGAAAGGAGCAATTCCAGTACCAGTTCCAAGCTGCGATGAAAAATAACCCCAATAAGAACAATGCATAGAAATTATATGACCAAATTAAATCTAGTACAGAAATTAGGAGGAAATAAATCAAAATGCCACAGTATTTTACTCAATCGATGTTAGAAGTGTAGATAATATAATACCATGATGATTGTGGCATTGGGATCCTTTGGCATAAGCATTTCTTTCCCAACAGGTCCTGTAATCGTTACTTCAGCCCCCGGTTTCAAGTCGCCTGAAATGGAAAACAACTAGAGTTACTAGGATACATTAACTGAGGCATCTTTTATTAGACACTGTTTCTTGTTAGATATGTTTAAAGAATAACAAGAGCCTAAAAAATTCCTTGTGCATTCAAAAGGGGTAGAATGAAGAAACATATAGACACAGAAAGCTCTGCATTCTTACACAAGAAATTTGAGCAGACTCCCTTAACAATTTCTCCATTTTCATTGGTGTACACAAGCCTTTTCACACAGAGAGAAACCTGAGTGCAGACAATCAGATTCAACCAACAACTGAATTAAAATCACCCAGATTTGCGAGCGCAGTATATTTTGAAACAGCCTAGCAGCAAATATGAATCATTTAACCTTGACACGAGCAGAGAGCCTGGCTATGCTATGCAAACAAAAACTTGATATAAATCACAAGGGATAAGAAGTTTACAGTTTTGGAGTCTCCAAAGTCACCAAGGGCACTGCTAGCTATAGAGTATAATCTCAATTTGTGAGGCTTCCCATTCTTGTCAATACCATCTGCAATCACCCCAATTGATTGTCCTTCTCTGTATGGTACCTCTCCTAGATTAAGCACCCAATAAGCCAGTCATCAACAAAATGTATAATTTTTATATTAATCAACAACTAAAGAATATCAAACTTTAACTTTAATCAATCAACGATTAAGATCAAAGTTTCAAATATAAAGACAACTTGTTAGCATATGCTCAAATTATGTGTAGAATTTGCATACCTTCAGTGCTGAAAACCATGTGCCAGGTCTCTCCAGGAGCATCATCACCAGTGATCTTAGTGTTTAGAAGGCATCTACCAGTGTAAGGGTTCTTAGGTTTAAATTTGTTAACAACGACACCTTCCTCCATTTTTTTGGATTCTTTCTTAACTTTAGCAGGAGCCTCAGTTGTAACCTGGGCTCTGACAGAAACCAGCCTCCCTCCAGTGGAAACATCTCTGTAGTAGAAAGGAACCTGACAAAGAAAACATAACCCATTCATAAATATAAAATTTCTACAATAAAACTGCCCAATAAACATGATAACCATGCATGACTAGAAAAACTCTTACCTTCTTGAAAGTGATTCTTTCTGCAGAGATAATGGAGGTCCTGGTAGGAAGAGAAGTGGACTTGGAAGTTGAAAGAGAAACTGCAGCACTCACTGCAGCCATGATTGTGATGATTCTAAAGAAAAAAGATGAAGAGAGAAGAAAATGTGAAGGGGTTGTGAGTTGTTAGGGAAGAAGTGAGATGAGAAAAAGAAATGGCATAGATTTTTCTGTTTTTCATTAATAATCTGGATATTGAATTGGGTGGAGGAGATTGGAAGGCCAATGCAGTGGCTTATGAAAGGATAAGTATATGAGTAAATGTATGATTCTCACTTTTGGCTTAAGACATGTTGTGGTGTAAGCCGCTATCTTCAGTTGATATTTGGTTCACAAGTCGGAAAGCTATATTAATGGGCACTTGGACTGCTAACTCTAGTCACCTGAACCACAGTTTCACCATTTGTTGTCCACTAGAGAATATGTATTGCTTGATCCCAAATGCTGACTTTGCTGAACTCAACAGTAAGGGATAAATTTTACAGAAACATGACAATAAAATAGGATTTGGATATTATTATTATAATACATTAAATTTTTTGCAGCATATACAGTAGCCCAGCCAGTAGCTGGATCCGTCCTTGCAGGAGATTGGTGCCTTAGGAAATCTAAAACCGACGGCCTGCTTTTTTAAAAGTACGGTCCGAGATGAACTCACCCTACACAACCCTCGCTGTACTTGGAACAACTGAGCATGCATTTTACAATCTCTTTGAACTTTTTGGGCTCGTAGTCCACGCCATTTTTAACAAACTTCCAACCAGTTATGGGCTTACATATTCTGTGATAACATTCTCTGTATCGGGCCAGTAACAACATCGAAGTTGTAAGCATTGCGGCTGGGCTCCTTTAGAACGTCGTTGCTTTATAGAAGTAAAAAGCAGAGGTAGCAAACGGCTCGGTCCAGCCCGCTATAAGGGTACCCTCGCTAGACAGGACAGGGGTTGTGGGTATAAAAAAAATATAGTTTGACACGGCTTATAAAATTCGATTCACGCCGGTTTAAGTGTGTCCGTTCAAAATTTAAAAAAAAAAAATTAATAGATGTTATAAGTACAAATTAATTGAAAATAAATAAAAAATTAAAATTATTTATATAAATTATTTAATTTTTATTTATAATTATATATATAATAAATAGGCTTGTGATGGGGCTTTATCTATGGGCTTACAGTAGTTCAGATTGGGTCTTTACTATTCATGACTTGGCCCGACAACACTAATTGAGTCCATTACAAACAGCTTTTAAAATATTAATTACATATTTACCATGAACACATTGATTAGTTTGTATTCACGCAATGGCAATGCACCCATTTTGAAAATTCTCTTTCCCGAATTGCAATTTCTTGTCTTGGAAAATTATATGGATAGCTACTTTATACTTATCGAAATAGTTTCTGACATCAGGTTATCTGATATTTGTCCAATATCAGAGTACCCAATTACCCATCTCTGGGGATAAAGACTTTGGTCGTTTTATATCATATATGTGTGTCGTTTAATAATTCGTAGACCATTTCTATGACTAATTTTCTTAGTCTTGAATAAACGTTTTCATAATATTGGATTATAGTGTAATTTGGTTCAAATTATTTATTGAGTAAATGATTGTGACTTAAGTAATAAGTCATAAATGTTGATGCCTAAGTTGACCTTTGTATTTATATTAAGTCCTTCACCTATGTCAAGTCACAAGGTCAAGTTAGATTAAGGTAGCTGTAAGCCATATATTTACATACATCAAGTTTTTGAAATAGACTGGCCCTGATCTTATTGAAATTGGCCATGAGAATGTTCACTTCCTCACTTTATTATCTTAGAAGCATGGTGAATCTTGTTTGCATTTTTAGATTTTCGAGCTGGAAATATGATTTGACTACTGAAATTGGCACTTTCCTTCGTGGAAAAATGTCAAAAACACTCATCCCTTTTAAGATTCAATCATGGCTTTCACACGAAGGAGGTTTGAAAATGACCAATGAGTCTATTCTGTCCGCAAGTTTCGGGGCTATTAACCATATTTCTAGGTAATCTGCAATGATTTCCTGAGAGAAATCGTTTTACATAATTGCTCACAGGATTAAGATGGTGAAGTTTTTTCACTGAAATTTCTGTTGTTCCACCATACTTTTTACTTGGCTTTATAAGTACATCCTTGATGTGTTAGATCTCTGCCTTTCTTTTTTTTTTTGGTTCACTTTCTCCTTTAAAATTTTGCCTTCCGAATTAGATAAACTATCTCTTCTGATGTACATACTGAAGCTGACTTCATATTAAATTCATTCTCTTCCAATTTTCATTTATTCTCTAAGGTAGGATTCCATGGTGTCTCATTTAGGATTCTTTTGACAGCTGACTAGTCAATATCAACTTCTAAATTAATGCTATATGGTAATTTTATTTTCGTATTTTGCAATAGTATTCAGAGTACTATCTGTGTTCCAAATTTTTCCAGGCCCCTAACTTAGGCCTTGCATTTTGAGGCTGCTTCTGCTTTCTATGTTATTGCTTATTTGCCATAGTACAGTATTTAGACATACAACAGTAATTCAGTAGATACTGGTTTTCGTCTATGGGCCAATTGAATTGAAAAACAGAGGACAGTGACTTGGTCTGTCTACACATGTTTTCAGTTTCTTCTTCGAGATTTTTTAGATCAAATTGGCTTCAATTTAGACTGCGCATAACCTTAGTATGGGATGGCATTAAAAGAATGGTCAAACGCAGACCTTAACTTTTCGGATTCGCATTTCAATTCGCAGAAGCAAATTTGGTTGAAACTCCACACTTTCATATAGGTGTAAGGTGCAAGTAGTTATTCAGGCAATCAGTTGACCCAATCAAATAGATTCAATTATTGGAATTCGTTTGAAAACTTCCAACTTGTGGGGTTGATTTGTTCTCCGTGGGATATATTCCGCAGACAAAACTACAATCCCAAGTCAACAATTTTACCAATTATAGACTCCCATTCCAATCTATTCTTCCTTCTCTTTATACTTTTTGAGACTCGCTCTTACTTTCCACACAATCTTTCCCACTTGCTAGATACCTTAACCAATACAACCATTTTGTGCAACATAAAAAGTAGAGAGTTGCCGAAAGCAGCATATTTCTATTTACATGGAAGAAAGGGAATTTCTAAATGAATAGAAAAAGGAGAAAATACAATGATATGTCAAGGACTAAACTGATCATCATTTGGGGTTTTGGCTTTGAGTTGAGTCTTGCTTACAAAAGGATGATACTTCTAAACAATTACAGAATTACATCTGATTTTTTATGTACAATCCATTCAAATGATGAAAACAGAAACAAAACAACAAATGGAAAACGCTGGCTGCAACAACCAATTACAATCTACATTGATTCTATCAATGGAATCCTCTTGAACCTCTGGATTGATAAAGCTCCAACCTACTTTTGGCATCTTGTAACAATGGGTCTACTGTTTCGTCTTGTGTCATGAAACTCTGCTTTGATGCCCATTCTAGTACTGTGAGTACCTCTGTTTGTGCAAGCTCCTCGCTGTCTGGTACATGCAGTGCAATGTAGCATAGAAGAACCAATGCCGATAACTGAACAATTTGTTCTCCAAAATACACATGCTGAACCAAATGCTTTGCCCCTCCGGCGCTGATAATTGCCTTGGAGTGATCAGAGTGGAGATAGTTATCGCTGCAGGCAAACTTTGTAAGCGCAATTGAAGCCTCCCTAGATACTTCAGCTTCTCTTTCATCAAGAAGTTTAACCAATGGAGAAATTATTCTTGTCTCTGTTGCTCTAAATGTCCTCGCCAAATTCCCAATAGCCATGATGCAGGGAATTAGGAGGTCGGAATCCGCTTTTTCGATGATCCTCACTAATTGATCAACAACAGCTTTGCAAGCAGGTGAATTGGGCTTGAATGCTGATCTTCTCAATTCAGCATCTTGCTCTGCCGCTGTTGTGATTTCCATCAATGCCATGGCAGAATTATATTGAACATCTTCAGTACCTTTCTCTAAAAGAACTGCAAAACATAACAATGCTCTGGATTCAGTTATGCTGCGACAAATGGGGGAATTTCCTTTGGCAAGATGACAAAGTGCTCTTGCTGCCATTGCTTTCATGTAGGCCTTAGTTGCAGGGTCTTCAAGTTCCCTCCCCTTAGTGTTAGCCCCATAAACTGAAAGACTGCTCTGATGCTGCGACTGTTGATTTTGCTTCACATTATTGTTATGACCATTACTCTTCACATCTTTGCTCTGATTTGTAACATTTAGTTGTTTCTGCACCGGCTTCATCGCAGCATTTATTGCCATTGTATTCGTAACCACATTATGCATTTGACTCGGTGTCTTCTTTCCCAGTGGATGAAAAATTTGACAATGATTTTGCTTGTCATCGTCATCAACGTCCTTGTTGTTGTTACCATTAACAATTGCATTGTTATTCTTATTACTTGCAACAACAACGGCATGAATGGACGTGGCTTTACTAACAATAGCATATTTGCTATGCTCTTGTACAGTCTCAAACGCAAGATGGCCAACAAGCAAGCGAATTATGTTATGTTGTGCAAAAAGATCTTGACATTTAGGATAATTCGCAGCTAATTCAGACACAGCCCAGGCAACAACAGCTTGTACCTTCATTGGTCCTTCTTTGAGTATTTTCGCAAACACCGAGCAAACTCCTATCTGAATCATGGGTTCGACGCTTTCAGGGTCACGTCCTAACAAGCCAATTGCTCTTGCAGCATTCTCTTGTCCTTCTAATTTGCCTTCTTTGACAAGTTTCAACAACGGTCCAACCCCGCCTTCTTCGATGATCAGCTTTCCATAACGATCATTATCTCGTGCCAGGGATACAAGCGATGCGGCAGCGTCGGATCGGTTATCCACTGAACCTGTATAAAGAATTGCAATTTGTTCCCATATAAGACATAAGATTGGCTCGTTAGCAGCGATTGGTGGGAGTCCTAAGTACTCGTCGTCACGATCGTCGGCTGAAGCAGAGACGCGAAGAAGCCAGGAAACGTCTCCGATAGAATTCTCCAGCTGGGACGACATTTTACGAAACGCAGCAGCCGGAGTGATCGTGAAAACGCGCTTAATCAGACCGTTGGCGCGGCATTTGATAACTAAAGACAGAGCTTTCTCCAGAACTTGCTCTGTGTCTGCAATGATCCGGCTCGTCGGTCGCTCGTAAAGATCAGAACTAGCTCGAGCCGCCTGTCTGAGCAGCGTCACAAGTTTTTCCGTCTTGGATTTGAGCTCTGTGCAGTCTTGTTTCATAGAAGTAGCTTCATCTGCAGCTTTGATAACCTGATCAGCAAGTTGGATCGGTTTCGCCAAGATTTGCTTCACTTTGTCCGCCATTATTTTTTACTGCGGACACAAAACTCAAATCTTTATCACCTGCTTCAGCAAAACACAAAGAGATCAAGAAACGAAGAACAGAAGTTGTGTATAATACATAAATGAATTGTGGAGATTTCTTGTTCTCCTCGGAGTTTTCGAGTTTGTCCTTGAAAAACGGAGATGATAGAGGGAAGTGGTGGGGTAGTTGAGATTTGAGAATATGAGCTGGAAATGTCTGATGTGGGCAAAGGTTTTTGTGTTAGCTGCGCTATGGATTACGTATTACAATTTTACAATATGTGAAAGGGAAGTGTTTTGAAGGAATGGGTAGGAGACGAAGAATCATTCTTAGTGACGGTGGGATGAATGATGGACGGGTTTTACAAGGTCAAACGCGGTTTCTTATGTAGATGAAAAGCTTAATGAATGTGATGCGATTGCAACCTCTGTGCCTCTGCCTGACTTTTATTTTTTGCAGCATTTAGGTATTTAAAATGTTCTTAAAGCCAGCAATAATATGGTCCACTCCACCTTATTGGCCAATCAGAATTTAGCTCTCACATGCCTAAGGCTACTCTTTCAGTTAGGGGGGCTCCATTTGAATAGTACCATTTCATTACCTAACAGGAGACGTGCAACTACTTTTTCATAGATTCTGTTCAAGTGGTTCAAGGGTGAGTTATTCATGGCTTAAAATAAACGGAGTGGTGAAGTATAACATATCATATTAATTATTAAGAACAAGGACGTGATGGGATTTTAGCTTGCTCTGCAATTGATTCTCTCAAATTTTTTGTTTGGCTATGCAACCAATTCATCCCAAATCAAGCTTTTGCCCATCTAAGAAGTGTTTATTTGTGTTTATTCTTAATGATGTTAGATGGGTTTTCCCTTTATAGCGAAGTTTAATTTCCAAGAATTAAAGGTTGTTGCGTATTTGGAAGTCTAATAATTTAATCAAGCTGGCATCTCTATACATAAATTATAAGTTTTATGTATTATGTTTGGTGGGTAAACCAACAATCTTGTCTCGGAGTTGTGTTTTTAATTAGTATTATGTTGATACGGTCAATTTTGCAAGATATTTCATTTCCCAATTCCCATATTACTAAAGGTAAGAATTCCAAAAATCTGGCTAATCCTATAATTACCCATACAAAAAGATGACTGAATCAGCACACTGCCTGATGTGTCCAATTGCTGTTCATCCTTTCAGAGGAAAGGAGGAAGGAGCTTTTATATGCTTAGTTTGATGGCTTCCCAGTTAGTATGTTATGGATACACAAAGCAAAAACAGTCCTATCGCAAAACTACTTTCTGTTATGTTGTTTGGCAATCACAGTAGTTTTCACATCTTTTCCCCCAAATTTGGTACCATTAGACACTGAATTTCATGTGGGTTTTCAAGAAAATGGGCAATTTCAAATTTACACGACAATGACTGGTTCATTTCCTGAAATTTTGTGAAAAAAGATAGTGATCAACCGAATTCATGCCAAGCCAAAGGTTTCAATTAATTTGTTTGTTTGTTTGTTTAACCTAATTTAATTTGTTCTTTCGTTTGTATATACTTTTTTTATCAGTACCATCCTTGATGGTGGTCACATATGTTTCAATCCTTAATAGAAGTATGTTAAGAGATATACGTAGGATACCATCGTACTAAGATTTAGCAGCCAAATAGCCAATAAATTAGCCAGGCTATTTCTTGATAAAGAATTTGTTGTTGCTTGCCTCTTTAAAGTTTAAGGCCTAATAGGCTTCTTAGATGATAAAAATTTAGCAGGGCCAGAAGTGGGCGAAGCAATTTCCCCGGCCCATTTCTTGAACAACCCCTTAAGATACTGCATCTTAGACAAATTGAGGGGGATTGATTCGCAGCAGTAATTGATGAGTCCAATCATATGTAACAGTAAAAGTTCATACTTTCTCGACGACAGCAGTAGACCGTGAACTTGATTCAATAATGAAGTGAGAGTGGTAGTACCTGTAATTTATATTTACCTTATGTTTCGTTTAATATTAAATGTGATTTTTAACCTTAGTTGTTGTATTCAATGAAAGCATTAAATATTAATTAAAAAATAGATAAATTTTACTTAAAATTAATATTATTAATACTATTTTTAAAATTAAGTAAAATTACGTCAATGCTAAATGAATTCTTAAGAGCAGAAAGTCCATTTAAAACAAAATTTTGTAATTGTCCTAATTTGTGATAGATTTTGGATTCTACCGAAACACTTAAAAAAATTTTAGGACCCGTTCGCTACATAGTATAAGAGATATAATAAGATTATTTTATTTAATTTTATATCAATTATGTGTTTGGTGATATTTTAAAACACTTAAAATACATTTAGGATCCGTGTAAATAAGATAAGAGATATGACAAGATTATTTTATTTAATTTTAAGTT
>JAXCLQ010000012.1:1156838-1168909 GCA_035584115.1 Cedrela odorata | reverse complement strand
AACTTAGGATGGGCATTGATGCAGCAGAGCAACTACATTGAAGCAGAAGATGCATATCGGCGGGCACTTTCAATTGCACCTGATAACAACAAGATGTGCAATCTTGGTATTTGCTTGATGAAGCAAGGGAGAATTACTGAGGCCAAAGAAACTCTGCGGCGAGTGAAACCAGCAATTGCAGATGGTCCCAGAGGAGTTGATTCCCATCTCAAAGCTTACGAAAGAGCACAGCAAATGCTCAAAGATCTTGAGTCTGAGAAGTTGAATAAAGGCGGCGATCGGGTTGAACAAAGTAGACTTTTTGATGCCTTTCTTGGTTCTTCATCAATTTGGCAACCTCAACCTTGCAAAGATAACACAATATTGCCCTCAACCAATGAAATCAAGACTCAGGATGATTTTGCTGAGGAGAACATGGATTCCAATATTACTGTGAATCATCGAATGGTTCTTCCTCAGCGTACAACTGTCAAACAACTTTTTCCTCAGCCTAGCAAAGATCATAAAAACTTACCCACAACCAATGCAACCAATACTAAAGAAATTTTTGCTGATGAAAACATTGATTTCAATATAGTTGTGAATCAAACTGTTCTTTCTCAGCAGAGAAGTCTCAGATCACTTGCCCCTTTTGGGAGCTCATGGAACATTGATGCTACGCCATTTTATTCATCCAAATTTATGAAGGAGCCAATTGGGAATCAATTTCACGAGTGTCTGAAGAGAACAAGGTCTGGAAATGCTGCTAATTCTATGAGAGTAAGTGACAAGGGAGAGTATACCAAACCTTTTACTGTTGAACCTGAGAAACCAGAAAATAAGACGAGGAGGCTATCTCAATCATCCGCTGAAGCTGAGGACAAACTAACAGAGCTTTTAGTTTTGCCAGATAATGAGGACTTTGAAGAAGCCATTATCGCCGCTGTTTTAGGTTCTTCAACAAATGAACCAGGGAAGAACTCTGAAACTAGCAGCAACAATTCTGGGATATTGCAGAAGAAGATCGATAAAAGGCTGAAAGTTTTCCAAGATATCACTCTTTCTTTGAGTCCAAGAGCCTGAAATAATTTATTTAAATTCTTATTACCTTAACTAATAATTTAAATTCATAATTTATTTAGTCTTAGGTTGGAGATAAACTTGTTCTCCTTTCCTTGACTCCCTCTGGAGTTCTTCCTGCAGAGGGAGTAATGCAGTAGGTTCTGCTAGCAGTAATCATCGTTCGGTAGAATTTTTGAGATTTTATCCACGTAACATATTTCAATTTATTCATGTATGCCTAAATTTGGGCACATCTCAATAAAAGAACAGCTTTGCCACATTTTCTGCACTTATATTTATTGCCTGAGGGCATAAACTATAAAATTTATAATCACAGAAGCAATCGATTCTCAAATCAGAATGGAAGTTTTGCAATTAAAAATATTCAAGTTCAATAAACAAACTTTAATAATGTCCATGCTTCAGATGAAACTTGATTTCCATTTGACTGCATAAAAGTAACCGAAGATCACCACAGCTGCAGCAACAGTGATTCCCACAGCACTCTGTGCCAACACAGTACTGTTTGTTGCAGCAACCTTAAAACCCATGGATGGTGGATTGAAACCTAACTCCGAAAGCTTCTTGTGTGAGGCAGCATAATCTGTGAAGAATGCATCCTCATCCTGCCATATTGAAAAGCTCTTGGTCAATTACACGAGTAATCAACTGATGCAACATATTGCTCCATTCATGTTGATCTATCTACACTTTTCATCTCGAAGACACTTTACCTTTGCATATAGTTCCACATAGCGGTGGTACTCTGAATCCTCCAGTAGAGCCTTGTCTGTGGGAAGCTTTAACAAACCCTCCGATTCCCCTTTCAGAAGTTCCCTGGTTACCATATTAATTGTAAATGATGCATAAATAACATTATATATATATATATATATATAAATAAAAGTTGAGTACATCTGAATACATGAAAGTTGAGTAGATATAAAACTGCCCAAGGTTTTAACATACACGAAGTATGAGTTGTCAAATACTAAAGGTTCCTTTGTCCAGGGACCCTCAAAACCTGATCTTTCAGGATGTGCTATTCCCTACAACACAAAATGAAGAAAATTTTTGTAATACTAGAGAATTAATTGAATAGTTGAATTAGGGGAAAAAAGTTACCAATGTGTGGCCTCCAGAGAGTGCCACAATGTCCTTGTCAGATAAACCCATCCGATAAAAGATATCCCTCAGATGAGATACGCCTGGAAAGTAAATATTGAACAAAACAGAGGATATTCTGTTAAGCATTGTAGGTCCATCTAAAGTATTAGTGTAACATAAACCACCACATATTTAAGTCTTCTGCCCACAGAGCTAGTTTTGCTCAAAATTTCCAACACTAAATACATGTTAAATTTGAGGGCAAATTGTTACACATCGGCAGTTTGGACAAGCAGAAAATATGTTAGCAGAAGTATTAAAGATGAACGCTAGGTTGACTGCATGAGTAATGCATAATGGTTTTTCAGGACTTAGAAGTACTCGACTACCAGTCAAAAACAATTGAAAATCTGATGACAGATGACAGAAAACTTAGATGTGGAAGATAAGATTGAGGGGCGAGGATGATCGATGAGGGTTTGAGCAAAAATAGAGTGAAAAGAAACTGAGTCTGCGACCTTCAACAGACAAAAATGTAAAATGGCCTTGGAGATTGACTATATAGCAGACTGGAACAAGATTTATACAGTCAAATCCAGATCAATATGGCACAGGATCCACTGAGTTGATCGGTATTAATCAGCAAGCAGCTTCACAATGTCGGAGGTTACTGATAACTCAAAACTGCACCCCCAAACCTACGTAATCCCTTTCTTATTTTACCATTATGTAACATCCCACAGACTTATGTATTTGACATCCATATTCTTATAAAATTTCACACTCCTAACCTTGACACATTCAAGTGGTAAGTGAAATTTTACAAATCTTAATGACAAACCTTGCTTGGCATCAGGAAGACGCCCTTCTTCAGGAGATTCTGATGAATCCTGATAAGAAATAAACAGGATTAGTACAGAGCAGTGTAATCAAGTAATTTAATAACTTCTTCCTATAACATTACCGCTCTTCCAGGAAGAAAGTCAATAGTAGGTCCCCCCGTGACCTCAACCGCAACAACCCCAGCTAGCTGTAAATCCCCATTGTCAAAACATATAACATCTTAAGTTAGAGGATTAAGTTCGAACATATACAATCATTAATACACATCAGACATGGCTAGCTCATCTTACATTGACAAATATACATAATGATCTCATTTTGTTACAAAGTAGGCAAAATATTCATTTGGTAAACTTTAAACATCCGATATGTAGCGGAAATAGTCCCATCCTAGTAGGAAAACTTTAGCTGTAACATTTTATCCAAGCACATAAAAGACAATTGCACATACTATAAAGCATCACTATTTCAGCATCATGATACCATTTATGTCACGCCCGAAATACAGATAATCTTTTTTACCTGAAATATCATATAGCATAGTGTGGTAACTGAAGAACGATTCTAATCTCTTCCCAATTTCTAATAACTCGCTTATCCACCGCCCATGAACTAATTACATGCAAGACATGTCATGGTCAACAATATTATGCACTCTAACATTCATAAAGCAGCAGGCAACAAAGCTTGGTATTTGATTTCCCTGTTTCTTATCATGTAACACTATTAGTTTCTTCTAAAAATCATATGCATGTCAACATAGATTTCCGAAAAAAAAAATTAGAAAGTAAATCCTAGAAGTTGTACAACTAATTACCTGGTAAAGATCAGCATACGTGATTTTTGGATGCTTGGTCTTTACTCTCTCTGTCACCAAAACAGAACCCAGAAACAATTACTTGAAAAACAACCCCGGTACCAACAATTTCCCACACGGGAAGTAATTAACAACATACATCTGTATATAAAATCTCACCACACAAATCAATAGCAATCTTCAAACCATTATTAGCATTGTGTGTGTACTCCTGCTGGTGCCTGATGGAGCCGTTAGGTCCACCTGTCTTCGTCTTTGCATCATACGTTCCAGCATCGTGCCACCTGTATATGCATGAAACATGCAACGCTCTTTATTTCTTAAAATTTGTGAAGTGACACTCAAAAGAGATAAGAAAAAGAAATAAACTTTACGCCAAACGGAGCATGATAGGGGCGCAGTTCTTGCTGGAAATGAGAGCACGAAGGTCTCGACGAGCTTTCTCGATTTCCTTCAGGTACTCTGCATCCACTACTATTCTTCCCACCATTTTTTATATTATTTTTGACAAACCCAGAAGTGAAATATTACAGTTGATTCCTTCAAATCTCTTTGTAAAATATTTATAGAGAGATTAGAGATGAACGCAAGGGATAAGAATCGGAGGGAAAGAATTGATAGAAGCGTGAGCACACGAGAAAGGACAGGATTTTCTCTGTTCTTTTCTTTGCTCTTGACTGTGGGAAATGAATAGGATGCCATGCTAAAACGTGTACTTCTTCGAAGTTTCTTAAATAAGGACATAATTTTGCCATTTATATCTAATAGGTCCCTAATCCCTTGTGAAATGACCGAAATACTCTTAATTCAATAATAATAATATTATTATTAGAATATTTCAATCATTTCATTACAGTGCGTGGACAGTACGTGCTAGATGAGACGAGAATAACGAGAACGAATGGAAGGAACCAAAAAAAAAAAAAAAAGCTGACGTGGACGTATCAAAATTGTGTCAGTTTATGGATTAGCGTGACAGCGCGTGAAGCAGGGAGACGGGTCATTTCCTTATGCATCTTTATCGGACTTCGGACCTAAATCGATCCAATATAATCACACTATCCTAAATGGGCCCTTAAATTCGGCCCACCTAGAGCTAATTCCATTCATCACTAATTTAACGAATAAGATGCTGCCACGTGCTCCAAGTGTGACAATATTACTACACCCATATATCAATTTTTGCTTAATGTACCAATCATCTTCATAATATTAGTGCCTTATAATGCGAATTTGTTGTTACTCGTTAGTGTAAGACTTTATAAAGTTGATGAAAATCATTCATAATATTATAAGGTACAATACATAAAGTTTATGGGTTTGAAGGGGCATGGATGATGGAACCATATGTAACCCACCATACCCAATTGTCTTTTACATTTGACCCAAAAATTTGTATGTGCATACATACGTAGAATGTTGAGTTGTTGTTTATAGTGGGAAGCGTAAGCATGATAGAATTGTGATTGTGTTCTTACACGTTCCCATGTGATAGCTTCTCTTTATGTTCTTGTTTTAATTAATTAACATTAATTACTTAATTAATTAATCAAATTGGCAAAAGAGTTCTCTCTCTCTACGTGATGGTTTGATTCCACTGCCACGAAACGATTTCCAATAAAAATGCAAACAATTAATTGAAAAATACTATTTCCCAATGCAAGTATGCAATAACCATTGTTTTATGGAAACAAGGTAACAAAAACAGATAGCAAACGACACCGTTTGTTTCTTATTTCGAGAATATGTGTAGCATGTACTAATAAGCAAACCTCCTCTATATCTAGTTTGTAGGGCTATGAAAGATGTACTGATGTACAATACGAAGTCGTATTGTCATATCAATGGTCGTTTCCAAGATTTGACCAAAGCATAACTATCATTCTTTTGTTTCTTAAAGGATAATATTGGAATAAAAATTGTTATATTAATTTTTTTTAATATTAAATGAAAATAAACCAATTTGAAACAAATTTCCATATATAAGCTGACATGTCCGTTGAAATTCAAATTACGAAAACACCCTCAGAATTCTCCGAATAAAAAACAAGACCGTACTTCCAACGATGGCTCTCAATCTCAACAGTAGTATATGTTGAGGTCGCTGTACTGTTTTGAATGTCTGTACATTAAATATAAAATTTACAGTGGCTCTCTGCCCAACGGTCACTGTGTCTCTCTGCTGTATCTTTTCTCTTTTCTTCTTCGTTCATCACCACCCATTTCTTCATAGAGAGTAAGGAAAGGTTTCTCTCAAATCAAATGAAATAAGTAAATTTTTTTTGCTGGGCATGAACTATACGCTCATTTATGTACAGTTTTATTAGATGAAAAAAGGAAGAAACTTTAGCCAGCAATGGCATCTTGAATAATAATACAGTGTGCTCAGTGATTCGTACTGTAAATATGAAAGTAAGTTGCTTTTCTTGTTTTCACCCAACTTTGCTACAATGAACATCAGGAAGATGAAAGCAACTTGCGATTTTAGCTGAGTACCAAGGTATTAGTTATTCAAAACCCCGGAAACACAGAACACGGAAAATAGTTTACTTTCACAGAAAAACATAGCATTGGTCTGAGAAGAAGGTCGAGGAAGATGGGTTGCTGGTATTCGAGAGTGAACAGAGAAGAGAATGTTTCACGATGCAAGGCGAGGAAGAAATACATGAAACAACTGGTGAAAGCAAGGCAAGCTTTTTCAGCTTCTCATGCTATGTATCTTCGTTCTCTTCGCTTTACTGGTTCTGCTATTCTCAAGTTTTCGACGAACGAAACCGTTCTTCATCAACAATGCTATCGTCCACCACCACAGCCGCGAACTCTCCCTTCGCCGCTACCGCCGCCGAGGACACCGTTTAGTCCTAGCACTGAGACGTGGACATCATCAACAATGGCGTCTCCACTCCCGCCACCTCCGCCGCCACCACCCACGTCATCTTCGACTTGGGATTTCTGGGACCCGTTTGTGCCGGCTTCGGTAACGTCTGTGACTGAGGAAGAGTGGGAGGAGGAGGTTGCCACGACGGTGTCTGACGTGGCGATTACTGGGGCTGAGAGTGTTATGGCCCCGCCTTCTTCTGTGACGACTGCGAGCACAGAGCTTGCTATTGTGTCGAGAAATAGTAAGGATCTTGGGGAGATTGCTAAAGACGTTGATGACTACTTTCTCAAGGCTGCTGATGCTGGTGCCGGGCTTTCTGCCATTCTCGAGGTTTCAAGTTCAGGTTTTTCTACTGATTCTAAAGGAGGTATGTTGGTTTCTCATTTTATTTGTCTGATTTCTTTGAAAGTTTATAATCTCTTCTCTTGATATTAATATTGTCTTTTTGTTCTCATTCTTCCCCCACAATTGTACATGTTTAGCTTCTGGTTAGGTGTCGGTTTCCTTTGTAGTGATTTGTGTTGTTTATATATATATATATATATATTGCAGTTAATAAGGTTTATAGCTATGGATGCACTTTGAATCCGACGTCGTGGACGTGGAGTTCGACTCCGACTCCGAGAATGCACACTCATAGAATCAGGATTGGTGAGCAAGTTGATGAAAACAATGTTGGTGCTGGGGGAATTATCAATGAAAGCCATCATTGTACTGTGGAGAGGCTATATGCTTGGGAAGAGAAACTATTCCTGGAGGTTAAGGTAGAGAGATCTAATATCACTTTTCTTTGAAGTCTTGTTAGTAGACTACGTTTTATCCAAGTTTCAAGCACAAATGGAAATGGAAGTTTTATCACTGTAGCTTTTGCTTCAGGTGTAAACATGAACCGATCCTAAACCTATAATTTTGTATTTTGTGCTTACAATGAGAAAATTATAGGTTTAAATTTCCAACTAGTCTTATTTTTAGTTTGTCCTTTTTTTGGGCCCAAGAATGGCACATAGAGATTTGCGTTGTGATGAATCAAAAGGGGGTTTGGGGGACAATGTGTATCCTTAAGACTGATTTGGATTTTTCCGTGTTTTTAGAACTGTGAGACTATAAAGAAAGAGCATGAGAAGAGAGTGGGCCAGCTGAGGAAAATGGAGGCGAACAGGGCTGACTATTTCAAGACCGAGAAGGCTAAGAAAGAGGTTGAAAAGCTTGAGTCACAAATGATCGTTGCCTCTCAGGCCATTGAGACCATTTCAGCTGAAATTGTCAAAGTGAGAGAGACACAACTCTATCCTCAACTCATTGAGCTTGTGAAAGGGTTAGTCTTGTTCAACCTCCTTTGTCCCCGTAGCTTATTTATGCCATTGATTGAGAACAGACAAACCGGTTTTTTTTTTCCTTTCATATACTGTTACGGTTTCCTTTTATATACAAGACTTATCATTCTTTTATGAACTAGAGACAAAGACCTTAAGCATCACGTGACATTGTTCCATCATTTCTTATCTATGTGAAAATCTAAAGACTACTGGATGATTAGGCAGCATGTGACCCAAAACCGGTGAATTTATTGTTTTGTGTAATCTTACATTTGTAAGAAGTGAACTGAAGGCTACTCTTTGGTGTTTGATCCCCTCATTGAGCAGTAGTATTACTGTCGGCAGCACATAGAAAGAGTACCCTATCAATGGCTTTCAGATGTAACACAGCCTGGATTTTTGTTGTGGGACTCAACCCTTATATTTTTTTCCCGAAGATTTCCAATTTCAGTGTAGAAAATCCTTTTTTGACTGCTTGCAGTTGCTTTAGTTTGTAAAGATATCCTGAAGCTGACTTTGCCAAATACAATGTGGAACTATGACCCCAACCTTCAATTTTCATTGATTGAGTGGATCTCAATTTTGTCTTCTTGAGCTTAGTCTTTTATTAATTTCTTTTCTTACTGTCTTCCTAAGACGTAACATTGTGGCCCTTGTACAACATATTGAGGAGTGTGCACATACTGAATTGATTGATGGGTGTGAATTTGTGGCTAAATGGGTGTCCTGCATGCAGTAAGACTGTTGTTTAAACAAAAATTTTCTGTGCCCTGGAATTATCCAAAATACCATCTTTACATTAAATTTGGGATTGCCCACACTTACTTTATGTTGACATTCTTGTTGATTTATGATGTGGACGATGTATTATTCTATTAGATGATGTGACACACAGAACATTGGTTTAGGACTTGTGCTCTATATGATGAATTCAGTTTTATAGATTCGACCATTTAACCAGTGGTAATTGTTTATGTAAACTTGCAAGTTTGAGAAGTTATGATTAGGTTTTGCAAGCAGTAATTGCAGGTTCAGGAACTTCTTGCACTGATTTCTAAAGATGGAGGATGCAGTGTTCATATGTTTGGCATCCAGATACTATTTTCTTCTTGGAAATTTTCCCTGTTTAAAAATATGCTTTAAATTTCATGTCTTTCATAGTTTCCAATTAAATGTCATATAGACATGTTTGAAAATGCATTTTACTCAAATTTGCTTGATTTGTAGAATGATGTGCATGTGGAGAAGCATGTATGAGAGCCACCAGGTTCAGATGCACATAGTTCAGCAGCTCAAATACCTCAACACAATACCATCTCCTGAACCCACATCTGAGATTCACAGGCAATCAACTCTCCAACTTGAGCTCCAGGTCCAGCAATGGCAACAATCCTTCTGCAACCTAGTCCAGGCTCAACAGGACTACATCCAGGCCCTCACAGGCTGGCTCCGCCTTAGCCTTTTTCATTTCAATAAAAGCCCACTCCCAAAATCCAATCAGGAATCAGGAATTTACTTGTTTTGTGAAGAATGGCAGCAAGCAGTTGACAGGACTCCAGACAAAGTAGCATCTGAAGGAATCAAGAGCTTCTTGGCAGTGGTTCATGCCATTGTACTACAACAAGCAGAAGAACATAAACAGAAGAAGAAGTCAGAGTCTGCATTTAAGGAGTATGAGAAGAAGGCAGCTGAGCTTAGATCGCTGGAGGGCAAGTATGGTCCATTTTCAATTCCTGATTCTTCTGGAAAGGACCTAGTTGGAGAGAAGAGAGAAAAGGTGGAGATGTTGAAAAGAAAGGCAGAAGAGGAGAAGAACAAGCACGAGAAGTTAGTGGGTGTCACGAGGGCGATGACCATGAATAACCTTCAGATGGGGTTCCCTCATGTCTTTCAAGCAATGGTGGGATTTTCAAGCGTGTGCATGCAAGCATTCGAATCTGTTTACAACCAAGCCAAGCATACCTGCCAGGAGCAGAATGTGAACAGAATTCTACCCTGAAAATGGAAGCTAGAGTTAGGAAAAGTAATGGCATTTATAATATATATATATATATATATGGTGCTATTTGTATAGAGGATGCACACTCAGTTGCAGGATTGATGCACAGAGAAGTCTTCTCTGTGCAAATTTTGTGCAGAAGTGACATGGCACAATCCATCGAGGGGAATGGTGTGTCACTTTGGTATAGGAAGTGGTGGAAAAGCTTTATAACTAAGCTGATTTAGTAGTTTTACAGTAGGATTTATATACGTCGATATGGTCTGTAATAGGAAAATGCTTAAATACGCGGAATCTTCCACCATCAGGATTTATATAATTGTATTGATCTATGTTTTGAAAAGGTGAATAATTTTAACAATGCGTTTGATTTCTGTTATCAAGAATCAATTTGCTGAAGAGAAGGTCCTGAAGATCATGAGAATGATCAACGCACCTGCCGGGCATTTAGCCTCGGCTCTGTTCTCATTTTCAGAGAGCATATTTTAGATGGCATTTAACGCAGCCAATTTTTCATGTTCTTCAATGAATTAGTGGTGATCATTACCTACAATTGTCCAAGCGAGAGAGATAGAGAACCTGATTCCCTGGAAACTGTGCATTTTGAAAAGCAAAATATCATAAAACAAGGCTAGCAAAAAATATACATATTCAATAAGTACAGTTCAGTCAGTATGCACCAAATAGAGGCCAACTAATTTAGTGCAGTTCAGTATGCACGAAATAGATAAGAGTTTCCTTAACAATCTAGGATATTGGATGGATTACTCCACTTCCTAAAAACCAAACCAACCTTTTGTCACGTTTGAGACACAAGAAAGTTTCTCTTGCATTTGGGTTGTTGAACAGATCTAGACTGCTTTTGTCTTCGTCTTGTGGGTTTAGGAAAAAAAATCCCAATTTTGATAAACTACCCCATTATTTTAGTTGATTTTCACTCCCCATTCCAAAATTTTCCTCAGAAGAAACGAACTATTTTTCAAAAAATAAATCTGTTCATCGTCTATAAATTTGCATACATCATCTTTAAGGAATAATAAAGATAAAAGATGGAAATTACAAGGAATTTGATTCATGCGGGTGCATAAATTTATGATAGGAAAGTAGCTTAAAGGGAGAAGATGTCAATTATAAGAATTAGTGATACCTACATATTGGGCACAAGCACAAGAAAATAAGCAATGCATGCCCTTTGACTACTGTCAAGTATCAACCAATAAACATGATTTACAGTTGTTTACTCTCTCTCACACACTAAAATTGCATTATTTATCAAAACAATCTTAGTCTTCCAACAGTGTTTTCATAAAAATCGTATTTTTGAATTGATATTTTTATTTTTTTTAATAATTTTCTACATACATGTTCCAGGCGAGAGTGAGGGAAGACCCTTCAGTCTTCAGTTCACCAATCCACTAATGCACCAAAACAGACTGGTACTGAGGTACATTCATATTTAATGAAAATCTGGTTTGTCCTTCGGTGTGTAAATATTAATATAGCCGGATGATATTAAGCCTTCATAGAATTGAAAGCCCAAGCCATGAGAGAAAGCCGTATACAACAGTTCAACTTCAGCATAATTTTACTTGCTGGTCAAAAAGTTGATGATTCATTCCGTAGTGTTTGTGTCCTGAAATCTTTCCATTGCGTGCAGAGCCTGCAGGAAAATCACCATTACTTTTAAATTTGAAAAGACTTCGCCTAATCTCTGCTCATCTAACATTCAAAATTTACCTTCCATTCCATTTGTCGGCTTACAGTTTCACATTTATCGAAACTGTGAGCCTTTAGATTGCATCCTCGCTGAGAAAATCTACAACTACATTAAAAATGATAAAGCAGTAGCCTCAGGTAAAACAGAACTTATAAGGAACACAATTTGCATCAATTAGCTCCCTTTTTCGGGTATGTTTGTTTTTGTGCATGCGCACACTTACTGTTCTGCGTGCATTTGCTGTATAAATGGGTGCAAATGTATGCTAGTGTGTGTGTGAGAGAGAGAGGAGGAAAGCTACAAATAACTCAAGAGCAATTTGTAGATATACATTAAAAAATTAAAGACAC
>JAXCLQ010000012.1:1142845-1156738 GCA_035584115.1 Cedrela odorata | reverse complement strand
CGGCAACAGGGCTTGCTTGCCCATGTGCTTGACAAAGAACCTTCTCAGGAGCATCCATTTTCAGTGGTAATCTAGAGAATTTCACCTTCATACAAAATGCATCTTGCCTTACAACACAAGTAATGTATAAGCTCAGAAGTGAAGAACTCTTACAGAAATGGGAAACAGTATCTCATTAATTCTCCAAAAGATTGGAAATTTGCATGTTCCCCATCTTCATTTACTACTAAAAAAATTTGAAGTTAAGAAATCCCTTCCCAAGTTTTTGTTTTTAAAAAACCCAAAGAAGCAACTTTAATGATTAATGATAGCATACCAATCTCTCCTATATTATGAGTCTCTCTTTTGTTGTGTAGAAAGTTTCCCAGAGCATAAAATAGGGAAACTGACTCATCTTTGCCAAATTGCAGAGAAAATCCATTGAGCTCATCCACTTTTTCTTTGGAGGAACCGAATGATGTAGGATAAGGAGAGAAACAATAAAAAGTTAGTGAATGCAAAGTCTCATTCACACTCACTCCCTTAGATAAACTGGAGTCTCACCAGCAGCACAATAAGTTTCATACTTCATAAAATTTTGCAACAAAATTTCCCTCTTTATTACTTCTAAATGCCTCTTTTATAGGTAAGAGAATGAGATAATAATAATTCAAAAAATTAAATCAGTTGAATCCCAGCTGTTTCCCAACATAAGTTTAAATGTAAATAGATTCTACGTGCAAATTGAAAAGTAAAAATGGATAAAATAAATCTGCAGCTGGCAGATTTTATTGGCAGAAGATCTTCCCAAAACTACCGAGTCTTTTTAGCTGATTATTCTCCAACTTCCACCGTATTTTACTGAACCTGGGCTTCACCGAGGTTAGAGATGGATAAAGATAAATCAACCAGTGGATGTAGTATATGTTGGTCCAGAGAGAGGTGCTGCAAAGATGTAATTGCCTATCTTATGTCATCTCCGCAAGCTTTTCCCAGCAAATCAATCTGTTCAGCAGTCGGGAGTATATGCTCTCGTCTGCATATTTTAAAAACAGTCTTCTTAATTGCAGTTGCTGTGCTAGAATTAAAAGCCACCTGAAATTCCAAAATGCAACACAAAATGAGCATTTGTAACAACATAATTTATGTCAAAGAATACATATTTTAAAGAAAGTAACCTTGCGAGCTCCAGCATACTCAAGAGATGACTACAGCTCCTAAAAGCTCCGTGCCATGCTACTATCTGAATCTACTTCACTATAAATTAGTTACCACCATAGCTGTTGGTATATGAGTTGATCTCACAAGAAGTTCCAAGTACTTTCGAAGTCTATCAAACACAATTCTTCTATTTGTTAGAAGAAGGTCATCAATCATAAGCATAACTGATGACTTTGATTTTCTAGGAAAGAACTCTGTGATCAACCAGTACTTCCCCATTCTATCATCAAAATTCTCCTACTCATCCAACTTAGATGTGTATTCTACCCCTGAATTTCTCGTGCGAAGAACAGTTATTTTATAATTTCTCGCTTAAACGGACCAACCGTCCATCTATTAACGGCTATTCCAATCGCGCCTTTCCTTACCAACCCCCTTATCTTATGTTGTCATCCTTTCTTCTCCAACAATAAAACCCCAAACTAACAATGTCAAGTTTAAAATCAACTCACCAAACACGAAATCCCCGAATCCTCTACCCCAAACCCGGATCCGACCCGATTCCATGGCATTATCAACGGCAAACTCATTCTCTCTTTCTCTGTCATCCAAACTCGCCTCCAAACAGTCCGAATTTTTAGGCCGGGTACAGAGCCCGAACACGATTGCGCTTCGGTCTCCGCCGTCGGCGCCGAGTTCTATTGAGTTGAAACGGAGCGGTTGTTCCGTTCTGAGCGTTAGTAAATTGAGGTCTAGGATATGCGCGAGTGCGACTCCGGTGATGGATCAATTGGTTGGTGAAGCGAGCTCTAAAGTCCCGACGATCGTTGAGGTCGATTTGGGCAACCGGAGCTATCCGATTTATATTGGATCCGGACTTCTCGATCATCCCGAACTGTTCCAAAGGTAGTGCTTTTAAACGTTTCTCTGTATAAAGTTTTTCTTTTTCGTTTTGATTTGATTACTGATAAGAGTAGGCAAGGTAATTACCATGAGTTAGGTTGCACATTACACATGCAATGACAATCTAATTTATAGCCTTTGAGAAGCATTTTCTAATAAAGCCCGTCTCCCAAAAACACTTCTGAAGTTCACCTTTTGTTCAAAAGTTGCTTTTAAAGCACATATCAAGTGTTAATCGACTTCAAATTGCTTTTATGTCTTTCAGTAACTAGAATAGAAAACCAAAAAAAGAAAATGCTTTGGCCATTAAATTTGTCACCTGATACTGCTTTCTAAAAGAAACACATTTATTTAATACTTCTTCGAAGAGCACTCAAAAGTACTTATTGATTGTAATAAACACTTTTGATTGTGGTCAAACACTGTAAAACAAATACAAAAGTGTTTTTGGTAACACCAAAAGCACTATTATACAAACTATAAAAGGTTCTCTTTGGTTGTGTGGATGAATTTTTGTGTATTCTTCCGTTCTCTTGGTTTTATCAAACAATTATTGTCTTGTAGGCATGTTCATGGGAAAAGAGTTCTTGTGGTTACTAACAACATAGTTGCTCCACTGTACCTGGATAAAGTTACCGATGCTTTGACAAGAGGGAATCCAAATGTTTCAGTTGAGAGTGTGATTTTGCCAGATGGTGAGAAGTACAAGAACATGGTAGGTTCTTTTTAAGGTTTCAGACTTTTAGTTAACATTTCATTGTTGCGTCAGCATTAGCGTTACTGTGGTAGTTGCAATGAAGTAACTGTATTAACTTTTATCTATAGGACATTCTTGTGAAAGTCTTTGACAAGGCAATTGAGTCACGGTTGGACCGGCGATGTACATTTGTTGCTCTTGGAGGTGGTGTGATTGGTGACATGTGTGGTTTTGCTGCGGCCTCTTACCTTCGAGGGGTTAATTTCATTCAAATTCCTACAATTGTTATGGCACAGGTATTTTACTACTTATGGCTTGTTATTTTTTTTCTCTTTAATTGTGCTTATTTGTTTGATGATCTTACATGTATTTTAAACTATTTCTTTTTCTTTTCTGTTTCATTCACTTTTTCTCGTCTTGTTATTCCAAAAAATTCTTTCTAGGTAGATTCTTCTGTTGGAGGCAAAACTGGCATAAATCACCGTCTTGGGAAGAATTTGATTGGTGCTTTCTACCAACCTCAATGTGTGCTTGTTGACACTGACACATTGAACACATTGCCGGATAGGGAACTGGCATCAGGACTTGCAGAGGTTATAAAATACGGGCTTATCAGGGATGCTAAATTTTTTGAGTGGCAGGAGAAGAATATGCATAAATTGATGGCTAGGTATAAGTTTGTTGCTGTGGAATATGTAACATGATATTTTACCTTAAGAATGGGCATGCTTCTTTGTTAACTGATTAGATGAAACGTTGTAAGAAATGCAAAACATGAGGACATTGCATAACCACTTCCCCCTCTCTTCCAATCATCCAAGCTTTATAACATTTTGAATGGTTTCAATGATGAATGAACATTTTGGGACTGGGCCGTTGCAGGGATCCAAGTGCATTGGCTTATGCTATAAAGCGATCATGTGAAAATAAGGCTGAGGTTGTGTCCTTAGATGAGAAGGAGAGTGGACTAAGGGCAACGTTGAACTTGGGTCATACATTTGGTCATGTAAGTTTTCTGATTTTCTATTGGATTATTTAACTTTTAGATTGCAAAACCAGTCTATTGTCTTATATTTGCCATCATTTGCGGCCAGTTATTATCTGTAAATGTGAAACTAAGACATCAAAATGTATCTTGTAACCTGCTCATGTACTTAAAACTAAAATAAATGGTGAATTTATCTTTCTTTTTAACTTCTTGATTGAGATGCAAGAGTGGCTTTTGACCATGCCATATTCTATTCTGTCAAAAAAAAGCCCTTGAGCCATGACATGAAGTGAATCAATAGAGCATAGCATAAATCAAATTTCGGAAATAATAAAAAAAATGGTAAGTATCCTTCCCCGATCAACTTGTTCTCATCATGTGGTATGTCTTTTAAGGCCATTGAAACTGGATTTGGATATGGGCAGTGGCTTCATGGAGAAGCTGTAGCAGCTGGCACGGTTAGCATCTTCTATGTTTGTGTTGCCTAATGTTATATGTATTTCTCGTTTTACGCTGTTGCTCAATGGTATGTTGCTTTTCAGGTCATGGCTGTTGACATGTCTTACCGGCTTGGTTGGATTGATGATTCAATTGTGAAACGAGTGCATGACATCCTACAACAGGCTAAGCTACCTACTGCACCGCCAGACACCATGACTGTAGAAATGTTCAAGTCTGTCATGGCGGTAAGCAAATTTAGGTTCCATTATTTTGCAAAGCTCTAACATTTTTATCTCATCCTTAACATTTCTCAATCCTCTTGATATTGCAGGTTGATAAGAAGGTAGCCGATGGACTACTAAGGCTTATCCTTTTGAAAGGTCCTTTAGGCAACTGTGTCTTTACAGGTGATTATGATAGAAAAGCCCTGGACGATACCCTCCATGCTTTTTGCAAGTCATGATTTCCAATCTGTTTTTGAGCTCTTTTAACCAGTTACTCTCTATTCTAGTACTAGATCATCTTGTAAGGTATTTTAGCAGTTGTGCCAGCTGTACTTGGATGTCTCATCACTCGGAGTCCATAACTTCTATTGTCAAAAGCCGATACCAAGTTGTATTTTAGAAAGTATGGTGTGATTTTAGAAATTATGCCAGTCCAAAAACACTGCTCGTTTTTCTTTTGCCATTCAGTTTGTTTAATGTACCGTGGTTTCAATTATCGGAAAATTCTTTTGCTGTATTATGAATGGGGTCCATAAGCAATCATGTGGACAAATCAAGGCTTGGTGTTTATGTAGTTTTTAAATGATGGCCAAGAGCTACTGTATCAATGAAGACAATCTTAAGTGCTATCTCTTCTCAGAAAGTATGTAATATCATTCATCAATTTAGTTGCTGAAACAAAGCGATATCCTCTTATTGAAAATGGCTTTTATCTTTTTAGCTTGTCAGACGAATATACGAACTTGGAGTGATAAGTTCTTACAATAAAAGTATATAATATCATTCTTCAATTTAGTTGCTGACACTAATCCATTTTGGAATATGGTTAAGGTTTTTACAATAAAGTACCTAACTATTAATTCCATACAAGACTCGGAGATTTTATGGACCCAGTTCCTGGATCTACCAGCAGTACTAAACAAAACTGAGAAAAATAAAACCTAATGCAATGTCAAATTATGCATTTGGGTACCCCGTAAATGCTCGACTTTGCACATGCAGAGCTACAGATCACAAATAAACTTCTCTTCAACAGTCCTGTCCGAAACTCGCAAACTTTCTGTTACAGGGAATTCTTACTTCTTCTCACCGCATTGTACTTGGATAGCCAGACTCTTGGGAATAGCGGGACAAAGTTTTCCTTCCTTATCGAAAACATCCCGGTCGAATGGTACAGAACACCTGTTTTTTCCCAAGCAATGCTGCGCAATTACAACAAAAAACAATTAGCAGTTGAATGATACACTGTCTATGAGCACATATTAGAGAGAGATATGAACCTGTTCAACAATTTTCTGGCTACTTGGTGCACTGCAGTTTCCAAGATTGTAATTTCCGCAAGCGCCAAAAGCGTTACCATAGCTAGCAAACTCAACATGACACATCAAGGTAGCTGACTTTCTGGAATCTTCTAAAACTGTGTTTATAACACTGCCATTTCTCTTCCATGTATTGACAAGTGACGGATGGTTTTCAGTTATGAAGCTACAGATTATATTCCTGTTAGTTGTTAAGATTTGTACACCATCAATATTTCCTCCTATTTCCTCAAAGATTACCATAAGATTATGTGTTGGATTCAAGAAAGCTCTTGGGATATGGTACCTGATATTTACACAAGTGTAAGAGATTTTCTCTTCATAAACAAGATTAAAGAAAATATGATTCTGTACTTACACAGCCTGGGAGGGTTTTCCTAAAGGATTGAGGTAAGATACCCAGTAACGAGTGATGCTTTTACCATTGATCCATACCATGCCTTTAGACATGGTAGCTAGCTCGATTGCAAGAGGGTCATTTCCTTCAGGAGCATCAAAATAAGCCTGAATTCCAATATATAATGATTTTTAGGAAAATCCGGAGAACTTTTGCATACATTTTTTTTTCTTTTCCCTATTTGATACGGAGAGATTTGCTTATGTCAGTACCTTGTGCCATGTAAGTGCTCCTCCTGACCCCTTAGTTTTAGTCCATTGTACCTTGTCAGAATCTGCCTGCGTGAAAACTTGAACTTTTTCGCCGTCCAAGCCTATCTGTAGTAATTGGCGCAAAGATGGTAGTTTAATACCTTGTTTCATCTGCTTTTCGAAAGTGCAAGTCTTGTGTGAAAAATGAATAACAGATGATTACCTTTTGACCCCATCCATTGTTGGAAATATCAAGGGTTCCGGTGTTAAGACCTTGGATTTCTACTCTACGAATTCCAGCATACCTACGCTCCAAGTACACGCCACTATCCTAATTATTGCAAAAGGATTTACCATTAGCCCTACTTATTTCATTAGAGAAAAACTTTAAAAATAATTACCAATAAAAGGTGGAAACTTGAGTTCTAAGATCACTCCAGGAAGGCCAATTGTGACACCCAAAAGTGATATGTGGTTGATTCCTGGATTCAAGGTAATGGGTTTCTGAAAGACAAAGCTCTTCTCTATGTTGGTTCCATGTCCAGATCCTGTCAACAAGAACAAAACAATTACAGGTAAAACCGATTGCAGCTTCTACTCTACATTATTACATATAAAATTTTTCTTCTGACAAGTTTAAACACATCACTGCCCTCGAAAACTTCAAATGCAATTATACAATTCCAAAAAATTGTAGTATATGCAGCAGAATTCAAGACGCTCCCTAATTAGACATGAAAGGCTATGGTGCCAGGTTTTTGCTTTGAATTATGGTCCTACAAAATGCAAAAGAAGGGTTTTTTGGGTTCTCATCTTGTCAATTTTATATGCCTACGACTGTCCTGAAACACGTTAGAGATAAAAAGAGATCAGAGAAACGCAATACCTATGTATTCTCCATTTACAAATCCATGCATCAAATGGCCAAGACTTGCTATCTGAAGGACTGGGAGCACATTTTTCCGGAAAGGTAAGTCAAAGCGATCCAATTGAATACTGTGAATAAATATACACACCAGTATGTCATGTGACACTTGTGAGAATAAAATGAAAGTGCATCTCTAGAAATATGAGTTTAAACTTGCATACCTCGTGGTAAGCCACAAATAGTCTGTAGTGTCCCTGGTCATGCTCCAGTGTTCCAGCGGAGAAGGTGATCTAATTGAAGAAATATTAAGGGCTGGAATAACTTCTTTGGACATTTCCCACTGAAGATCTTTGTTAGCTATCTCTGATCTCTGGTAGTTTCTTGAGCTGTGTTGTGCAACAATCTATTTTGTACCATAACAAAAGTTAGCTACTTTTTTTTATTGTAACTCAGAAAATAGAACTTTCAACCCTATACTTAAAAATGATGTAATGTTACCGTTTAAGTATTGTAGACAACAGTTTTGCAATCAGGGAGGATGCTTATAGAATACTGGGGGAGGAAATATTTGGTGCCCCTGAATGTTACAGTTGCGGCTATCTTAGAGTTGTTGTTGCACAAGAATGCAGCACAAACTTTAGACTTAGAATTTGCATAAATACGAGCCTGCAAAGAGAAATCGTCTAGTTCATCTTAAAAACACTCTACTTATGACATAAAATTTCCATATTTTCTTTATGAAGAGTGTTACCTCTAGATTAGGACCCAAATTCTCGACGGAGGGGTTCCCCCAAAGCAAAGGTTTCCTACACAACCTCAAAGCAGAATGCAAGTCTCGTAGATGACCCCATTTCGGTTCCCTCAGCATACCTGAATTCATATTATAATGAAACTATGATGAGAAGTGAAAATTTGAATATATCTTTATTTTACTTCTTTTTGCTTTGGAAAGAGAGAATGGGAGCAAGAACGCATTTAAAATCATGTAATTTAACTTCCAAACAGCCAACCACAAAATTTATAACTTGATGTAGACAAGGGTTCAAAAGGCCTAACCATATTCATCAAGGGGAGCTTCATCATAGTATCGGGTTGTTACAAAAGATGAACCACATCTTCCATAATTCGTTCCACCATAATACTGTCAATACAAATGCCAGATCAGCTATAGGAATACAAGAAACTTTTTGACTTGATTGACTCGAAACTTCAAAAATGCTTTCTGAGAACGGCTTGAAGCTGTATACCATATAATAATTTGAAAGAGTACCATTCTTAGAGAAAAAACGAGCAATGGAGAAAGCAAGATATTCAACCGTCCTTTGAGACGGAGGATCCCCAAATACTCTGTATCTGTAATACAAATATCTATCAGGGCGAGCCAAGAAGCTACTAAAACTGAAAACTGAGTCCTAACTTTTTTTTTTTTTTTGCTATACTTCTCTTTCCATATTATTTGCTCATTAACTACAGTCAAACATGATGCAATATGAACAAGAAACAGAATCAGCAATTTATCAAAGCTTATACAAGTAATAAACTTACTGAGCAGTCCAATTCTCTGTCCATAAGACGGGCTTGTTTGGTCTATTTGGACCAGTAAAAGTGTCTCCACAGTTTCTCCCATTGCATGTATTGATCTGCACTTAACGATTATTAATTTTTCATACCATTTTTTTCCATTAAACTTGATCCAAGAGGGTAATGAAAAACTTACCACGGGATCTGGGGCATCTTTCTGCTCGCACATAACCCAGGGAACTCCAGTTTTTAGTCCCACAACCATAGTTCCTGCCCAATGGACGTATCGAGTTCCTAGTCCTCTGAATGCAAGTTGAACAGTATTGTATTCATTTTCAATCTACACGAAGCAATGAAGAAATTGTTATCTCACAGATACAAGGTATCACTAATCTACATACATCAATGTTTTTTTTTTTTTTTGGGTTGTTTTAGTGGAATCTGACCTGGGATAAAATGATAGGACCTCCTTGAGAAGCAAATAACTTTGCATCCTTCATCATATCTATGATCATTTTGGTGAACTTTTTCATGTGGTACTGCACAAGAGAAACATCCAATTTGAGGAGCCATCTGTTTAATTTTGTATATCAAATTATGCAAGTTCTTGGTAGATAAGCATGATAATTACCTTGAATGGTGGATTATCAGATCGGAATGTTATGTTTTTAACTTCTCTCAACCAAAATGGAAATCCACTGCCCAAATTCACATCCGAACAAGCAGAGTGAGCTTGCTTGTTCATTGTAGGAAATCCACTATAAAAATATAATGTTAACCATGGAGAACTTCATTCATACCTATTGTTCCATTCAGCCTCAATAAATGGCCCAACCCTAAGTGTTGCGTACATACCATGATCACCAATCATCTTGACAAATTTCGTCAGATTATTATTTCCTTCAAAATTGAACTGCAAACTCAGGGAAAAAAGTTAAAAACCAGTGTCTTATATTTATAAACAATCCCATATTCGAATACAGAACTTCCCAAGAAAATCTCAAAACAAGAAAACAAAAATGTTACACCATCATTGTTACCTGGCCTTGTACTGGCTCATGAATGTTCCAAAACACGTAAGTCTGAATCACATTCAATGCTCCAGCCTTAGCTTTTCTGAGAATATCCCACCACATCTATTTAGAAATCAAGCAAAATCCCATTGACATAACCAAAAAAAAAAAAATACAAGCAAAAATCTCAGATTCTGAAGTGAAATAAGTACCTCAGTTGGCATCCTGGGATAATGGATTGATCCTGAGAAAAAGAGCTCTCTTTTTCCCTCGATGATCAACGATCGTCCATCATAAGTTACACTCTTTTTCAGCTTCTCTCCATGGACAACAGCTGAAATCATCAACAAAGAAACGACTGCCACTAATGGCACTCGACTAGGTTCTGACATACTAGTATTATTACTCTATTCCTTAACAGAGACTGCCCCAGATTGTAGTTGCCTACGAAATGTTAGAATATATGTTTCATTCAGAGTCAGAATCAGAATCAATGAATTGTAGTACAAAAGTTAGAATGTGCTTTGATTAAGACCTCAGAAGATGTTTTATTTCTCCAGCATTCTTTGTGCTAGAACGTGCTGAATTCTAGTACAAATGTTAGAAATAGTGAAGCAACAACGAGGTTTAACATTATATCTCGTAGAAATTTTTTGTGTGAATGCACTCAATTTTAGCTTTTGGTTCAGGTTTTTCTGACCCCGTTCGTTCTAACTGAAATTCGAAATTGGCGGGTAACTCTTTCTATCTCCACGTGGCATTAGTATTTCCATTTTTTGCTATTAATTATTAATTTATTTAAACAGTTATAATTATTATTGACATACTTAAACCTTAACTCAAAGGAAACTAAAGGAGTTAATAAATTCTTTGAATAATCTCCTAATCCAAGCTTTAGCTTGAACATAACTTGTATTATTACATAAGACTATTGTTAAAATGCATTATCAATATGATTAAGCACTAATTATAATTGTCTATCCATTCATTGTTTAAACCCACTAAAGATTATTGAAGGGCAATTATAATTAAGCACTAATTATAATTGTCTATCCATGATAAACAACAAGTAATATGTATCATACCATCAAATCTCACTAAACTTAATACCAAATGACTTCATTAACACCATCACATGAGACACATACAATTATTTAAACCCACTACATAGTGGGTCACCTCAACTAACCTCATGATTAATCTAACTAACTTGGCACCAAACCATAACATCCCAATCATCTTCACCTTATTCTACTTAATACTTTTATTAAAGGATAATTATCAAATTGATCCCTATACTTTTGAAAAATATTAAATATATTTAAAAATTTGACGCTTTTCTTAAATTTGATTCGTTATTTACCAATTAACAAATTTACTTACTTTTATTGTTATATTTCACATATATTACATAAGAAAATTAAAATAAAATCTTTTAATTTACTATCATAGCAAATAATTCTTCAAAAAATTGAATCCTTTTAAACTTTATTGGATTATAATATAAAATAATGATATTATTTTATTTTTTAAATATTTTTTATTAATGAAATTGAACGACGAGTACAAAATTGAGATAAGAGATAAAATTTTAAATTTATGGTTTTATTTGTTATATTTGCAAAATATAGGGACCAATTTTATAATCACCCTTTTATTAACCGCAAGATAATCTAAAACCCCGACTTTAAAACCGGGTCGGATCATAACTCTGACGTGGCCCAATCTCCGAAAAGGTCGTTTCAAAAAGAAAAAGAACGTAAAACGCAAAAATGAAACAAACGAGTTTGTTGGCGAAGATTGGTTCGCTCAACGAACGCTTCAATGGCATAATTTCCCGGCCAAAAAGAGGTTCCTTTCTATCATTTTTCTCTCAATGTCACTTCTCCATTTTAAAAAAATATTTTTCTTTTGTTTTTTTTTGTTTGATCGATTTTGGACTGTCTCTCCGGTGTTGTTTTGCCCGTTCTCCTCTTCATTTCTTGATTTTTTCTGAATATTTAGGGTTTCGTTGAAAGTTATGTTATTTTGACAGAACAGATGTCTAATTGAACAGACGGTTGTGATCGTGGTTGTCCTCAGGCTTAGGATCTGAGGGTTGGTTGTGAATTTTATATTTTGGGAGTTAAAAAGCCAAAAAGAAAGACTTTTTTTTTCCAAACAAGAAGAAATGAGCGCATCGAGGTTTATTAAGTGCGTGACGGTAGGCGATGGAGCTGTAGGTAAAACTTGTTTGCTGATTTCTTACACCAGCAACACTTTTCCCACGGTAATTTTTTTCGCCTTTTCTTTTATTTATTTATTTGTTTGCTTGTTATTTGTGTAGTTATGGTGAGTTTGATTTGGTTTTGCTTTTCAGTTGATGTGTTGAGTTTTTTAATATTGATGTTTGAGCATACGCGGGTTTCTGAAGAATAACGTGAAAAGATGGAAACTTTTTGAAATTTGACTAAAGAGGGCTTTTTCTAAATCAGGAATTTTATGTAAAGTTTCATTTTGTAGGTTATTTTATGAAGGAATTTGGGAATAAACGAAGATTTATGAATGAAAGATGTTTGCTTTGAAATTGTTTTTGATATTTGGTTTAGAACTATATGCAATCTTGTTCTATTTAATGGATGATTTTAGTTTGGACAAACGAAATAGTACATTTCATTGTCAATAGATAATAGGATTAGATGAGATATAATTATGGGGGCATGGAATTTTTTTTTTTCCTTTTCTTTGAACATTTCAATGCAAAACAAATGCATGCATACTGTGTTTCTGATGTTGTAATATTGTTTTGCAAGAGGATGTTTAGAAATATAGGATCCTTAATGTGATTATTGTCATGTTGTGGGAAACAGGACTATGTGCCGACTGTTTTTGATAATTTCAGCGCAAATGTGGTAGTCAATGGGAGCACTGTTAATCTTGGGTTATGGGATACTGCAGGTAACTTTGCATTCACCCCCTTGTTTCCATTTGCAAATGTTGTCATTGATTTATACTTCTGGGCTGAATTATTATTGTTATTATTATTATTATTATTATTATTTTGGAACAGGACAGGAGGATTACAACAGATTAAGACCTTTGAGTTATCGTGGGGCAGATGTATTCATACTTGCATTCTCTCTCATTAGCAAGGCAAGTTACGAAAATGTTTCCAAGAAGGTGATCATTTATTCTTTTTACTCAGTCTTCTGTCATATTTTTTTCAACTCAAGAGATTGGACGGCATAAAATTTATAACATGTTGATAACTTTGTTTTTGCGTTCATCTCCAGTGGATTCCCGAGTTGAAACATTATGCACCTGGTGTCCCAATTATTCTCGTTGGAACAAAGCTTGGTAAGGTTTTCTTCTGTTCAAACTTGTTGCTGATCTATCTTTATTCATTTCTTAGCATCTGTTGCTTCTGTGCATGGAACTTCTTAATCATTATCTGCTGAGCTGTGTAGCATTTTATTAAAAAATCTGAATAAACTAGTTTTTTGTTGAATATGTATAATTTTATTTTGCATTCTAGAAGTTCACTGTTTTTGTTACACAGATTGAGTTTATAATGATCTCATTTATGCTAAATTAGCTTAAGCATACTTCTCAGAAGTTTTGATGACTAGTTGTACAGCAATGATATCTGATCTATCTCTCGTTCAGGAAATTTCTTTATCGTGTGGTTAGTGTATATTGCATGTCTCTCTCTCTCTCTCTGCCTGAGCAGTGTGTATTGATACTGATCCTTGCTGATCTTTGATGCTAATTGCTTTTGGTTTTAATTTTGGTAAAAATTGCATTTTATGCTTGTTTGCCAAGGAGCATACTGTGGCTATTTCATCCTTTATTGCTTTGTTCAGTGCCCTAGGAAGTTTATATATCGTCCGCTCTATAATCAAAATACTTGTGACCTAACCATTAAACGCAATTTTCCATGTTCATTGATGCTAATTTGAGTATATTGTCTTGGATGGCAAATCTTTCAATTGTCTAAACAAAGCCCTCTGCTAGAACTATGGCTTCCAATGTCAGAACCCATTGTGTGTGTGTGTGTGTGTGAGAGAGAGAGAGAGAGAGAGAGAGAGATAGGGAGAGAATTATTGCTGGAGGTGGTGGTATATTGTAACTAGATCATTACATGTTATACAAGTTCTTTTATTGGCCTTGACATTATAAAAATAGAGTATTGCATAGATATTGTTTGTGTGC
>JAXCLQ010000012.1:1107269-1133894 GCA_035584115.1 Cedrela odorata | reverse complement strand
GTTTTATTATTCTTCCTAATGAGACAGATATTTTGAGGAGTTGATATTTGCAATGATTTTATTCTGTGGACCAATTTCTTTATGGAAGCTTTATTTGTCACTGGGATTAAGAAGTTGAAAGATGATAATGCAATGGGTAATCATTTCAAAGGCTTGTTTTTAGGTGTCAAAATTGATGCTTTGAAAGTTATATCACTGCTTTGTTTTCCTTTTTAATATTTTCACAGAAGTTAATATATAGATGATTTCTTTTATTATATCTTAGTTGTTCGGACCACTGCTCTTTTTGTCAACGGATTTTCTAAATGTATGTTACAAATGATTTTTCAAGTGAGAGATAACCTTTTATTCTTTTTTAATGTCCAATAAACCAGATCTTCGGGATGATAAGCAGTTCTTTATAGATCATCCAGGTGCTGTGCCCATTAGTACCGCTCAGGTAAAGATTTCTGCTTCACATATTCTGACAGCTTGCTTTGCTATTTTATTTTTCCACTTCCAATAATTTGCGAAAAAATTTATTATTTGCAATCTTTTGATTTTTACTCTTCCATTTAATAGGGGGAGGAGCTGAGGAAGTTGATCGGTGCGCCTGCTTACGTAGAATGCAGTTCAAAAACACAGCAGGTAATGTATGTATGAGTATTGCTACATATCCCAAAAGTTATCCCAAATAAATCCTTTCGAAAAGAGGTGTTGCAATATGGCATTCGTCTATTGGATGATCAATTTTCACAATTTGGGATGATACTTTTGGGATACCTAGACATTTTTGTGTTTCATGTATGTTATTACGGACTTCTAATTGAAAGAATCGGTGGATTTTTGTTGCTGCAGAATGTAAAGGGGGTTTTTGATGCAGCCATCAGAGTCGTCCTTCAACCACCAAAGCAGAAGAAAAAGAAGAACAAAGCACAAAAGGCCTGCTCAATATTGTGATTGAAATTAGCTGTAAAGAGATTATGACCCTCTATCCTTTCTCATACTCTTCCTCTTCTTTCTTCCTTTGGTCTTGAAGAAAACCCGGAGGCTGCAAACTGACAAACGTGAAGATCTCTTTGTGATGAATCATCATCGCAAGTGGTTTGGTATTGCTTTTCTTGGAATTGTTGAAGCGCATTACGTAGTTGCCCACCGTTTCTTGACTCCGTGATTGAATATGCTTTATGTATTAATGGGTTGGAATTTCCCATTTCCCACTTAGAAAGAACAAACGTTTCCTTGCTTGAACGTACTAAATATAACTTTGTATTGTTTTTAAAAGACTTGACCGTGTCTGCATCATCTTATGCTTACTTTTTTAATAGACTTGCTAGCTTTTGTTATTGAACCCTGTCCATTCTCTGCCTTATGTTTGCGATCTACCTTTTTGTATAAGCATCCCTCTTCCTGTAAAAGAAATAGATACTATGATTCTACCTTTGTATAAGCATCTCTCTCCCTGTTAAAGAAATAGATGCGATCAGAAATACAACTGTAATGTGGGAAAATGAAAATATAACAGATTATAAATGAGAATAATCCGAGGAAAGCAGTTTTCTAGAGCTTTCAGAATATGCAAATGAACAACCAATGCTCTTGACCCTTAGTTCGAAGCTTCTGATTGATAGAGAAAATTTGCTTGTGTGGGACTGGGATGGTACTTTGGTTCATTGTCACTCAAGTAAACATTAATTGCTTAGTGCGAAGTAAAAGTGAGTGTTTATTGTAAATTTGAACTGTTGTGTTTTTGCATATTCGCCATGGTTAGCATCTCAAAGCAAATTGCAGCTTTTCAAATCGTCATCTCAAAGCAAATTGCAGCTTTTCAAACCAATCACGAAAAAAAAAATTCCTGTATGGAATTGAAAATGAAATCTTTAAAACAAAGCTAAACTAAAAAAAGAGGTGAATTCTTTTCCTATGGCTTTTTAGGAATTTATTCCCTCAAGTTTGCATCTACTGAATGAAATTAAGAACCGGTGATTGGACCACACCTCTGCTCTTTTTCTCACTGTATAAACCATGATATCTCCTCTTTCCAAGATATACAGCTTTCTATTCAATTCAATTCAATTCTCTAAGAAGCTTTTTTTTTTTAATGAAATTTGCATCAATGGCTTCAAAAAGAATTCTCAAGGAACTTAACTGTCACATCCCACAAATAATAGGTGAATCTAAACTATATGTTATATAATTTGGATTCTCTTAACTTAGTAGACTGTATTTTGAGTTGTAAAATTTAAAAGCAAACTCGTAACGAACTGTGTGTTCAAAACGAACAATATATACTCGAGTGTTGAGTCCGGACTGTTACATTAAGAACCTCTTGAATGACCCTCCAATTTCACGCAGCGTAGGTATAATACATACATATACATTAAAACGAACGACTGAATTGCTAATCTTTTCGTATAATTTGTCTCTAACATATGTAATTTTGATGGTGGAATTAAGTCCCTACGGCAGATGATTTGTTTCGTTGGCTAGTAACAATCATTTGGTCAAACTTCATATTGCCCCTTTCTTAAAAATAAATACTATATGAATATGAATCAAACCTCAGTGAACAGGATTCGAATTGCTGACCTCTTTCCCCTCGTTAAAACAAGATAGGTCAAAAGCTTTTGATGTTTTGATCAGCACAGGATGCTAATTCTTTGAGTTGTTGATGCTATTATTCATTTTTGGCAGGTTGCATTTAGGACAAAAGTTTTCCATCCAAATATAAACCACAATGGTAGCATCTGTTTAGATATTCTGAAGGAACGGTGGAGTAGTTGAGAATAAAGGAATCTGCTTGCCGCTGAAATACCAGCCTGGTTTTCACCTGCATTGTCCTTGCACTGACAACCTCAGCACCTACCTCTGCAAGCAGCCATTGTGTCCATTGTGTGTAGAATCAAAAGGTGGCAAAAACAACAGCACCAGCTGGTGTTTTGTATTCTTGTACATGTTGCATTGCTGTATTCCTTAGGATTTCAGTGTGCTCTTCTTGTACAGAAAGTGTATATATATACAAGTTAATGTAAATGAAAAATGCAAGCCGAAAATTAATTAAAAGCAAGTTTCATCTTTCTCTATGTTTTTGTTCCAGTTCTTTCATTACTGCTTCATTGCTTCATTGCAAAATCCAACTGGAGTCCTGTACTCACCATTTCGAAGGTGGTATTTCAATTAAAGCAAGCATTCCCAAAACAAAAAGTCATCTACACTATTTGAAGATAATGATGGATTAATTAGCAATAAAATTATGAGTAATGCAAGTTTTACTTTCAATATGTTCCCTGCTCATCGATCCCAACCCAGAAGATCCACTTGTTCCATAGATTGCTCATTTGTACAAGACTGACAGGCTCAAGTTTGAGGCTGTCTGTGGCACGTACCTGGACTGAGAAATTGGCCATGGGTTAGAATAATGGCTCCTGTGCAATGCACGGACACCTCAGTTTTCTCAAATAAACACATAATTTGCTTAGCAATTGGAACAGTTTGCAGTATATAGTTCTGCAATAATTGTGTGGAATTTCAGTCTGAAATCAGTTATCAATATAAATGATTGTAACTTTGTCCTTTTGTTTTTGTTGTGTGTCGTCTACGGAATGAAAATACTACCTACTACCATACTCACAGTGAAGACTGAAAAACTGTGATTGCTTGTTTAGAAAGGAGAGATGCAAATTGTGGCTAACATGCAAGACATCTACCAATTGCTGCTAGAATTTGCAGAATCCATAACAGCTAACACACTCAACTTTTACTAAGAAGTTAATAGTTATAAATTACTCAGGTTAGGTGATTCCAATTTCACAGCCAGGAAAACATATCTTATGTCTACTTGAACAACAATACAACGAATGAAAATGAGAAGCCTTCAAGGGGTTTTGATTAAATTCATATTGTTAAATGCCAAATTGTATGATACTGCAATGATTCATCGGTGAAATTGTCTCGCAATAAGAAGCTATTAGAACCATCCCACACAAGCAAATTTTCTCCACCAATCAGAAGGTACGAACTGACAGAGAGGATAAAGGTTCAAATACAGTTTCTACTAATCATTTTAGTTTCTTAAATCATTCCTCACAAAATTTTGCTTCTCAGCCTGTAAAAGAACATCCATATAGATATATGCCACAGGCGAAAAGCCCTTCAGCAATTGCAGCAGTACACATTCTTGTTAAACGAACAAGACAAACTACTGATGACCTGAGCAAGAAGAATTCCAAATAAGATTGTTGGTAGTCACGTATACAAAGATTATAATGCGAGTAACAATCAGTAATTAATTTATATCATCCTTCACCGAGAAAAAAAAAATGTCCCAAGACTTTGTGCACCAAGTGACTAACACAATCGATACATCAAGAAATATGGAAAACCAGATGGTAAGAATATAAACCTTCAACACTGTTTACCAACAGGCAGAAAGCACATAAACGCAACGCCCACAGTGGAACAAGTCAAAAAGGCACAGTTATCACCAGAAGCCAGAATCAAAATTCATCCGAGTCTCCACAAGATAGCAAAAAACAAAATGGCATTTGTCATCCAACAAGTCACACCTTGATAGGCTCATAATTTTCACCCACTGCACCGCCTTTCTGTTTCTGGAATTGTATGTACCGTAATGTGCTGGCAAGGAAAGCATCCACAGCTGGATCTGATGTACCAGAGTCACCTTGCATCTCTGCAGTAATCAACTCAATCAGGCTCTGGATTGCAGCAGCATTTATCTGTAAGTTCCCCTTCTCAAAGAAATAAAGATACCTGCATATAATATAATATGAGGATTTCTTCCTGTTAAAAACTAATTCCAAACTCAAGTTCAAATGGAGGCGCAGGTATTACTTGTTCAGTATCTCAACAAAAAGTGTGACCGTTCCAGTGCTACCCCGAGTTGCATTGGACATTTGTTGAGCAGCACTTGCTATTCTTAGTGCACGCTTGAGGCAAAGCAGGACCCTAGTTCAGAGAAACAATAAACAGAGTTTCAAGATGCTTTACCAATGACCATTAGTGATTGCTAATTATTTTTACTACCAACAGTATCTGAAATACAAAACCCTCATTGCCTCTTGCCCCAAAACCACTACCCCAACGAAAAATAAGAAAATAGAAAAACAGCCTCCTCCAGCAAACCATCTTTACTCCATCCAGATAACACGTATGTATGGCAAGACACTAGAGCCCGGTACAATTATTGATTAGAAAACCAGAGTTCAAGACTAATATATTATTTGTACAGAGAGGGATGTAACAACACATAAACAGAAGGCTCATTAACAATATGAAACTTGCAGATCAATTGAAATCAGGTTTCCGACAGCTTGTCTCCATTGCCCACATCTAGTATTACTAAAACCCATGCCATGGGTATTTTCAGAAATTTTGACCAGGGAAGTTCACTGGATAGGCTTCCATTTACGCAAGAGGCATTGTAAGAGATCAAATATACAGCTAGAAATACTGTCTTCGTATAAAATCACGCGCATGAAATGCACATAATAAAGGACAGGCAAGAGCATGTGTATAAATACTTTGAGCTGTTATTGCAAAAACAAATGTATAATAACAAACCTCTCTCCATCTTTTATGCTATCCTGATCATCAACCCAGAAAAGATGTGCGCATGCATAGACAGCTCTGCACTGATCAGGCTTCTTTAAAAGTTTTGCAGAATACTGCAAAGGATAGAGCTTCGTTAGATACAGGCCAACCCAACTCCACAAATAATTAAAATGCCAAACAATAATTACCCCTGTAGCCTTGTGCATTAGAGTATCCCTGTTTTCTACACCAAAGACATGCATCCTCTGAAGAGTTCCAATTATTAAATGTATTGCTGTTACTTGTGCTCGAGAATCCTATAACGGAAAACATATTCAGGAAAAGAAAATAAGTGGAAACTGGAAACTACTCTTGTTTGATGGCACACATTAAAGAATGCTATAAGGAAAGAGATTACTCTCCAGAGGTAATCAACTTACTGAAATTTCTTCTTCATACAAGATATATGCTTGTGTGAAAAATTCATATGCAACAGGTTCTAGATCGCAGTCATTTGCAGCCTGATTATTAAGAAAAAAATGAGAAGTACAGATTAGATATAATAAGCTTCAACAATTGGTCCTCTGAATATTTAAAGATCAAGCATTAGAACGAACCTCTGCACACTGCAAGTACAACCGTAACGCCAATTCAGGTGATGGAACACTATAAAGTGTCTCAATAGTCTGAAACAGTCAGCATGATCAGATTTATTGCATGCAGAAGAAAATACAAGACTAAGACTTGAGCCGATTGAATCTTGTAATTTAACAACATAGTCAATAAATCACTTCAAATAAACCACCCATTTTCCCAAGATTTCTGAGTTCTCTCTCAAATTCCTACAATGATCATACCAAATCCTATCAAGATATTACCTTGTTACATGCGCATGGGCATCCCTCAACCTATAATGGATATATAATCCCAACAGAATCCACAATATGCTAGCAAAGCATCATTCATGTAAACAACTCTTAAATAATGAAAACAATTGCTTCTTTTTGGTTTTCTTCAATTTGGCAAGTGTTTGATTTTCACATAATGGAATTGATAGATAGATCATATAAATAACAAGCTACCTGATGTAAAAGCTGAAAAATTTTCTTTGGTGTAGTTGATTCCTCTTCTCCAAAAGGATTTTCATCATGGCCTTGAAGCTGTCGAACCAACTGCATATTGTAGACAATGTAAATAGGAACAACGGGAATTTGTCAAGGAACCATTGATCCCAAAAGCTTAAGCTAACATAAGCATTAAGTATATTCATCTTTTCTATACTCTAACCATGAAAGGCAGCAATATCAACAGCATACAGCTAATAACTAGCATGGGACTACCAATAACTAAAATATTACTTATTGCAGAATCCCAACAACGATTTTAAAAACTCAAAAAAATTATAAGCATTTACATAAGCTGAAAATATAGCAACACACCTTAATAGAAGAAAAAACAAGGGGAGGAACACTAAATGGCAGACGCTTGGGTCCTCCAGTCAAAATATGCTTCCTCACTGTACATATGATCTGCAATGTATAACATGTATTAAGGCATTTCCAGATATACTCGTAAACGAAGTCTGATAACAAAGGGAATGCATCATATTACAATAGAGAAGTTTCTAGACAAACTTAAATACATTTTGACCAAATTAACTCATAGAATATTATAGAAGTTTATATTAAAAATATTTGCATTTCAGATCACTTGATACATCAGTCTGCGCTCTTTGGTTGATCAACTCATAGTTCCAAATCAAGAAACTCGGTTTTTTAATTAATGTCAATAACACCAGTCACACCAGCAGGTAAATTTCTCTGTTCACTTTGCATTTTCCGTGCATAGAATATACAAATCACTTGAAATATCAGTCTGCATTCTTTGGTTTATCAATTCATTGTTCCAAATCAAGAAGCTCAGTTTTTTAATTAATGTCAACAACACCAGTCACACCAGCAGGTAAATTATCTCTGTTCACTCTGTATTTTCCAAGCATACAATATAAAAGTCCAAAAGAATGCTAAAAATACCATTAACTTTCTGTTAGGCTTCAATCCATTTTCCAAGTTTTGAACACAGGAATTAAAAGCCTAAAATGAAAATGGCACACATATTGAAGAAGGAAGAAGCCTTAATCATTCAACCCTTAATACAATAAGATATCCATTTTTATTTGAAGAACCTAGAAATATGAGATCACAAAGGTAAAACAAGATTTAACATGTATGAGATTAGTCGCCCAGGGACATTTTCACTGTGACAAATACCTTAAACATCTCCTCTTGATCATCATTGTGAAGCATCTGAATAAGACGTGCAACAGAATTCTGCTCTTCCTTGAAGTCATCTTCATCAACCTAAATTAACAGAAAAGGATACAAACCATTTCAGTGAGAAAAACTGCCAAACGTCAGGACTCCATCCCAGAAGCAAACTAGGCCAAAATAGCAATAGACAAGAATTAAGAAGGAAATATAGCATATATTGGTGCATTACGGGAGGAAAGACACTTCTGCAACTATTCAAATAACAAAATTAATACTACAGAGAAGTAAACTCCAAATAACCTCTTCACGAAGAGCCCCCTCCAAGTCCTTAATAAGCCCTTTAATTAATTCAAACAATGCCTCCACCTACAAACAGAAACAAAATAAGAAAGGATAGAAAGAAAAAAGAAAGCATAAAACATAAAAAGGAACAAAACCACATCACCAGGAAGCATACTTGAAACAAAGGATAAGTGGATATGTAATGGGTAGAAACATACCTTGTCAGCAGTTGAAACATGAGTGTTGTTTTTCATAATGCTCTGAATTATAACAGTTGCCACGACTTTCTTTGTTTCACCGTCAAGGTATTCCATCACACAAGTATAGTTTGAAAGCTTCAGGACGGTGACAATGTCATTATATTTCTCCAGTGGAGCACTTAAAAGTGCAACAGTCTGTTTCGTTGCTTTGCTGTCTTCAAGTTTCCCTTTGCCAGAGAGTTTATTAACACATGCTCCCTGAAGAATAATACAGACAAAAAAGCACCTCCATGCTGAATTTCATTTATAATAACCTTTACAACAAGCACCCTCTATAGAATTCCATATTAAATGACTCCCATAATAATAAAAAGCAAACCTGTGTGCACAACTATGAAACTCAAAAATACGAACAGACCTTATTAAGTTGCATACATTATTCATGCATGTAATAATCCAAGTTATAATCTGATCTTGCAAAAGAGCTTCCAAAGTTCCATTCCACTCCCAAACTCAACTTCAGAAAATAGATTTTCTACCTCAAGAATGCAAACTTAATCCTTCATAAAGAACAGTGATATGCAAAAATACTGTATAATATGCATTCATTGAGACATGCATTAACTAATTGACATGTCAGTTCTTTTTAATAAAGTTATTCAAACACATACACTATGGTATTTACTTATGTAGCACATTTAAATTTAACATTGAAGAAAACTAGTGCGCATTCATACATGTATTTCCTTACTGGCTAGGGGCGGGAAAGACAAACACCTGTAAACTTAAATAGTAGTATCTCAGTGACCTGGTTTACAAGGCATACCTGAAATGCAGCATGCATATTCAATTGAAATTGGAATAGATACATGCCAGCACTTGATCTGCATAATCAAGCCGATCAGGATGCACATGGAGAGTAAATGTAAGAAGAGACGAATATAAAGTTACAGCTCCAAGGATAGGCATGTCAGGCTGTGCTTCTATCACCTGCATCATCACATAGGCATCACAATCCCATTTCCAGCTACCAAAATAAGTATATGAAAAATATTTTGCAATGAACGAGGAAAGTAAGTTAAAAGAAAAAAGTTTGGAAGGAAAAATGAAAGTCTCCAAAATATGTATAGTAGGAAACTGAACATGCACACAAAACCCATATGTTGCAGATTCCATATATTCCTTCACTTCTACATTTTTTATCTTTGAATTCCTCGGTGATAATACAAAGATTTATCTTCCCTATGGCATTGTTCAACTTGGAAAAAGCTTCTACTTGCAAGAACTCAGGTAACACTTCTGCACTTGAAGCAGCATAATTCGACAGTCTTTCCATCAATCGAGATAGAACAGTCTTGATGTCAACAGATGGCTGAGAAACACATGCAAAAAAGTGGGGAGAGGTTAAAAATCATATTTGTGGGCTGAAATTCATTGCATTTATGGCTTTAACATCACTGAACAGGGAAGGAAATCTCAAATTAGATGCAAGGGCCAAGCACACTAATATTTCATGAACAGAAAAACACAAATATTCAACTAGTTACATAGAAGGGGACAAGGTACAAACTCTGATACCAGCTATGCACACCAAATTACATACCTGAAGCTGCGGGAAAGCACCCAAGAGTATTTCAAGAGTTTGCAAATGGTACTCATCAGGGAAGACTTGAATGATGCAATCCATCAGATAGTACTGCACAATCTCATCTTTACAATTGACAACCTGTCAAAGATGCAAAACCCATTGTTGTAAGTTAGCATGTAAAAGTCACCTATTATAAAATTTGAACAATATAACCTACTAAAAGGGAACAAAATGTTGGACAGACCTGCTCCAGAATTCTTGGAAGCACAGTTTCCTTGTACATATCAAGGTCAACACCCTCTATCTGACTAAGGAAATGCAGGTTCTTCCCAACCTAATTAAAAAAAAAGTGGAGGCAAAACCGAAGCTTTCCATAAGCGTGCACTGAATTGGGTGAAAATTAGGGCAGTGACATTAACCATATACAGGTTACTGATATTACAAGATCACGTAGCTCGCTCCTTTCTTTCTCCCGTTTATCCTTGTCCCGGGCAGGTCCCTGCAGACCAGAAAGCCCGACAGCAAGCCTCAAATCAGGGTCTGCTAAGAGTATGAATGACTCACAAGCAGTATAACACCTGCATGACCAGAAATCATGCCCTCATGATACAAATTTACCTCCATCACATGCAAGAGATTGTGGTACATGCATGCCAAACATGAGAGCAGGTAACAGTCCACAGATGTTTCAACCAACCTGATGTTGCATCCGCACCCATAGTTTGTTCATCTCTGTGAAGTTTTGGAGTACAAACTCCACAGCATCATTGACAGTGTCAGCATCCCTGCAGAAACCAACAAAGCAATCTAAAATCAGGTTCATTGCTAATAAACTCACTATATTACTGATTCTAAACAAGAATATATGATAGGAGACTTGATCAACAAAAACTGAATAAGGCAGTTAAACAGCAGAACAAAAAGGGAGGGAAAGAATGATAATGTAAATTTATCAATCATTGCCAACAACTCAAGTAAAAATTCATAACCACTTAAATTCTAGTGATCTTGAAATGACAAGAGACAGATGGTTCAAACCATTGAAAAATAAAAAGAATTTGAAAAACAAAGAACGATGACTTTTTCATATAAATTGAAACACACCAGCTGCAACCAACAATACTTAGCACCTATATACTCAAGTCACTACAATGTTATCAACCACTACCCAATACCATGAAACATCAACCACTACCCAGTACCATGAAACAGCCTCCAGAGCACCAACCTCTCCCACTGAACCATAGAGAATTAAATGATCTTCAAATTATTTAAGACAGATCATTTAAGACGTGACAACCGTCTAATATCCTTACCCTTCATACGCAGAACCAATGTCAGGTAATTTATCTCTGCTAACTAGTGAGAGGTAACTCCTCAGGAAGAGCCCACAAACAGGATGCTGAATACCACGGCACATTTCAACGAGATCTTTAAGAACATCCTTAGCAGGCGCTTCATTAGATTTGATATAAACAGACCCTACTGTACAAAGAAGATACCTGAGAGAAATCACAATAACTCATAAGTTGATGCAAAAAGAAAACCTTATGCCAAAACAAATAAAGTCCCTCAAGTGCACACTCCAAACTGCATTATGCAGCACACACTGCCCAAACAAACAACAAACAATTGGCATACAAAACGCATATTGTTGTTTCATTTAATAGATAATTCCACTTACAAACTAGGCAACATGTTGCCAGCATGCTGCACAAGCTCGTACATATCAATGATAGAGCAACCACGACGATTCTCTTCCTTAAAGAACATCCCGAGCTTCCTCAACTCGTCAAATGCTCGCATATCTATTGGATCAATCAGAAATCACATTTCCTATTTCAATTGAAATGAGAACAGAAACTACTCGATCCAAAACTACGGCAGAGTAGATCATAGAGATCAGACTTACAGAGTTGATAGTACTTTTGCGGAGAAAGCTTCGAAGTCCTAAGCTCAGATAGCATCTGAGCAGAATATTTTAAAGCATCTCTGAGATTATTTGAGTCCTGAGAAAACATAAATCATAGTAACTATTCAAATTAACAAACATAAAATTGGGATTTCTATGTGAAAACCCATATATTGTTCCTATTTCTAAGTCATCGTAAGGGAATTTACAATTCCTTTCGTTTATACTCCAAATTTTCCAGGGAAACAAAGAGAGCTTACCAGAGCACGATGCATGTAGAAGGCGTTCTGTTGAAGGCCGGCGATTCCGGCGGCTAGCCACTTCTCTTCGTCTTCGACTCCGTCCACCATCATTTTGTCTCTCTAATCGCTGCTCAGTTGTTAACACGAGGTTGCGTTTGACTTGCTATAAAGTACGAACCTCAACTGCCTATCAGTCAAGTCTCTGCGTCCGCGTGATCTAGTGCTCTTGAAGTGTACCTTCTCAGTAAATCTCCACCGTTGAATCTTGTGAGATATCTATTACTAATATCGTGTTAAGTCAAGCTAAAATCGATTCTCTCTTATAATACTTTTTTTAAAAAATAGATAAACATTTCAATATTAAATTAACATTCCACATTTAATAATATCAAATTAAACTATTTTGTCATTCTTATATTAATAGTTAATAATATGTAGTCCATAATAATAATAATAATAGGCCATTTACATATGCTTTATATCCAGTCCATCAAGTATATATCAAATACATTATTAACTTATAATTAAAATACACTTAAATATTCAGTTAAGAGGACTGATAATATAATTATTTAACAAAATTAAAAATAATTTAATTATTTTATATTATTTTTATTTTTAAAAGAAAGAAAATGTAAGAACCTAGATGTTATTACCACCCTGTATTAGTTTGAAGAAAGCAGTGTTCACGGGTTATCAATAGAACTCATTCCTTGCTCATTAGACATCAGGAGGATTGCGCCACCGGTTGACTAATTCGAGGCTGAAAATTGCAAATTAATAATACTGGAAAAAAAGGATTGAACCCGCGGGTTAACACATATTTTCATTTACTATTACAAGAACAAAACAAAAATATTTGCCTTTATCAATCTCTACCAATTTTAAGCTACAAGCCTATTAACTATCCTCCAGTATAAAAATTTTCCCCAAACAAATGAAGCTGGAATCACCAAAATCGTATCAAACACGCTGGAATGCAGACAACAAATTCTTTTCACACTTTTCAGCACTGGGGCTGGAGGTAACTAGTAGAGTACAGCTTTATTCTTCCCCTCTTACCTCCCAGATCTTTTTTGAGGAAAGAATTTCAGAACGGCACAGTGAATGGCATTGAATTTATGTCAGCTTCGGGCAAGTAACAACCACTTCCTATATCTTCTTTTCAGAAAAGAAATTCAGAACGGCACAGTGAATGGCAACGCATATATTTCAGCCTCAGGCAAGTAACAAACACCTGGCCAAGTAGTCGAGTTTGCAAGACTTGTACCAACACTATCCAATTCACACTCTTTAGCCCCGCTTCTCTTGTTTTGCTTTGTCTCAAATAGCCATTCCTGATCGTCATAATTAGGACAGTCACTCTGCATCGGAGTTGGAATCCAGTTCTCAATTACATCCTTGAACTTTAATTCTAGCTGAGGGGGGCAACGACCACACAAGTTTGATGGCACAGATGTATCAGCCGGTTGAGAAGAACTTTTAAATGCCCGTTTAGAGAGGCAGGGTTTTTGAGCTGAACTTTCAAATGCCCGTTTAGAGGGGCAGGGGTTTGTAGCACAACTTTCAGTTACTCCAGTAGAGAGGCAGGGTTTTTTAGCAGAATTTTCAGATACTCCGGTAGAGACGCAGGGCTTTTCTTTGCTCGGTCGTATTGCAAGTTCAGGACACATCTTTCCAGAAGCAGAACAAGAGTATTCTACCCCTTCTTTGCCCAGTCTAGGAGCAGGTTCATGCATCACTTGAATAGAGGCATCATCAGTCTTTCCTGTGGCAGTGCAAGGCTGTTCCTTGCTGGGTAGCACTTCTAGATCTTTGTGCCTTTGGGAAGGCAACCGGATCCGAATAATGCTTCCTTCACATTAGTAATTACAATTGAAGAAAGAACATCAGTGCCTATGTGTATCAAACAAACCCAACAAGTAAACAGCCTCGCCCAGGTAAGGGAAAAGCACAAAAGGGCTCACCAGAATTAGGCCTCCAATCAGGGTGCGAGCTCAGTTTCTGTCTTTTATTGCTGTTAAGAGTGCTGTCAGAAGAAGTCTGGGATCCAACTGGATGTGGATGCCCGTGTTCTTCAGTAAGGCTACTCTTCTCAAGCTGTTCTGATTCTTTTTCTGTTCTCTTTTGAAGGTCTCCTCCTTTTTGATCTTCTTCGCTCTTTTCATCCTTGTGCCTTTTCTTATGACTCTGCTTCTTACTTTCAATCTCTCCACTTCCCCGGGCCTTCTCTTTTTTTCTTCTATCTCGTTGTTTCTTCTTCTTCCTTTCTTTCTTGGCCTTCTCTCCTTCTCTTTGAAGCTTCAAATCACAAGAGTAACCATCAATTTGAGAACATACTGAAGCACGAAAAACCAAAATAGTCCGTACATTCTTTCTTGGCAATGTCACAGAGAGAATGTGAATGTGCAAATACAAAACAAACAAGTAAGAGCAATAGCAATGTATAGTCTGCAAGCAGCAACATGGCATCTAAGCGAACAAAGTTGGAAAAATATCATATAAAGATCTTTGGTAAGAGTGAAAACAAGATGTAACAAGATTAGTGGTCCAGGCAGACTTGTGCCAGAGACAGCTCCCCAAAAAAATTTCTAATATTGGTAAGAATAAAATTTAGATATTCAAAATGTTTTAGAATACTGGCAATGAAATCAACTTTTCTATCCTCACAACATACAATTTGGGAAAATAACTGGTTTATCTATCACTAACAAACAACAAAACAATGGCTACACAACAAATAGTAAAAAAACAAAGATAGAAATGAATAGCAGTTCTCATCAGCTTGTGGCCACATCCAGCAGTTAGACATCAAATTATTGAGATTGTTCTTAAAGGCAATGACCAGCCTCGTTAGAAGAGTAAGAGGCAGTGTGTTTATACTCATTGATTTATACTAGTTAATAACCTATAAAATATCCACCACTAGAAAATGATAACACCATGATTTGTTTCATCCAATAACTTTTACTTGATGCTGGAGTTATTTTACTTCAAAATTGAAAAAAAAAAGAATATTTAAAGAAAAATCCCAACATCTTGACATAGAGTGAACTTTTCAACACTTTGAACTCTTGATATTATGCCTTGAATAACCTCCACACTCTTCAGCGCGAGATTCTGGGGTCTTGCGTGTCTAACATTTCACCACCAAGGCAACTTAAACGTGAATTGTTTTCCATGCATAGGCTAATATGAAAAACAGTGTTTTTCACCCAACACTCATATGTCATACAACACCTAGTCAGACATTTAACAGCTTTAAACCATCCAAAGCATGAGCCAAACATTTTAAAGCTTAAAACCATTTAAAGCACTAGTGAGACATTTAACAGCTTTAAAACATCTAAAGCATGAGCTACAAAGAACACAATTAAGTGATCTCCGTAGTTAACATGTCAGAATATACAGAGGCCTAATCAACCATAACTAAAGCCAGATCCATGTGGAAACCAATCTTAAACAAGGAATCCAGACACTACACAGTAACAAAGAAGTTAACAGCAAGCACAAGATTCAGCTGGATCTTGAAGAGTTGCACAGTATTACAAGAAACATCACAGAATCAGTTGGAAAACTCAAAATTTATGATAAAACTTTGTAGCAGCTAAAAAATTGTAGCCAAAAGTAGATTTTAGCAACATAACCCTTTCGTACAATGCATAAGAAAGGTAAAGAACCGATTCAGTCACAAACTTAAAGTTTTAGGTCTATTAATTAGTTAAAGCGCATTTCACAATTTTGATGGAGATGGTACAAATAAAATAACGATTGAAAAAATGAGCTCTAGTTCTATTTAACTATTTAAAATTTGTTAACAAAGTAAAGAATTAAAGTCTTCGAATAAATGGTACAAAACGTCATTTTCTTATTTATTCGGCTGTGTTAGCAGCCATAACAAAAGAGAAAAAAGAAAATCCTACAAATCTTGGAAGAGCTAGGATCAATTCTTGTACTATTTAGACCGAAAAACAAGATGAAGTAACAAACCCTACAACACAACACAATCCCAAATTGATTGTTCTTGAATACAGTCCTTTATTTTTCTTTTCTTTCTACTTATATTTAGGTGAAATGATCAATACAAAACCGAATCGCAATAGAGTTCAATATACACAAATCATCACATCAGACGATTGGCAGTCAGTCGAGCATAAACGCTATAAAGTCAACTCAACATAGCATCGAATCCACGAATGCTCAACAAACAAACCTTAATCGATTCGATCAAAGCCTCATCGCGAATACCATTCCTTACGTATCCAGGTGGAGGATATGGAAAACACCGAGACATAGCTTGGTTTGTAAAATCAAATCAAATGATGCCAAGATCTGACAATGAAAATAATCTAACCCTAGCTTAAAGCGTAAAATTAATCGATGAAAAGATCATAGCTAGGGTTTCAATCTTCGGTTCAGTGAGGAATCAAGCGATGTTCCCGCCAAATTATTTGCATTAAGGTAGAGATATAGCGAATTGATTTTTAGGGTAGGGGTTTGGAAAGGCAAGAATCGAGATCCAGATCTAAACAGCACCTTGGATCCAAGGAAGTATTGTTACGGAGCCTGAAGAGGGGGTATTTATAGCGAGATTGAGACCACCATCGTTAAGTGCGTGTTTGGAAACACCGGATATTCAACACGTGGAAGATTGTTTACTTTGAGCAAGTCTGTTTGGCAACGGAAGGGACCATACTCCTGTGACGGGATTGATTCAATGTGATCCACAATTTTTTTTTTTTTTTATACTTCAATTTTATGCAAATTTTACAAAATCAAATTAAATTAAATTAATTATTAAATAAATAATATAACATAATTAATTTAAATTTTAAATTTTAAAATTTTTATCACATAAATAATTTTATCAAATTAAAATTTAAAATAAATTTATTTATAATACAATTAATTATTTAAATAATTATATTATACTAATTTATTTATAATTTAATAAATTTATTTTAAAATTTTAAAATTTTTATTTATTTATTTTTAAAAATTATTTAAATTTCTAATAAAAATAATTAATATTATTATAAATATTAAATAAATATAATATAACATAAATATAATACAATAATACAAATTTTTCTTGCGCAACCAAATACTAAACACAAATACTCTAATTATTTTCACGCTTATACATACACAATTACGTATAATATAATATCTGAAATACGAGCTATCACATTACTACACAAGCATTTGGGTTTTCATCGCTGAAAGCAGTGGTGTACTTAACTTCGAAAGAACTGGCCCGTGCGAGAGGGGCGGCTTCCGGGTCCACCAACACGTTTCGCACGTACCCCGGTGGGGCCTTCTTATCATACGCTTCCGGGGCATACGGATGAGGCACTGCATCGAACGGCACATATGGCCAGAACTCCGCCCTCTTTCCCGTTCGATGTCTGACACGTTGCAGCACTTTGTTGGGGTCCACGTAGCCGATTACCGTTAGCTTGCTTTGTTTGGGGTCCACTTCCACTTGTGTCACCCCTTTCATTCCTTCTACTGATTTCTTCACTCTTCTCACGCAGCCTTCGCAGTCCATTTTGATCTTTATCTCCACCGTCTGATGTTATCACACATAATGTTAGGATTATTATCAAACTCGTCCTTGAGATGTGAAAATATAATAAATTAGTTCATAAATGTATCAAGTATGACAAATTAGTCCCTGTCATTATCATTCTACTTCTATAATCAAAACTAACAAATTTGTGAACTTAAAAAAATCAAATTTCTAATTATAATATGGTCGAGTTTGATACATAATAATAGGAATTCGCAATGATCCGGAATCACTAAGAATTAAATAAAAAAAATTATTATCAATTATTTTAAAATAAATTTGGATTCTAAAATTTATAAATCAAATTATTTATAAATTTTAGTTTTAAAATCGGAACCAGAATTAATTTTGCATACGTTACGTAATAACACCAAATGATGTAATACACTTTAACATATTACAAAGAATTAACACAAAACAAAACCGAAGAATATCAAAAGTGCTTTTTAGACGAAAGCAAATGTACAAAAGCACTTCTAGCACTTGTACGTCTGAATCTGTAACGGAAAGTGCTTTTGACACAACAAAAAGCGGTGAAAGCGCTTCCTAATACAACTTAAAGGTACCTTACAATATACAAACATAACTGTATAAATTAAAGTAAAATAATTGGTGTTTCAAGCTTCAGAAGTTAAGTACGTACCTGTAATTGCTTAAGCTTTTTGAGTTTATGACTGGTATGAGACGACCAGTCACATAGCTCAGAGACGTATGCTAAGAAACCCATCACAGCAAACAACAAGAACACGTTCGAAAAAGTGATTCTGAGCAAGCAAAAACTGCTTAAGCAAAGATGTTAATCCAAGTGAGTATTCTAGTTCTGTATAAGATGAACAATACGAACGGTAAAAGTATTTGAGCTTTTAGTTGTTATGGACTGACACGTTCGTTGTAAAGCACGTGGAAGAATCTGGAAGTCACACGTTGTCCCTAGGGCGTGTTTGTTTAGAAGGAAAGCTTTTTTGAGTAGTGGAAGTACTTCTGAGACATTGAAGCTTTATCAGAACGTTGTTTCCATGATCTCGGAGATATTAGCTTAGCTCATATTTCCAAGTACATATATACACAGAGTACTGTATGCTTATAAATATAACTGGCTTTCAGACAAACAGCCATCTTTCCCCTCGAGAGTTCTCGTTACTTCCATTGCTTTTAGCTTTTAGGATTGAACTACAGCTCCAAAAATTGACGTACATAGGCTGTTTAATGAAAAGGAAGGGGCTTGATCGGGACAAAATTGACAAAAAAAAACTCTTTAGAAAGAATGGCCAAAAGGCCCAAAAGCCCAAAATTTACTTTTACAAAATCACTTTTTCACTCAGAAGCTGCTTCTTGCTGTGCGTACTGTGTTGTTCTGCAGATCTAGTCGATAAGCTATTTTGACTTGACAAGCTCGTGTCTTAAATATAAACTACGCACATCAACATATTGCTAGCTTCGTGCATCTCGTATCATATGAAAAATAATTTTCCTGGAAATTAATTCAGTCCATAAGGTAACAAGAACTCCTTGCCTTTTGAGTACAATAAATAATTCTCATTTCCTTTCTGCGTGTTACAGCTGAAGCCATGAATTTATATTCTCAAAACCCTACAGCTGCTTCATTTTCTTCTTCGTCAGTTACTGTTTCCAAGGCTTTCTTTGTATTAATATGTTTGTATAAAAATGGAGTGGCAGCTGATGTGCTGCAGCAACCCTACCGAATAACGAAACGGTGCCGGCTGTATTTGTGTTCAGAGATTCGATAGTGGATCCGGGCAACAAAAAAAATGTCAAGACTATAGGCAAGTGCAATTTTCCACCCTATGGCAGAGATTTTATGGGTGGAAAGCCAAATGGAAGGTTTTGCAATGGAAAAATACCCTTAGACATTATAGGTATATATGTATATATCAGAGTTGTTCAAGAAATCATTAACGAATATAAAGGCAACTGTGGGAGAAGCAGCAACAGCAAATATACTTTCCAAAAGCATTTTCATGGTGTGTTCAGGGAGTGATGATATTGCAAATACATATTTCTCGACGACATTCAGGAGAACACATTACGATATAAATTCCTACACAGATTTGACAGTCAATTCAGCTTCAAGTTTCTTGTAGGTATGTATCACTTCTTCAGGAATAGCTGAACAGAAGTCTTACAATCAGTTTGCACATCAATGGCAAACTGTAAACGATTGATGAATTAATGCATCAGATGTGATCGAGGATAATTAAATTGTCCCTTCTTTCATGCATTTAATAGTATTATGTTGACATTTTGTGTTGACTGAAATTGAATTAATGGTTTGAAGTAGTTGGAAGTTGATGAATATGATGAGACATGTCTAATTATCTTCTGTTGAGTTCTACTGTTTGGTTGTCGATTCACTGGGGTACACTGTACAGTCTGTACTTTAACTAGTTTGACTAACTGATGAAAAAGCGACGTCGTACAGGAACTATATGGAGTCGGAGCAAGAAGAATTGGAGTATTTAGTGCACCAGTAATCGGGTGCGAGCCATCACAGAGAACACTCGGTGGAGGCATAGAAAGAGGCTGCTCTGATTCTGCCAACCACGCAGCACAAATCTTCAATTTCAAGCTGAAATCTACCGAGAATCTCTGAATCAAAAGTTTCCAGACTCCAGATTTGTTTATCTTGAAGTTTACTCTCCTCTTCTTTCTCTTATCCAAAATCCTGCTCAATATGGTAATTAAAATTTACACTTTCATAAGCTTCGATCTCTGTATGTTCATAAAGTTTTAAATTGAAGACTAATGTCAAACCACACAGCCTTAGTAGTTAAAAATCCTCTTAGGTTCAGGTTGGTAGCCTGATCTGAAGGGAATCTCAATCCCCAATCTCTTGATTGAATCTATTGAAGAAGTAACATGTCTGCTTGACTGCCAATCTGTATTAATCCATTTTTGCTTATGGTTTCAGGTTTTGAAGTGGCAAATAAAGGATGCTGAGGCACTGGAAATATGAAGGTCAGCATACTGTGTAATCGTTCCGAGGATGCACATATATGTAAAGATGCCACAAAATGCATATCGTGGGACAGTTACCATCCAACAGAAGCAGCTTACAAGATCCTTAGCAATCAAGTTCCTAGCAAGTAAATGGACAAATTTTTGTAAGATAACATTCTCCTCGTCCGGCTCCTTCTGGGTTAACATTGTATTGTGCTTCTGTATTTAGTATTTAAAGTGAATGAAAATCCAATAGCTGTAACTTTATATTGTATAGCAAATGGTATTTCGACCAAATTTCAGTTCTTGAGAAGAAAACCAACCATTCTTTCAAACTTACACGAAAAAAAAAATATACATATAACCAGTTCTGAATACATTATTCCCACAAGCATTATCTAAATCGATCAACTCCTAATGCAAATATGGAGTTCTTTTTTGACTGACCTAGCACTCCTGGCATTGCTACAAAACTGCATGCTCGCTAATCTAACTACAACAAAACTATAGGAAACAAACTATACACAAGAAGGAAGACAAGGCAAATGATATAGTTGCCACGAAAAAGGAATTAACGGAGCTTGTTTTGAGCAACAGCCTGACATAACTCATCCTCATAGAACAGAACTCGATTAGAAGCCAACGATTTGCAAAGGGGCTTCGGTAGAACAGATGGTACCATACACCTTGAAGGGAATGCTGAATCTTGGAAGAGAACGGCAGCAATTTGTCGCATCTCTGTGATTTTCATGCGAGAAGGTGGCCGGGGACCATGCCTTGGCGCTTTTGGGGTATGTGGACTTGGCACTAAAACACCCCTTCCTCCCTTGCTGCAAGTGTAATGTTTTCAGAAAAGACAAAAAACAAGACTAAACTAAACAAGCATTTAATATATATATATATATATATATATTGAAACAACAACTAAGACAATAGACTAAACAAAACAAGCATTTAACATATATATTGAAACAACAACTAAGACAATACAGTGTTAGATGCCTACGTTATGAAAGGCCAATGCTCAGTTGGCCGTGGGGTAATAGTTTTCAACATCTCCTGCCGAGAGCGATCTGGCGTGGTGTAATTAAAGTAAAATTGTCTTGCATACACAACCTGTCATTAGTGAAAATAACCAGGTTCATCCAACTTCAACATTAAAAACATCACACACACCCAGAGCGACAAGAAAGAGACTTACAGCCGTCCTAATCCTTTTAGAAACATGAAAGACTGCCCTCAGCTGGTCATGATGCAGGTGACAAAGTATTTTAACCTCAAGCATCACAAAACAACACAAATCAGTCTCAGGGGGGAACAATTATTTTGTAATGAATAAATAGCAAGAAGCATTAATTGACAATAAAAGGCATGAGTCCAATTACGTTTAATTTGTGGTTTCGCTAATTTTCTTGGCCAGGCTATTTTGTTTACCATTTAGCAGCATAGCTCTCTTTTAATATTGGCACGTTGCATCCGTCCACTTAACTATGCATTACTATCTGTTGATAGTTGCCTCAATAATTTACTCAAAACTTAAAACACCTTGAGATAGATGAATATGTCAAAGAATAATCATAACTATATGATTGAATTTCTAGATAAAATTGAAAGAATAATAAAAGATAAATTCATTTACTACACCAACTGGTCAAAATCATCAACTTTGAAAACGGTAATTTCATTACATGGTCAGCAGCACATGAATTACAGTCCCAAATTCTTTTACCTAAAGATATTAAATTCAAAACAGAGATTCAAAAACATGGGCATGTTTTCACAATCATATAAAACCTAATCAATAACTTTCAGAATAAAACAAAAATAGTCAAACAACTTAACAAAAAAACCAATAAAAACAATACCAGCAAATCTATAGGAAGAGCCTCTAGCCTCGACTCTGACACAGAGTCTTCCTCTCTCGGTGTCTTCGGAGTTCTCACCAAATGATTCTGCTTGAGCAAGTCAACAGGAGATAACATTAGAGGGGTTTTATCAATACCATTGCTTTCAATGACAAGATCATCATCTTCCTTCTTGGCATCCAACACAGCGACTCTTTTCTTCCCCAAATCAGTACATGGCTTGGCAGCAGAGATCTTATTGTAGCGAATCTGAGCAAGAGCACCTGGTTTCAGATACCGACTGCTGGAGTTCCGCAATCGTCTCTTTTGTTTGGGAGTTTTTGTTTTCCCATCTTTTGGAGATACTTTTCCCATTTTTTTCTTCTATATCTCTTTTTTATTTAGATTTTCCCCTTATATCAAATTATTCAATCAAACAGTCACAAATTGAAACCTGAAACATGCAATTTCTAAAAATTATTTCATTCAAAAGAAATCCCAACAAAAAAAAAAAAAATCAGATTCAATTAACAATTAAATCATAAACCTAGCAATTAAAACCATCAAAAAACCTTATATATTGCCAAACAGGAAATGAAGTTCTCATTAGAAAATTAATCGAATTAAATAAAATGAACCAATCGAACTTACATAACTACGCATTGGAAATCTCCTCAGCAATCTTCAATTGAATTTCCTACAGAACGAAACACGGTTATAGAGTTAATCAAAAACCCCAACAACATTGATCACAAGTAGGAACACTAAGTAACCGATAAGCAAATCAATACGATAATCATACTAACCAGGTATATAACTGAACAGAGAAATTATAAACTATATCGACAAATTGAAACCCTAAATCAAGTTCAAAAGCTTCAAATTAAATACTAACCTTAAAATTAAACAAAATTTGAACTAAAAAAATCATCAAAACAAGTGATACCGAACTGTAGAGTAAGTCTAGAGAGAGAAAAGAGTTTCCGGAGAGAGAGAGAGAGAGAGAGAGAGGAAAGAGAAGAAATGGGGCCGCTAGGGTTTGGTCGCTATTCGAATTGCTTTCTAGTGCCCGCCAAATTTTTCAACACAGTCGCAGTTTCCATCGCCAAGAATGCAGAGATGAATATAAATTTGATTATTCATACACGTGGCGGTATATGATTGAGTGTTATGAGAGGTGGGGCAAACTTGTCTTTATTGCTTAGGTTACTGGGCCACATCGGACGGCGGAGATTTCGTGGCTTAGATTTATAGATTAGATTTGAGTTAGCATAAATAGTGGGGTTTTATTTAATTTGAAAAAGAGGGAAATGAAAATATATGTGAAATGACTTAACTACCCATGAGATTCCATCACATTTGAAAATATCATCCGTGCGATTATATTTTTCTTATTTATTCGTTGGTACCCTCCAAGGAATCCAATGAAAGATTAACAATTTTATTTTAAAGGACGGGTACGAGATGAGAAAGGGTAATTTGGGAATTTAAATCTTTTGCCTCGGAAATTAAGGCGGGACCTTCTCTTATCAGATGAGACGTATGAGAACATTGAATAACGAAAGGACAATAAAAACCCTTTCACGCCTCATTAATTACACGTGAATGCCGCTCTTGTGGTGGTTAATACGAAGGGTATAGCTGTCCACGTGTTTGGTGTAAGATTCGGACGAAAACCGGGTCCACGTAGGTTTTGTAAGATTGACTGGACCCGGTCCGTTCTGCTTTAACCCAAGTAAAAAAGGCAGTCAAACTGTTAGAAGTGTGAAAGTGCATGAGCTTTGGAGTCCAGATTCTCTGAGGACTTGACGAATGAGGACCCGCTACACTGTGGAAAGAGTATAAAAGCAAACCCGTAGTCGACGGGCGGCTTGTCATTATGCTTGTTACTGAGATTGAAGACAGTAGAAAGAAATGGAGTCTGCGGCCCATCCTCTATCCTGAGGGTAAGTAAAGGTTGCACTATTTGGTCATGTAGAAATGAGGCTGAAATTAAGCCCATTATCAACTCTCATTCAATTCAAACACCCGTTTTCAATTGTAATGGGCCAAGCTAATTGTCAAGTGATTTCCCAAAGAATGTCATTGGTTATTAAAAACGTTAATAATTATTATTATATTTTAATTGTTATGTCTATCTAGTCCCAATAAAGGATAATTAATTTCATGAATACTTTAAAATATGGGTAAATTTAGGTATGGATGACCATGTGCAAACCATAATTAAACTTAATATTCCTTTGATGACCTAAACTCTTTTCAATATAATATTCGATACACTACAATGATTACCCACAAGTTATTCTTACAATAAGTCACCTGACCACAAAGTTTTTCTCCCTTTAATTTCGCCATTCCATCTTGCTCTTGCTCTTAACCCAAAAATTCTCCCACATGATTATCTGCAAAGGTTGAAATCTAATATGTCTCCCACAAAAGATGATGACAGGCACGAGCTGTGACTATGAGTGAAGGCTCGAGTCAAGGACCACCAAAATCAACAACGTGGTTTACGATACAAGCATTACCTACCTACCTTGTGACTATGACTCCACGTATCTCGTTTTTAATATTAACCCACGAGTTCACGTTCACAGCAACAAAAGGGTTCAAACTTTTACACAGTTTCAGAAACTATTGCTCTTTCTTCTAGAAAGAACAGAAAACATGTTGTTATATATACTATTATAATACATAATTTCACATAACCTTATTCATGTATAAACTATATGCCACCACCCAGCTGTGTTCTGAAGTCATAGTGGATACTTGGTCAGACTCCTCTTGTTATTTATTTAAAAAGCATGCGTTGGGATTCCAAGTAACCTACTACTGTCTAGCCCTTTCGGCCTATGTAAATATAGCATATTAGTCCACTAAAACAGCACGTGAATAGCATCGAGCCCTAATTACATAATGGAAGACAAGCCATTGTGTGATCTTAGTATACTTTTGATAGAATAATATAACTAGACAAGCACACTTAGAATTGAAAGATAATTGAAAGAACACACGAATCATTACATGAAAGCAGCCTAAATTTTACCATAACTTCAGGTTAAGTCCATCCAAAAGACAGCTCACAAGTCACAACACAAATTATTGCTAATGCTACGAAAATTGTAAAGGATGTGTACGTTTGGTAAATAAAACGACACCGTCACATCTCAATTTCCAAACCGACAAGTCAATCTTTGTCTTGTGCTTCCTCCACCTAACTTAAAGCGAATCTCGCCACACTATACAATTTGTCTCATTAATTTGTGCCTAATTTGGAGCATTTTAGCCACCAAGTTTTGCTTTCTTATTAATCATAGACTAATATCTTATCTCTGTATATATATAATATGCCATCAATTTTTCCACTCAATTTCGGAAGTGATATAAAGCAAATTTGAATGAGAGGTTGGTATCATGTTGCCTCTTTTAACAGTGCACTAACATTATCCTGCTTGCCGGTGTGGGTTTAACAATCATTCCAATGCCCAATTCATAGCTTTATAAAGAAAAAGAAAAGGTGAACTTAATCAATGTAGAATTCACGAAACAATTGGAAGTTTATCTTCCACTAACTCTTTGGGCAAAAGGAGATTGTATAATTTGCCGACTTAACTGCTTTAGAAAGCAGAGTTCAACTCACAAGTTTATTTTTTTCGGATATCTTGTCTAATTGCATATGAGCATGTTGCACTTTTTTTTTTTTTTTTTTTAAGAATTACAATTTGAATTATCAATATAAATAAATTTGACTCGTTTAATAATCGTATCAAAAATTAAAAATTTTAATTTAACTTTATTATTAAATAATTAAACAAATTATAATGGTATAATTCGTTTAATATATATATATAAATTAATATTATAATATATTTTTATAATACTTATGATATTGATAAAATTTTATTTTGATAAAAATAATTATTTTAAAATATAAATATATAAAATAAATTTATTAAATTATATGTTATAATTATTTAAATAATTAATCAAATAAGTTTATATGATATTATTTATATTGTATCGTATTATTTATTTAATAATAATATTATTTTATATTTATTTAAATATTATATATTTAATAATTATATTAATTTATGTTAATTTAAACTCATAAATTCATATTAAATTCTTCTTGATTTAACAAATTTTATAACATCACTTTGGTACTTTTATAATTGTACATCTACCTTCGAGTATGTGCTATTTGAGAAGACGAATTTTAAGAGAA
>JAXCLQ010000012.1:1092780-1107169 GCA_035584115.1 Cedrela odorata | reverse complement strand
AACATCACTTTGGTACTTTTATAATTGTACATCTACCTTCGAGTATGTGCTATTTGAGAAGACGAATTTTAAGAGAAAGTGTTTGTTTGATCCAAATTACAATCATAATTAGTATTATATAAATTACTTTGACCATTTAAGTGCTGACAAAAATAATTGATATGTGCCGCCGCTTTCACAAGGCACGGGGACCTTTCGTTTATGGATCGTGGTGGTGGCAATACATAGTGAGCCAAAAGGAAAAGGAGTTGTGTCTGGACACGTGTAATTGGATGGCATGTGCGTCCCGTCATCGTTGGTCGTACCGTTACGGGTCCACATGGCAGTTGCCTGAGAAGAGAACGGATGTTGAACTATAACTAGAATATGCGTCTTCTTTTGTTTTAGTCGGACTCCGCTCCATTAAATTACGTTTATATCCTTCCTTTTGTACGGAGATCTTGACTGTTGAACTCCTGTCCTCCTTTGCTATGCCACCTGCCCCGGCTCTCCACCTACGTTCGTTGATTAATCCATAAAAGTAACTCCAGCCATCGCCATTATCATACCTTAAACTACCTGAGGAGCAGGACAGGTTGAGCTATTATGACATATGGTAAAGATAATCGATCACGTTCTGCCAGCAATAAAGCAAAATTTACCGGCTCTGCTAAAACAAATACTAGCATGCCAGCTGGTGATGTTGATTACAATCTGAGTCCAAGTCTTCGTAAACAGTCCAACCAATCTCCACTGTGCTACCATTCTCGTAAATGTATACACAACCAAAGGGCGTTCCCGTACTTTCACCTGCCATCGCCACCACTAAATCCTTGTTTGTCTTCAGTGGTGTAATGTATGGCACTTTAGGCCACAGAACTACGAGCAACACAGAGACAAAATAACACCGTAACTGTGACCGATAATAGATAGAGAGAGAACATCTAAATCCATTCACCGAGAAGGAAGAAGAAGAAGAAGAAGAAGAAGAAACGGCCGTCTGCGCAAAGCAATGTCTGTTACTCGCTGAATTCAATGCTCTTCGTCTTCTTTCCCATTTTGGCCTTTCCGTCTTGTTTTCTTCTTAAAAATTCACAGTAGGTGAGTTTCTCATGAACATTTGCTGTTTGCTGTTTGATTTTTTTTCTTTTTTTGTTTAAATAAAAAATTATGATTTATTTCTTTCTATTTCGCTTTCTTCAAGTGGAAGAGAGTTCAAGCAAAGGATATTGTTTGTTTTATTACTTGCTTTTTCAATTTTTTTGCCCGGAAAAAGTGTACAATGGAGAAGCGTAATAGTTAATCTTTAAGATTTCGGAATCTCGTAGCTTCTTTTGGATTTTGTTGCAGCTGATATGTTTTGTACTGTGAATCTTATTCAGCTTTTTAGTATCATTGACGATACTGGAGTCAAAACGGCATGATTGACGAGATCTTGCCGACGAGAAGTAGTAGCTATTGATCTGGATTACAACCAGACATTGTGTAGATTACCGCTCTGGTTTTTCTGGAATCAGCTCAGCATGCAAGCGGAGCAACTTTTGTAAACGACGACGTTGTCGATCATTTAATATAGTTCACTTGGACGAGGAAAAAACCGGTGCAAAAATCTCTTCAATCCATTGTATTTTCAATATTTCTTGATGAAATTAAGTAATGAAATGCTAATAGTATTAACAGGGATTAGTTAGATTGAGCGTTGAAGATGGCAAATTGGGAGCATTTTGGAGAAATAGCGAACGTGGCCCAACTGGCGGGCTTGGATGCCGTTCGTCTTATAGGAATGATAGTAAAAGCTGCGAGCACGGCCAGAATGCACAAGAAGAACTGCAGGCAGTTTGCTCTGCACCTCAAGTTAATAGGGAACTTGCTGGAACAACTTCGGATCTCGGAGCTTAAGAAGTATCCGGAGACAAGGGAGCCTCTGGAACAGCTTGAGGATGCGCTAAGAAGGTCGTATATTTTGGTGAATAGTTGCCAGGATAGGAGCTATCTTTATTTGCTTGCCATGGGGTGGAACATTGTATACCAGTTTAGAAAGGCACAGAGTGAGATTGATCGGTATTTGAAGATTGTTCCACTCATTACTCTCGTGGACAATGCTCGTGTTAGGGTATTCACCGTTCTTTTTATTTTTATTGGTTTTCTTCTAAAAGAAGACGATTGCTGTTGTTGCATGGTTCCAATGAAATAAATTATTAGTTTCGTATGTGTTACTGAAGATTGTTCCTCTAATAATGTTGTATGATGATTACCTGATACCTATAAGTTCGGTTATCCATTCAATTGTGTTACTGAATAAAGCTATTTATAGTGAAAGATTAATAGTTAGAATCCTGCTGAATTTCATCTATTCTAATATATCAATCTCACATCTCATGAAAACTTAATAACAGAAAAGAAGTTCATTGAGGTTTATTGGGTTAGCTTGGATTATAGCCGGACCAACATAATTACAATTCTAGTGTTTGAAGATCGTATCATGAGTTCTATTTCTTTGTTTAACAGTACATGCAACTCTGTTTCCTCTCATTTTGCCTCTCAAATAGAATAGAAACTGCTGACTGCCTCATTTTTATGAGAGTTAGATCTATAGGTTGCGTTGCTCTGCCTGACTCGTAGTTTCCTTTATAGTGTGTTTGATTACATGTTCATAAACCTAATTTAAGTTGATTATTTTGGTTTTTCTGATACTGACAGGAGAGACTGGAAGATATTGAGAAGGATCAACATGAGTATACATTGGACGAGGAGGATCAAAAGATGCAAGATGCTATCCTGAGACGAGAACCTTCAAGACATGAAACTATGGTTTTGAAAAAAACTTTATCTTCTTCCTACCCAAACATGGGGTTTAATGAAGCACTGCAAAAGGAAAGTCAAAAGCTTCAACTGGAACTACAACGATCACAAGCTAATATGGATGTGGGCCAGTGTGAGGTGATTCAACATTTGATTGATGTCACAGAAGCTGTTGCTGCAACTTCTCTTCCAGAGGAGAGTTCACCAAAGAAAGTTCCCAAGAAAGTGGAGCGTAACTATTCAGACACCAATAGTGAGAAAAATCATTACTTTAATGAAAGCTCTCCTAAGAAAAGTGATACTCGCACAACTTCAAGGTTAATTTTCTGTATGAGATTGAATGCAGTGATAGGTCAATTAAGAATATTTATGTTAGCATACGGGTAATCTATACATACACTTTGTATTATTCATATGTTGGCCCATAGTACTGATAGGGTCATTAAGATAATCGTAACATAATAAGAACAGTATTTAACTGAACTTTTGACTTGGTAGAACTTGACTTTTTAGGATTTAACTAAGAAAACTAGCTTATCCCAAGGAGTTGGGATTTAGACTTTGCTTATTTTGGTGTAATTTATGGCAACTATCCTTCTCAGCTATCTGTTTGGTTGCATATCATACCACTAGTTTAGTATGACTAAGGCTGTTAAAACTTAATTCCATCAGTTTTAGTAATAGACTCTAGTTTTAAGATCAGGAAACACTGAAAGCTTTCCCTGATGCGCTTCAATGTGATTTTTATTCTCTTTATATGCTGCGAACTAACTCCTAAGGATGCTTTCTGAAAATTTGATGCCACATTTTCTGTACAGAAACACATCTTCAGTTTCATCAGGACGTGATCTGCTGTCAAGGGGAGGTTCTTATCGGCATGAAGAATGGCATACTGATTTGCTTGGCTGTTGTTCAGAACCTCTTCTGTGTAAGTTCTCTCACGCTGTTGTTCACTTTTACTTCTCCTATGGAAAGTTGCATATCATTAGTGTTATTATAGTGGCGGTATTTTTCTGACCATTGTTCTAAACTTAGCTGTAATAGTGTATCCGGTGATATGCCCTATATAACTGCATTAATGCTTTTCCTACTGATTTCTATGTGAAATTAACCCCGTAATGGTCCCCAAGGGGATAGCCTAGTTGGCTTGAGCTCTTACTGCAGAAGTAAGAGGTCAAAGGATTGATTCCCACTCTCATCACGCCAACCTCCGAGGGAGAATTTCTTTAGTTTCGGTTTGTGCATGGAGTTGGGGTAGGGTTTAGGGTACATGGAACAAAAAAAATGTTAATTTCCTAGTCATATTGTCACTGCTTTCTATGAGACGCAGGTTACATTCTGAACATGATTTTTTAGGAAAATTTTTGCTGCCTGATTGCCATTCTGTATTTTTCAATCATTTTCTTTCTCTGTTCTAAACCGTGCTTTTATGTTCTAGCTTCTAAGTATCTTGTCCACACTGCAGGTATGAAGACGTTCTTCTATCCTTGTGGCACACTTTCAAGGATTGCTACTGTGGCTACTAACAGGCACATGTGTAAGTATAAGTTGTGTTCTAATGCTCTGGTCATTTTTGAACTTCTAAATAATCTATCTTGTGGCTCCTTATAATAGAGTTAGAATATGGGTATTTATGCCAAATTTGAATGTTCATTATCTGTAGGGCTCGTGAATCCATTAGTTCCTTCTGTTTGCAAAACTTAATTTCATTTTAGAGTTTTTTTTAAAATTAAGTTTGAGATTTTGTGGAGATTTTTGATTTGGGAATTCTTTTTTTCTTTCAAATAAGCTGATAATCTAATTTTGTTGCTGCTGATGGTTTATGAGTTTTTGAGAATCATCATCTGGAACTAGTGATTCTAATACTCTTAGGGATTTATACCATATCATTTTCTGATCTTGATTTATGCAATTCATATGGTTGAAACATGCAATATTGGGATTTCACTGAAATGACAAAATATCATACATTAACAAGCCATTCATTAAATCATATGAACTTTTGGTTTTTGTCTTTTTCTTTAGCATTATCAACTCAATATTCCGGCATCTTTGAAATTCTATACATGGTTTTGATATAATTCAAAGCTTACATGGCAAAATTCTGTTTTCATGATCATCAGCTTCTGCAGAAGCATGTAATGAACTGATGGCATATTCATTGATATTGTCATGCTGTTGCTATACTTGCTGCATCAGAAGGAAGCTTCGTAAGACATTGAACATAACGGTATTTTCTCTCTGCCGCAGGAAGATCATGTTCTCTTTATGTCATTGCGCTATAGATTAGAGATTAAACCTGGCAACTGTTGTTTTTCCCTGTTTGTTTGCCTTATCTAAAAATGTGGCTTAACTACTGTTACCTTGGTCTGTACTGCTAAAATATGATGATTTTCGTAAGCATTTACTTAAACAGGCTCATTTGAAGGGTTATATGGGAAGTTGTATCAACGTGAAAACGAAAAAGAAAAAGAAAAATGCCAAAAATCAGATGATTCGTAATCATTTGTATGAATAAAATTAGCCTATTTATGAACATCTTTGTGCAAGACCATCCCTTAAGAAGAGTGCATATGGAGGACTGTGGCTCTTATTATAATTCCCCAACTTCAACTCTCAATCTTCATTTAATTTGTTTCCGCAAATATTGTGCCACTTATTTATCTCTTCCTTTGACAGGGAGGCTTTATTGATGATTTCCTTTCACATTTGATGTGTTGCTGCTGCGCCCTTGTCCAAGAGTGGCGAGAAGTGGAGGTCCGTGGCATATATGGTATGTCATGTGCTATAATTTAACTTATTGTTGTTAGAATGCCACAATTTTCTTTCAGATGTTGAACACAAAAAGGTCGAGGTGATTCTTTCACTAAGTTTAAGGATACCCGGATACCCAATCATACATTTTCTACGTGGAGACTTGCAGATTCCCTTCATTTTTCTTGTTTCTTTTCTTTTCTTTTCTTTTGAGAAGAAACTGAGAAATATATTGATTGAAGAAACAAAGCAGGAGCAAAAGTGGACCGGGTGACCAACAAAAAGTGAAAAAAGAAAATTAGGTGAAGGAAAATAATCTAAACAAATCCTATCCAATCATCTGTAGGAGATCTATCCTTCCCCTAATAAAAAATCTATAGAAGATTAGTCCAAAACCCTTTCCCAACTGAGATGTATGAAGAAAAAGAAAAATCTTTAAAGACCATTGAAACCGAATCCCAAAGAGAAGCAAAAAGCCGAACTCTATCCCACAAGCCATCCATGTTTTCTTCCCTTTTATCTCTAAAGATACAATCATTTCTCCTTTGCCATATAGATTCCTTCCTTTTCACTTTGAATTTCTTGGAATGTTCTTATATTTTTCCTTTTCCTGTGTTGTTGTTCTGACTTGCAGGTCCCGAGAAGACAAAAATAAGCCCTCCACTCACCCAGTTCATGGAATCATAATGAAGAAACCTAAAACTTATTTATCTGCTGTGTGGAGATTCACAGACTTCAAAGCTAAAAGTAGAGGTAAGTTAATTGCTAGTTGCAGCTTGTTTTATAAAATTTGTATTGGAAATGCTTCTGAACACTGAATTTACTTACCTATGTGTAACGTGATCTCCTCCAGATTCGGCACTTGATTACATGGTTTTCTATACTGTGTTAATTAGCTAACAGTTGATTGAAAATAAAATGGGATCGATTTTTCCATGGGTTGATTTAGCTATAGGTAAAACTAAATAACTGCTCCTTTGATTTTACTTCTTAAATAGTGAAGAAAATATGCATCATATTCTCATGAATAAAGAAACAAACGTTTAATTACAAAAAGAAAAATGTTACATACAGGTATCCAGGCAGCTAACAAACAAGCTCAGGAATTTGTTCTTGTGAAAAGAAAAGGTCCACTCTTTCTACAAGTATTCTCCATTTTCCAGTCACACTCCTTGCACGACTAACCCAACAAATATTTTGGTTTGCGGGAGTGATTCCAATCTTCTCTTCCACAATTACTCGAATTCATGTCAGTCTCAGACCACTGAACCCATGGAAAGAATAATAGCTCATTAAATTTAACGGATTGATTGAAAATAGCTTGATTCGATTTCCTTTGAATTCACTGTCAGTAATTTTATACCACCGCTGTTTTCTTTTCAACTACACGACCCCCTCAAATACTATTCTAATACGCTCGGGTTTAAGTAGTTCTCTGGTTACAATAGAGCACACACATTATAAACGTGTGAATTAATTTTGATCAAACTATTTTGTTTCAATTTTATTATAAATTTCAAATGATTAATATGATTTTCAAAAAGGGTTAACGTGATATTCAGATATCGAAACTTGCTATAAATTAGGAGACTTTTAATTTATTATCATTATTAATATTTTTTAAAAGATATTTAGTGATACGGACGAGTGGTGTACGTCACGCCGTCACTGTTATCACACTGCTCCCCTTCAATTTTCTAAATAATGAACAGAGTTCATTGGCTCTTTCTTCCTTTCAATTCACTTCTCTTCACAGAAAACGAAAGTTTTAAGTGTTAATATTGTAATTTTTTATCTGAAAACGATGCCGTCTCCTATGAAGATTATCATACTAAGGAGCTCAGACGGCGAGCCCTTTGAGGTGGAGGAGACCGTCGCGCTTGAGTCGCAGACGATCAAGCACGTGATTGAGGACACCTGCGCGGATAACGGTATTCCGTTACCGAACGTGACGAGCAAGATCCTGGCGAAGGTTATCGAGTATTGCAGGAAGCACCTGGAAACTCGCAAGACTGAGGATCACAACCACCAAAACAACAGCAAAAACCACGACTACAACGTCGCTGCCGTCAACAACGCTGCTGGTGCTTATGATGATCTTAAGAGCTGGGACGCTGACTTCATCAAGGTTGACCAGACCACTCTGTTTGATCTCATTCTGGTTAGCATTCCTGATCTCTTTGTTTATTCTCTCTTGAATTTGTTTTTTTGAAGCTAGGGTTTGAAATTGGTGTTTGCTCTGACCCTAACCCTTATTTTATGTGCTAATAAGCAATTTGCTTCAATTTTCAAAAGTGTACAAACTTCCGAGGCTTTTGAAATAGGATTGCCCCAAACAACGTGGGAGGACTTTGTAGTTGTTTGATGATGTCGTTGCTGCCGCTGTTTTATGGGTGTCGACTCTCAGACCCTTTTTACGAAGGAGAAAAGCGGGAAAATATCCAGCCTTGAGTTCTGGTTACTGTATTGGTTTCAAAATGACTGTTTGTACCATTGACTGTTCATAATCTCGTTTGTTGCATATTATATTGCGTGTATTTTCTCACTATTTGTTGTGTTTGTGGGTTGTGTGCCTGTCATGTACGTGAGATTAATTACCAATTTTTACGTTTGACCGTGATGTTTGGAGCTTTTATAACTCTTAGTGGTCTAATATTTGCATATTGCAGGCCGCAAACTTCTTGCACATCCAGGGGCTGCTGGATCTTACCTGCCAGACTGTTGCTGATATGATCAAGGGAAAAACATCAGAGCAAATCCGCAAGACATTCAACATCAAGAATGACTTCACTGCTGCGGAGGAAGATGAGGTCCGTAGGGAGAGCCAGTGGGCTTTTGAATGAAAGTTGTGTTAAAAAATACGATCTAATAGTATTGTTATGATGCTATGTTTAACATATAGATGCCTTTGACTACTTTTGCTGAGGCTGTTCTCCTTATGAACTTAAAAAGTAAATAAAATAGTCCGATTCTGGGGGGACTTGGTTGCAGTTGGGGCATCCTTTGCTGCATGCTATTTAATACCCTTCGGATGGTCTAATTTGATAATAATACCCTTTGCTTCCATGATGTCATGTGATTTCCTAACATCTGAACTCTGAATGTGCATTCCACAGGTGGTAGTATAAGTTCATTGATTAATAGATAATCCAAAGCTCGTGGCTTTGTAGTTTTGAAGCCAGGGGTTTTTGACGTATTGGTTTGCATTTTTGTTTTGTTGACTCGTCTATAGTCTTAGCAGACTTAGTAATTTTCCTTTGTTAGGTGACCAAGAGCTGGAGACGATCACAATTTTACCTGACAGATTTGTTGGTGAAGAATCAACTGTTCTTTGTTTAAGGACATAACATGATTTACTTGTCTGAATTAAACAAAACTAAGCATATTTAATATCAAATTAGTATTGCAAAGTGAACAAATTAGTAAGTATCGAACTCCATGAAATGTAAAATTAAGCACAAAGGGAAGTTGGCTAATTTATTTCAACTATAATTCAGAATCGGATTCCTGGAATGGCTGCAACTTTTGGATAAATGCAGTTGAAGAGGTGAACCTTTGAATGTTGACTGCCATCATGCCCACATCTAGTACGCACAACGAAAAGATTGCTATAAGATTATCCAGTATCAGAACTCCGCAAACAATGTTGTGTGTATGCTCGGCTGCGCGTACCTACACTCGTTATCCCACCCAAATCATATCAAACTCATTTTGGACTTAAAGAATTAGTGCTGGTATCCTCAGTAATGAAAGGAGAAGATACAACAACACATTTTATTACCGTATCTTACATCCTCAAAGATACAGTTTTGATTAACTTCCAAACTCTTTCTCAGGAATGGATGGCCGCTTAGAAACATTAGTTACCAAGCTTGATCTCTGACTGCATTCATTCATTATTGTATTGAACTCCTTTTCCTTTCCAGCTCTCCAAAAAGGTCCAACTTTTAACTGGTGAACTATTTCTTTCAAGTCCACAAGACGACATCCGGGCATTCTCCCCATCCTTCTTTTCTTCATCATCTCTTTAACCCTAGCTACATCCTCCCATCGACCAGCCACAGCATAGACATTCATTAGTAACTGATATCTTGAGAAATCCCGAGGATCCTTGTCAATGAAATACTTTGCAATTCTTTCCGCTGAAGACACTTCTCCTTGGAAACGACATAGACCAAGTAAGTTAATCCACATTATGGATTCGAATGACACATCATCACTGTCTTCAGACATTTTCCTTAAGAATTCCTCGGCCTCTTCCATAAGCCCTGCTCCAGCATAAAGGTTAGCCATGCACCAATAGTGAGCAAAATTTGGCTTTACTTTATACAAGACAATCATTTGACTGAAATAGTTTCTTCCCTCTGTCAACAATTCAGTTCGAACACAAGCACAAAGAACACCTATGAAAGTTATTTCGTCTGGAGAAATGCTCCCTCTTGTTTCTCTCTGGTGCACTAATGCTGTAAATAGTTTAAGTCCGGCATCTGGTTTTCCATGAATGCAATGTCCCAAAATCAAAGCATTCCAGCAAACTAAATTTCTAACTGCCATCTTATCAAAAACTCTTTGTGCTATCTCTACTTTCTGACATTTACTATACATATCTATCAAAGATGTATCGAGGATAATGTTGGGTTTCACTAAAGTCCTTATGATATGCGCATGAACTGATCTTCCTTCGTTCAATCTTGCAGACCGACCACATGCAGTGAGCACACTCACCATTGTTGTATCACTCCCTTTAAATCCACAATTCATCATTTCTCTAAATAGCTTCAACGAGCAACCCGGATTTCCACTCTTTGAATAGCCACTAACCATGATATTCCAAGAAATCACATTCCTCTCAGGCATTATATCAAATAACTCGTGAGCAACCCAGAAATCACCAGATCTAACATGTCCATCAAGGATTGAATTCCAAGAAATCAAGTCCTTTTCTGACGTTTCAACGAACACCTTCTCAGCAGACTCCATAACTCCAAAACATCCATACATGTATATCAAAGAGTTCTGCACTGGCAACACAGAATCAATGCCATTTTTCACAGCCAATCCATGACACATTTTGCCTGTTTCAACACAACCTATCTTCGCACAAGACCCAAAAAGAGGTACAAAGGAATAACTATTCGGTACAAATCCATTTTTAAGCATCTGAAAATAAAAGATCACAGCTTGCTTTGGAACGCAACTATTTGAGTAGGCTTTAATAACAGCATTGACGCAAAAAGTACCAGGATTACCAATGCATTTGAGGACCGAAATAGCGTAATCTACATTCTCAAAATCTGAAGAATGCTTCAAAACCCTGATGCTCCAAAACGAGTTGTTGAAGAAAAGACCAGAAGTTATCAAATGGGCATGGATTTGAAACAGTTGTTTTACATTTTGACATGCTTTGAAGAGAGAAAGATTTCTCTCTTCACTGTAACAAGAAGACGACGATGAAATAGACGAAAACGAGAGGCTTTTGAATTTGGCGGGCGAAGCTAGACAGGGTTGAGACAAAATGGAGTGTCTAAATCTAAAGAGTTGTGGTTTTGAGATTCTTGCCATTCATCTGCAAGTATGTGTTTAGAATTGAATATTGGCGTCAGTTCGACCATCGCCATGAACTCACATTACTCTTTCTCTCTTTTGTCTCGGGTTCGAGGAGGAGGATTCTACAAGTTTACTTTACATTGCCCTTGCCTATCCGCTCGACGTTAGACTTACGTATATGAAATGGGCAGAGGCAGAGCTAATTGAATTTGTATTGTAAATCGGATCAACGGAGTCAATTGGACCCGCCCAGATAAGATTCAGAACAAACCCAAGATCAACAATATTGGGCTGGTCCAGTGCGAGTAATTCATTGTGCGGGTTCGTACATTAATTAATAATAAATGTTGATACTAGATTTTCGGCCTTCGGATGTCAACGACCATTGTCTTTTTCTTAAATTCAATGACTCCTGTAAAACGACAATTATCAAAGGTGTCGGGTGTGTGACCGACAATAATCCTTCGATAATATTCAAGCCATCAAAATTATGAACAACGTTTCAAGAATAATAAAATTACAAAAAGAGCCGAGAGAAATGTATTTGACAGCGTAACAGCTAAATAGATTTTCTTGTCCCCTTTACTGAACTGAATTCCGCCCTTATATAGATCATGGAAGAGCGATTATAGGAGTTGATTTGGCGATAACCGCCCTTTTGATTGTGGGTGGTTACTTCCAGTAGTGGGCGGTTGCTTCCAGTAACGGACTGTTATTTTCAGTAGTGAGAGATTTGGCGGTTGCTTTCAGTAGCGGACGATTATTTTCAGTAGTGAGAGTTTGGACGGTTGTGGGCGGTTGCAATTGTACTTGCGTGTCTCCTAAAGTAGTGGTTAGTTGTTAGCCCATATGTCTTCGGAATCTCGAAGTCTGTCGGCACTAATGAGGGTGATATTATTGGTTCTTACTCGGTACTCGGTTATTACTTGACGCTTGTGCCTTATTTGAAACTTGAGTCTTCGAGTAGGGATGAGTGCTTGGGTAGATGGGTTATAGGAAGCTCGGTTCTCGAGTAGGCGGGTTATGGGGATAACAATATATATTCTTCCTGTTTTAATGTCCTTTTGTTTGGTTTTTCATGTTAGGTTATGTGAAGAAACTAATTCCCTAATCAGTGATTTCATTGGCGTTTCCTTTCCCGTGAGTTGTCATTGTAGTAATTTTTGTATTCAATTTCTGATTTCTTTTCTGGGAAATGTCTAATTTTTCACATGAATGGTTGCTATAGGGTTTTAGAATTATGTATACATACACTAGTGTAATTATGCTCTGTTCAATTTTAAGATAGTTTGGTGGGAAATGGGTTATCTAATTGTTGAGGGAGCTAAACTCTGATAATGTCTTGAGACATCATTAATCCTAAAATCTTAATCAAATAGGAAGAGAAAGACGTTACTAATTTGACTCTAACAGCAATGGTTGATCCATAAACATGATATCGGATACTGGCCCGTCCGGGGTTTCCTGTTTTTAATTAAAATATGGCAGTAAACATGTTGAAGAGGAGAACGAGCAGAGCTGATTAAATGGTGATGTACTTACTATATGGGCATGGGGACTGAGCCTTTAATGATTTTTTTTTTTTTTTTTGTCTCGGTTCTTAGGCTTAATCTTCATTGTTGCTTGTGAAATTGATAGATAAAGTATGAAATCCCCAGCTTGGAGCCAAAAGATGGCAAGTTACCGGATGATGTTGATGACAGGCCAAAAGATGATGCTGCTGCTAGTGCCACTGCTGATTCTGATGCTGCAATGCATAAGGATTGAAAAGGAGACATTGATTGTGGAGCTTTGCGATATCATGTGCAAGAAAGACGACTACTTTTTGGATATTTATTTGGACTTTTTCATATTGTTATATCTGTGAAAATCTTGCGACTGATCTTCGATTTCTCGTGGGTCAGCAGCATATCACAATTCTTTGTCGAGCATAACTACTGTTATAGATTTCTATATGTTCAGTTCATCAGCTTCAACTACTAATTTGTTCTTTCAGAATAATTTGTTAAACAGTTTCAATAAGCATATGAGATATGACCTTTACGGCGATGGTCGAGACTTCACACACTTTTTGTATGTGCAACATCTACTTGCGGCTTGATTTTTACTTGTTCTTGAGTTATTCTTAGAACAACAATATATCTTAACTTGCATTTCCTTCAGAGAACATTTTTCCAGCCTGCAATATTCCTGAAATTAAATGCATATAGGAATTAAGGGTAAACGGGAACTGTTGTGGGTTAGGAAAGAAATGAGAAAATAACGTAAACATTAAAATTTGGGTGCCTTAAGTGGTGAATACAACGGGGTTATGTGGGCTGAAGTTATGGGTTGTGGCCTAAAAGTAATGCTTATAATGGTTAAAGTAATGGTTTGTAGCCAAAACTGATTTAACTTGTGGGGTGAAGTAATGGGTTATGGCCTAAAAGGTAATGGTTTGTAGCGAAAACTGATTTGTGGGGTGAAGTAATGGTTGGGCTAATGCGGTTGAGGCCCAAACTGATTTACAAAAATATATTTCCGTTGCCGGGAATCGAACCCGGGTCTCCTGGGTGAAAGCCAGATATCCTAACCGCTGGACGACAACGGAATTTTAATATAAGAATGTTAATGTAAAATCTTAAACCTCTCTAGTTTAAAAAGAATACCAAATCACAAATTTTTTAAGAAATCGTAAAAAGAATTATTAAGAAATCTCAGAAATTGCATGTGAAAATCATAAGCACGAGTCCCCCAGCAATAATTACAAGATCTAGCTGAAATCTAAGCTAGATCTTGGAAAACACTAACAACTGAACAGTCTTAAACTCAAGTTTCTGACGATTGCATGTGTAAGATTATCTGTAGATTATTACAGGTTCCATTATCAAGTAGTGCTGTATGTTGATGTTATATTAATTTTTCAGAAAAGAAAGCGAAGGTAATTAAAATAACCAGTGAGAACAAACAGAGAAACAGTTATAGTACTCGTTACAATATTACAAAAACATCTTAAACTTTCAGTTCAGTTCCATGACAAGCTTGCACTGATCATGTGCTATATGCTTTTCACAAAAAACGGTAGTCAGACACCAACCAGAGACATCCCACAAAGCATAAAGACAACCATAATCCAAACTTAACCTAATGATTCCAAGACACTGAAACAGAGAAACAGCTGTTACTTTTGTTCTCTCTCACTGTGTGTTGAGGTAAAAGAGAGAGAAGAACCTTGCATGACAAAAAACTGTTGACTGATTCCTTAGAAAGGCGGGGGCTGGCAGCGCGACCAAACCAGCGCTTTCTACTATCTTGCTCGGCAGCATCC
>JAXCLQ010000012.1:1073382-1091120 GCA_035584115.1 Cedrela odorata | reverse complement strand
TATTTTATTTTATTATAAATTATTAATTTTACTACTCTTATTAGACGAAACACACGTAAAAGCGAGTGAACTTTGGTACTTCAGAAATGAGTTTGCGGCCCATATTTTATTACTGAGTGTAGGCAAAGGTTTCAGTATTTGTTTATGTGGAAATGAGGCTGCAATTAAGCCCATTTTCAACCAAAGTTTGAACCCCCGAAACAACCATTTTCAATACTACTGGGCCAAGCTAAATTTGTTCGTGCCATATTATTTATGGCTAAACCTAATATGGGGATGTAAAAAACTGAAGAAAAAGGATAAAGATAACTTAGAAAAACAAAACATTCCATAGACGAAGATGAAGTGATGGTGATAGTGATAGTGATAGTGAGAGTGAAATAACCACAAACGATGATGACAGGCACGAGCTGTGACCTTGATTGAAGGCTCAACTCAAGGACCACCAAATCAACAACGTAGTTTACAAGACAAGCAATATTAACTGCCTATTTCGCTTCACTTGTCTCGTTTTTATTATTAACCCACTTAAAAACAAATGAGTTTACCTTCACAGCAACAGCAGGGTTCAAACTTATTTGTATAAACTAAATGCCAACACCCACCTGTGTTTTGTAGTGGATACTTCGTCGGAATCCTCTCGTTATTTATTTATAAAGCATACGTTGAGATTCCAAGTAACCTACTACTATCTAGCCCTTTGCCCTTGTGCAAATGCAACATATTATTCCACTAAAACATGCACGTGAATAGCATCAAACCTTGATTACGTATAGGAAGACAAGCCGATATCTTATAATAATAATATATCTTATAATTGGTAGTCATCTGGTTACATTATTCTACGAGAATATGTATAAAAAAGTGTACTCGTGACATTAGAGTATATTGCTCTCGCGATATACCTAACAAACATATCATTTAATTGCATGAAATAATTATAAAAGAAATTGTGTTTCTCTGGACCCTATTTCATTAATAAAATTTTAATTTTGATTTAAATCTCTACGTATAAAATACCCAAGAGTAATTTTACGCTTATTTTTACGAGTTAAATTAATATTTTATAAAAAAAATTATTAATTTGTCAAAAATATTTGTATGATTATAATTGAAAGAGACTTGAAAGAGCACACGAATTGTTGTTACATGAAAGCAGTCTAACTTTGATTATAACTTTAGATTAAGTCCATCCAAAAGACAGCTTCAACATTAAAAGAAAACAAACAAATTATTGCTAATACTACGAAATTTGAAAAGGATATATACATACATATATTTAATAAATAAAACGACACCATCACATCTCAATTCTCAAACCGACAAGTCAATTTTTTTTATTTTCCTGTGCTTCCTCCACCTAACTTCCAAGCGAATCTCACCACACTTTACAATTTGTCTCATTAATTTGTGCCTAATTTGGACCATTTTTGCCACCAAGTTTTGCTTTCTTTTTAATCACAGACTATCATCTTTTCTCTTTTGTTGTACGTTTAGAATGGCAATTCTTCAAGTGAATCTCACCACACTGTCACGGCCATGGATTTTCCAGGGCACCTTCCACATGTGACACTTAGACAACTTCTTCGATGAGTTGCTAAGCAAGTATTATTTTCTTACTTACCTTCTTCAAGATAAAAGATAGTGAGTTGTGTATACAAAGAGAATAACCCACATGTAAGTATTTATTAGTTAAAGATGATTTTATTTCACAACAAAAATTTTTTACAACTTAGAATTTACAATCCTTAATTACTCAGTTGCTAAGTTTACAGGTTCTATGTCCTGGATTTCTATACGATGGTTTAATTAAACAAGGTCGTTTTTATTTATAAAATTTTCATGTCACTAATGTATATAGTTATGAAATACTTTACAATAATGTACACATATACATTCCAGAATTCTATAAAATTCACTAGTGATCTTAGAGTTTTAAATGATATTCTACAATCTTTTAAAATGTAGTAGAATTTTTCGGAACACACTAGAGAATATTATAGAGGGCTCTATAATGCTTTGAAAGGCTACGGGATGATTGAGAAGCATATTTACATTTTCGGATATTTGTAGTGAATCAAAGAAATTCTACTTGTTTATTGATGGTCTATGACAAAATGCTTATAAAAATGTCTTACAAATTTGTGCCTAAATTTTAGCCACCATAATTTTGCTTCATTTTTAATCATACGCTAAAGTCTTTTCTATTTTATTATTTTATTTTCAATCATAATCGTGTGTGACTAAAAATTAATTATAATTCAATTCAAATATCTTCTATTAAATGTAAAAAAAAATTAAATTAAATCGAGTATATGATATGGTGCAATGATGTCATGTGGTGTATTCAAAATTTATACACATCCAAACCTATTTAATGCCTCTTTTTTCTTCCTATGTATAATATGCCATCAAATTTCCACTCAATTTCTAAAGTGATATAAAGCAAATTTGAATGAGAAGTTGGTATCATGTTGCCTCTTTCAACAGTGCACTAACATTCCTCTTCTTGCCAGCGTAAGTTAACAATCATTTCAATGCTATAAAGAAAAAAGGAAAAAAAAAAAAACACGAAAAGGTGAACTCAATTAGTGTACAATTCACGAAACAATTTGAAGTTTTATCTTCCACTAACTCTTATGCCAAAAGGGTATTCTATAATTTGCCAACTTAACTGCTTTAGAAAGCAAAGTTGAGGTCACATTTTATCTTTTTCGCTGTTCTGTCTTATTTCAGATGCAGGGCTTGCTGGAGGTAGCACCAGCACCTCCCCCCAACGATCACTTTGAGTACTTCTACAATTGTATCTCTAACTTCGAGTAATGCATGTCTAACGCTCGTTTCAATAATAAAAGGTAGGCAAGCAGATAAATATCATTGAATCAAATGGCCAACATCACATCAACCAACTATCGACAGGCGTAAATAGAGGCAAACAAACAAGAATAAAAAGGCAATAATTTCAATAACTGTTAGTACTATATAAAATACTATCAGCTTTTAAGTGCCACGAAAATTATTGATATGTGCCATCACATTCACATATGGCATGGGGACCTTTTGTTTATGGATCGTGGATGGTCGTGGCAATAAAAACAGTTGTGTGTGGACACGTGTAATTGGATAGCATGTGCGCCCCGTCGTCGTTCCTATATGGGTCCACATGGCAGTTGCCAGAGACGAGACGAGAACGGATGTTGAACTGTAAGTAGAATATGCGTCCTCTTTTATTTTAGTTGCTCTCTGCTACTTTAAATTACGTTTATATCCCTTCTTCTTTATGGAGATCTTGACCGTTGAACTCCTCTCATCCTTTGCTATGCCACCTGCCGGGTTTCCAATTCTCTCTCTACTTTATTTGCTGTCCCACTGTATCATCGTATAATTAGTGTAGAACAGGATGTATTGTATAACTCTCATTTTTTTTTTTGGTCTTAAAAAAAATTTAAAAATGGCATAAAAAAGAAAAGGTAGGGAATTGTACCCTAAAGAAGGTTGTAGGATAGCAAAACCCTTAATTAAGACATTAATGTAACTCCAACCATCGTTATCATACCTTAATTACCCTTAACTACCTTAGGGGTAGGACAGCTTGAGCCATGATGCACAAGGTAAAGATAATCTATCGTGTTTTGCCAGGTACGCAAAAAACACCAGCATGCCAGCTGGCGCTGTTGTTTACAATCTGAGTCCAAATCTTCCTATTAGTCAACCCAATCTCCATTGTGCTATCATTCCCCGTGAAGAACGCTACCATTCTCGTAAATGTATACACAACCAAAGGGCATTTACGTACTTTAACCCGCCATTGCCACTACTAAATCCTTGTTTGTCTTCAGCGGAGGAATGGATGTTACTATAGGCCACAGAACTACGAGAACACAGAGACAAAATAACACCGAAACTGTGACCGATAATAGATAGGGAGAGAACGTCTAAATACATTCACCGAGAAGGAAGAAGAAGAAGAAACTGCCGTCTGCGCAAAGCAATGTCTGTTACTCGCAGAATTCAACGCTCTTCTTCTTCTTCTTTCCCATTTTGACCTTCCCGTCTTGTTTTCTTCTTTAAACTTCCCAGTATGTGAATTTCTCATGAACATTTGCTGTTTGTTGCTTTATTTTCTCTTTCTATTTCTCTTTCTTCAAGCAGAAGAGTGTTCGAGCAAAGGATATTGTTTGTTTTGTTGCTTGCTTTTTAAATTTTTTTGACTGGAGAAAGTGTACAACGGAGAAGCGTAATAGTTAACTTTCAAGATTTCGGAATCTCGTGGCTTTTGTTTTTTTCTTTTTTGCATTTTGTTGAAGCTGATATGTTCTGTACTGTGAATCTTATTCAGCTTTTTAGAATCATTGACGATACTGGAGTCAAAACGAGATGATTGACGAGATCTTACCGACGAGAAGTAGTAGCTATTGATCCGGATTACAACCAGATTGGGTAGATTACCGCTCTGGTTTTACTGGAATCAGCTCAGCATGCAAGGGAAGCGACTTTTGTAAACGACGACGTTTTCGATCATTTAATATAGTTCACTTGGACGAGGTGAAAACCGGTACAAAAATCTCATAAATTCACTGTATTTTCAACATTTCTTGATGAATCTTTGCACGTGAGGCTCATCTGTTTCTTGATAATGTTAAGTAATGAAATACTAATAGTATTTACAGGGATTAGATAGATTGAGAGTTGAAGATGTCAAATTGGGAGCATTTTGGAGAAATAGCGAACTTGGCCCAACTGGCGGGCCTTGATGCCGTTCGTCTTATAGCAATGATAGTAAAAGCTGCGAACACGGCCAGAATGCACAAGAAAAACTGCAGGCAGTTTGCTCAGCACCTCAAGTTGATAGGGAACTTGCTGGAACAACTGAGGATCTCGGAGCTTAAGAAGTATCCGGAGACAAGGGAGCCTCTGGAACAGCTTGAGGATGCTCTAAGAAGGTCGTATATTTTGGTGAATAGTTGCCAGGATAGGAGCTATCTTTATTTGCTTGCCATGGGGTGGAACATTGTATACCAGTTTAGAAAGGCTCAGAATGAGATTGATCGGTATTTGAAGATTGTTCCTCTCATTACTCTTGTGGACAATGCTCGTGTCAGGGTATTCGCTGTTCTTTTTATTGTTATTGGTTTTCTTCTAATAGAAGATAATTGCTGTTGTTGCATGGTTTCCAATGAATGAAAATTATTAGTTATGTAAAAGCTAATAATGTTGTATGATGATTACCTGATACCTATAAGTTTTGTTATCCATTCAATTGTGTTAGTGAATAAAGCTATTTATGTTGAAAGATTAATCGTTTGAATCCTGCCAAATCTCATCTATTCTAATGTATCAATCTCACATCTCATGAAAACTTAATAACAGAAAAGAAGTTCATCAAGGCTTATTGGATTAGCTTGGATTATGGCCAGACCAACATAATTACAATACTAGTGTTTGAAGATCCAATCATGAATTCTAATTCTTTGTTTAACAGTACTTGCCACTATGTTTCCTCTGATTTTGCCTCACAAATAGAACAGAAACTGCTGTCTGCCTCATTTTTATCAGAGTTAGATCTATAGGTTGCGTTTCTCTGCCTGACTTGTAGTTTCCTTGATACTGTGTTTTAATACATGTTCATACACCCAATTTAAGTTGATTATTTTTGGCTTATCTGATATTGACAGGAGAGGCTGGAAGATATTGAGAAGGATCAACGTGAGTATACATTGGATGAGGAGGATCAAAAGATGCAAGATGCTATAATGAGACGAGAACCTTCAAGACATGAAACTATGGTTTTGAAAAAAACTTTAACTTCTTCCTATCCAAACATGGGCTTTAATGAAGTGCTGCAAAAGGAAAGTCAAAAGCTTCAACTGGAACTGCAAAGATCACAAGCTAATATGGATGTGGGCCAGTGTGAGGTGATTCAACGTTTGATTGATGTCACAGAAGCCGTTGCTGCAACTTCTCTTCCAGAGGAGAGTTCGCCAAAGAAAGTTCCCAAGAAAGTGGAGCGTAGCTATTCCGACACTGATAGCGAGAAAAATCATTACTTTAATGAAAACTCTCCTAAGAAAAGTGATACTCGCGCAACTTCAAGGTTAATTTTCTGTATGAGATTGAATGCAGTCATAGGTCAATTAAAAATATTTATGTTAGCATGTGGGTAAATCTATACATACACTTTGTATTGTTCATATATTGGCCCATGGTACCAATACGGGTTACTAAGATAATCGTAGCATATTAAGAGCAGTAATTAACTGAACTTTTGACTTGGTAGAACTTGACTTTTTAGGATTTAATTAAGAACACTGGCTTATCCCAAGTGTGTATATATATGGCAACTATCCTTCTCAGCCATCTGTTTGGTTGCATATCATATCACTAGTTTAGTATGACTAAGGCTGTTAAAACTTAAATTCTATCAGTTTTTGTAATAGACTCTAGTTTTAGATCAGGAAACACTGAAAGCTTTCCCTGATGCAATTCAATGTGATTTTTGTTCTCTTCATATGCTGCGAACTAACTCTTAAGGATGCTCTCTCAAAATTTGATGCCACATTTTCTGTCCAGAAATACATCTTCAGTTTCATCAGGACGCGATCTGCTGTCAAGGGAAGGTTCTTATCAGCATGAAGAATGGCATACTGATTTGCTTGGCTGTTGTTCAGAACCTCTTCTGTGTAAGTTCTCTCATGCCATTGTTCACGTTTACTTCTCCCATGAAAAGTTGTATTTTGTTAGTGTTATTATATTGGTGGTATTTTTCCTGACCATTGTACTAACCTTAGCTGTAATAGTGGATCCGGTGATACGCCCTATATAACTGCATTAATGCTTTTCCTATTGATTTCTATGTGAAGTTAACCCCTTAATTGTCCTCAAGGGGATAGCCTAAGAGGTCAAAAGATCGATTTCCCCTCACGCCAACCTTGGAGGGAGAATTTCTTTAATTTCGGTTTGTGCATGGAGTTGTGGTAGGGTTTAGGGTATTTAGAACAAAAAAAAAAAAGAAGTTAATTTCCTAGTCATATATTGTCACTGCTTTCTATGTGACACAGATTACATCCTGAACATGATTTTTAAGGAAAAAATTTTGCTGCCAGCTTACCATTCAGTATTTTTCAATCATTTTCTTTATCTGTTCTAAACTGTGCTTTATGTTCTAGTTTCTACATGTATCTTGTCCATATTGCAGGTATGAAGACATTCTTCTATCCTTGTGGCACTCTTTCAAGAATTGCAACTGCAGCGACTAACAGGCACATGTGTAAGTAAAAGTTGTGTTCTAATGCTCTGGTCCGTGTTGAACTTCTAAATTGTCTATCCCATGGTTACTTATAATTGAGGTAGAATATGGGTATTTATGGCAAATCTGAATGTTCGTTATCTGCAGGGCTCATGAAGCCATTGGTTCCTTTTGTTTGCAAAACTTAATTTCATTTAGAGCTTGTTTTCAAAAATTATGCTAAGTTTGTGACTGTGGAGGATTTTGATTTGGGAATTCATTTTTTCTTTTAAATAAAGCTGATAATCTAATTTTGTTGCTGCTTAGATGGTTTGAGTTTTTGAGAATCATCTTCTGGAATTAGTGATTCTAATGCTCTTACGGATTTATACTATATCATTTTCTGATCTTGATTAATGCAATTCATACAGTTGAAACATGCAATATTGGGTTTTTACTGAAATGACAATATCATACATTAACAATCCAGTCATTAAATCATATGAATTTTTATTTTTGTCTTGTTCTCTACCATTGTCAATTCAATATTCCGGCATCTTTGAAATTCCATACATGGTTTTGATTCAATTCAAAGCTTACATGGCCAATTTCTGTTTTCATGATCATCAGCCTCTGCAGAAGCATGTAATGAACTGATGGCATATTCATTGATATTGTCATGCTGTTGCTATACTTGCTGCATCAGAAGGAAGCTTCGTAAGACATTGAACATAACGGTATTTTCTCTCTGCCCCTGGAAGATCATGTTCTCTTTATGTCATTGTACCATAGATTAGAGATTAAACCTGCCAGCTGTTGTTTTTCTCTGTTTGTTTGCCTTATCTAAAAATGCGGTTTAACTACTGTTACCTTGGTCTGTACTGCTAAAATATGATGATTTTCATAAGAATTTACTTAAGCAGGCTCGTTTAAAGGATTATATGGGAAGTTGTATCTGTATCAGCGGGAAAAGGAAAAAAAAAAAAAAGATGCCAAAAATCAGATGATTCATGATCATTTGTCTTAATAAAAGGTGCCAATTTATGATTTTCTTTGTGCAAGACCATCCCTTAGGAAGAGCGCAGATGGAGGACTGTGGCTCATATTATAATTCCCAAACTTCAACTCTCAATCTTCATTTAATTTGTTTCTGCATGTAATGTGCCACTTATTTATTTCTTCCTTCGGCAGGGAGGCTTCATTGATGATTTCCTGTCACATTTGATGTGTTGCTGCTGTGCCCTTGTCCAAGAGTGGCGAGAAGTGGAGATCCGTGGCATATATGGTATGTCATATGCTATAATTTAACTTATTGTTAGAATGCCACGATTTTCTTTTAGATGTTGAACACAAAAAGGTCGAGGTGATTCTTTGTATAAGTTTAAGAATTCCCGGATACCCATACATATGTGGAGACTTGGAGATTCCTTTCATTTTCTTTGTTTCTTTTCTTTTCTTTTGAGAAGAAACTGAGAAGTATATTGATTGAAGAAACAAAGCAGGAACAAAAGTGGACCGGGTGACCACAAAGAAAAGTGAAACAAGAAATTAGGGGAAGGAAAATAGTCTAAGCAAATCCTATCCAACCATATCTACGAGATCCATCCTTCCCCTAATAAAAATGTATACAATATTTAACCCGAAACCCTTTCCCAACTGAGACGGATGAAGAAAAAGAACGACCTTTAAAGACCTTTGAAACCGAAGCCCAATGAGAAGCTAAAAGCCAAACTCTATCCCACAAGCCATCTATGTTTTCTTCCCTTTTATTTCCAAGGATACAATCTTTACTCTCCCGCCATATGGATTCCTTCCTTTTCACTTTGAATTCCTTGGAATGTTTCTTATATTTTTCCTTTTCCTGTGTTATTATTCCGACTTGCAGGCCCTGAGAAGACAAAAACAAGCCCTCCACCCTCACAGTTCATGGAATCATAATGAAGAGATCTAAAACTTATTTCGCTGCGGTTTGGAGATTCACAGACTTCAAAGCTAAAAGTAGAGGTAATTAGTAGTTGCTGCTTGTTATATAAATTTGTATTTGAAATGGTTCTGCACCATGAAATTACTTACCTATATGTAAAGTAATCTCCTCCAGATTGGGCACTTGATGTATCATAAACTAATTCTTTTTGAGGTATAGTGTTGTTTGAGTTAATTACATGGTTTTCTAAGCTGTGTTAATTAGCTAACTGTTGACTGAAAATGTATGGGATCGATTTTTCCTCAAGTTGCTTTAACTATAGGCAAAACTACAGAACTCACCCTTCATGAACAAATTCAGAACATAATTTAGCTGCCATCAATTTGGTGGTCAGTGAAAATTACATTGCCTTGAGAGTTTTCTGGTTGTTGCACGACTCAAACACTGCACCTACTGAACTTTGATTTTACTTCTCAAATGGTGAAGAATTGATCATATTCTTATGAATAAAGAAACGAACATTTAATTACAAAAGAAAAATGTTACAGGTATCCAGGCAGCAAACAAGCTCAGGAATTTGTTCTTGCGAAAAGAAAAGGGTCCACTCTTTCTAGAAGTATTCTCCATTTTCGAGTTATATTTTATGAATTGTCACTATCCTCAGTTGTATTCTATTAATTGTAAGTTTGTCACTTGCATGACCAACCCAATTAATATTTTGGTTGGGGGAGTGATTACGGTCTTCTCGTGCACAATTTCTCGAATTCATGTCAGACTCGGTCTACCGAATCCATGGCAGAAATTAATAGCTCATTAAATATAATGGATTGATTGAACTGGTTGAAAAATAGTTTGATTCGAGTTCCTCTGTTATTTTCCCCTCACTTTCTCTGTAGGCTCTTAGGTAGTAGTGATTTTATACCAACTACTATTTTCTTTCAAACTTGACGACGGCCGGCGCCCTCAAATACTATTCTATATATTTTGTTTCAAGTCCATCGAACAGAGTAACGCATTATTTATTTTTAAATATTAAATGAATATAATGTTTTTAACCTACCAATCACGTCACGCCAGGCCACGTAAGTAAAGGAGCGGCATTCCCTCCGAAATGGGATTCACCTACTCCATTTTCTTAATATAATGAGCCAGATCTCTGTCCTTTCTTCTCTGAAAAAATAAATAAAATCAATTCTCTCTTTTGCGGAAGACGAAAGCTAAGAGTTAATTTTGTAACTTGCTATCTGAAAATGATGTCGTCTCCTATGAAGATCATCACACTAAGGAGCTCAGACGGCGAGTCGTTTGAGGTGGAGGAGGTCGTCGCGCTTGAGTCGCAGACGATCAAGCACATGATTGAGGACAACTGCGCCGATAGCGGTATTCCGTTGCCGAACGTGACGAGCAAGATCCTGGCGAAGGTGATCGAGTATTGCAGGAAGCACATGGAAACTCCCAAGACTGAGGATCGCAACCACCAAAACAACCACATCAGCAACAACATTGCTGCCGTCAACAGCGCTGCTGGTGCTGGTGATGATCTCAAGAGCTGGGACGCTGACTTCGTCAAGGTTGACCAGGCCACTCTGTTTGATCTCATCCAGGTTAGGATTCTTGATCTCTTTGTTCATTCTCTTTTGATCTTTTTTTTTTTTAAGTTAGGGTTTGAAAATTAGGCCCAAGTTTATTAAACTTTTTTTTTTTTTTGTTGTCTGAAATTGGCGTTTGTGGCTTATTCATACTGTTATTGCTATAATAAAGTGATATATTATTGTCTCATGTGTTTGTATAATTGATGTTAGTGTTTGCACTATAGGTTAAACTTCCGTTGTTATATTAGAAGGTAATATGATCTTAAATAGAGAATTGCGACTGGCATGATGTTATTTTTAGGAAGATGTGGATCATATCTCAAATTGATTGCTCTGACCCTCCCTTATTTTATGTGCTAATAAGTAATTTGCTTCAATTTTCAAAATCGTTCAAACTTCTGAGGATAGGATTGCCCACAAACAATGTGGGAGGACTTTGTAGTTGTTTGATGAGGTCGCTGCTGCCACTGTTTTATTCGTGTATTTTCTCACTTTTTGTTGTGTTTGTGGTTTATGTGCCTGTCATGTATGTGAGATTGCTTACCAACCAATGTTTACGTTTGACTGTGATGATTAGAGCTTCTATAACTCTTTAGTGATCTAATATTTGCATTTTGCAGGCAGCAAACTACTTGAACATCAAGGGACTGCTGGATCTTACCTGCCAGACTGTTGCTGACATGATCAAGGGAAAGACACCAGAGGAGATCCGCAAGGCATTTCACATCAAGAATGACTTCACCCCTGAGGAGGAAGATGAGGTCCGTAGGGAGAACCAGTGGGCTTTTGAATGAAAGTTGTGTTAACAAATACAATCTAATAGTATTGTTATCATGCTATGTTTAACGTCTAGATGCTGTTGACTACTTTTGTTTAGGCTGTTCTCCTTGTGAACTTATCAGCATATAAAATGTAAATGAAATAGTCCGATTCTGGGGGGACTTGGTAGCGGTTGGGGCATCCTTTGCTGCATGCTATTTAAGACCCTTAGGATCGTCTAATTTGATATTATCCTTTGCTTCCATGATGTTATGTGATTTCTTAACATCTTAACTCTGAATGTGCATTCACAGGTGGGGTAGAGTATAAGCTCGTTGATTATTAGATATACAAAGCTCATGGCTTTGGAAGTTTTTATGCCAGGGGTTTTTGATGGATTGGTTTGCCTTTTTGTTTTGTTAGCTCGTTTATAGTCTTTGCGAGCAAGAGCTGGAGACGATAACACTTTTATGCCAGCCTTTTACTATTTTGCAGGGTTTATTTAAAATTGATTTTCCAGGGTTTACTCCCTGCAGTTTATGGAAATAGCATGATTTAATTGTCCGAACTAGATGTATTTAATGTCGATTTAGTGTTGCAAAGTGAACAAATATAGTGAGTACTGAACCCCATGAAATGCGAAATTAAGCATAAACAAGGGAAGTCTGCAATATTTTTTTTTTTTTAACTATAATTCAGAATTTGATTCCAAGGAATGGCTCCAACTTTTGGAAAAATGCAGTTGAAGAGGTGAACCTTTGAATGTTGACTGTCATCATGCACGCATCTTGTACGCACAAAAGAAAGAATGCCATAAGATTATCCACAATCTTCACTCTGCAAAAAATGTTAACTGTGCATGCTCGGCTGAGCGTAACCTACACTAATTATCCCATCCAAATCATATAAAACTTATTCTGGACTTAACGAATTGCTGCCGGTATCCTCTGAATTGAGAGGAGAAGATACAAGGACACATTTTATTGCTCTTATCTTACATCCTCAAAGATACAGTTTTGATTAACTTCCAAACTCTTTCTTGTGCATGGGTGGCCGTTTAGAAACAGAAGTTACCAAGCTTGATCTCTGACTGCATTCGTTGATTATTGTATTGAACTCCTTTTCCTTTCCATCTCTCCAAAGAGTCCAACTTTTAACTTGTGAACTATTTCCTTGAAGTCTACAAGACGACATCCGGGCATTCTCCCCATTCTTCTTTTCTTCATCATCTCTTTAACCATAGCTATATCCTCCCATCGACCTGCCACAGCATACACATTCATTAGTAACTGATATCTTGAGAAATCTCGAGGATCCTTGTCAATGAAATACTTTGCAATTCTTTCCGCTGAAGCCACATATCCTTGGAAACGACATAGGCTGAGTAAGTTAATCCACATTATGGATTCGAATGACAAATCATCACTGTCTTCAGACATCTTCCTTGAGAATTCCTCGGCCAATTCCATAAGCCCTGCTCCGGCATAAATGTTAGCCATGCACCTATAATGAGCAAAATTTGGCTTTACTTTATACAAGCCAATTATCTGGCTGAAATAGTTTCTTCCTTCTGTCAACAAATCAGCTTGAACACAAGCACAAAGAACGCCTATGAAAGTTATTTCGTCAGGAGAAATTCTCCCCCCTGTTTCTCTCTGGTGCACTAATGCTGTAAATAATTTAAGTCCGGCCTCTGGTTTTCCATGAATGCAATATCCCAAAATCATAGCATTCCAGCAAACTAAATTTCTAACTGCCATCTTATCAAAAATTCTTTGTGCTATCTCTACTTTCTGGCATTTACTATACATATCTATCAAAGATGCATCGAGGATAATATTGGGCTGCACTGAGTCCTTATGATATGCGCATGAACTGATCCCCCTTCGTTCAATCTTGCAGACCTACCACAAGCAGTGAGCACACTCACCATTGTTGTATCACCCCTTTAAATCCACCATTCGTCATTTCCCTAAATAGCTTTAACGAGCAACCGGGATTTCCACTCTTTGAATAGCCACTAACCATGATATTCCAAGAAATCACATTCCTCTCAGGCATTATCCATTAAGGATTGAATTCCAAGAAATCAAGTTCTTTTCTGACATTCCAACGAACACCTTCTCAACAGACTCCAAAACATCCATAAATGTACGTCAACGAGTTCTGCACTGGCAACACAGAATCAATGCCATTTTTCACAGCCAATCCATGACATATTTTGCCTGTTTCAACACAACCTATCTTCGCACAACACCCAAAAAGAGGCACAAAAGAATAACTATTCGGTACATATTCATTTTCAAGCATCTGAAAATAAAAGATCACAGCTTGGTTTGGAACGCAACTATTTGAGTAGGCTTTAATAACAGCATTGACGCAAAAAGTACCAGGATTACCAATGCATTTAAAGACCTAAACAGTGTAATTTACATTCTCAAAATCTGAAGAATGCTTCAAAACCCTGATGCTCCAAAACGTGTTGTTGAAGAAAAGACCAGAAATTATCAAATGGGCATGGAATTGAAATAGTTGTTTAACATTTTGAAATGCTTTGAACAGAGAAATCTTTCTCTATTCACTGTAACAAGAAGACGACGATGAAATCGACGAAAACGAGAGGCTTTCGGATTTTTGCTGGGCGTAGCTAGACTGGGGTGAGACAAAATGGAGTGTCTAAGTCTAAATAGTTGTCGTTTTGAGATTCTTGCCATTCATTTGCAAGTTTGTGTTTAGAATTGAGTATTGACTTCAGTTTGATCATCGGCATGTACACACACGTTACTTTTCGCTCGACGTTTGACTTGCGTATGTGAATGGGCAGAGGCCACGCCGAGGCTGAGGCGCAGAGCTAATTGTATTTGCATTGTAAATCGGATCATCGGAATCAATCGGCCGGCCCAGATAAGATTCAGAATAAATCCAAGGTCAATAATGATGGACTGGTCCAATGCGAGTCCATTAATTCATTTTGCGGGTTCATATTTTTGGTACCATTTAAAAACACATTGATTAATTAAACCTTTTAATATTGAAAATTACAATCAACCCCTTAGGTGATTTCTTCTTCTTCCTTTTATGCATTCTTGGTGATGCCGATATGTAAAAGAGACGGTGACGTTTCAGTGCAATATCTAGCGAAGTCGGTTTAAATTTTCTGAACTTTCGAATTCGATTATCAAATTGAGATCCCATTAGAACGTTTATAGATTGAAATGGTGAGATTAAGCAAAGCGCTTTTGAAAGATGCAGAAACTGGGCTCAGCAAGAGACTCTATGAGATTCTAGTTTGCCCACTTTCCAAACAACCACTTAGGTAATTTCTTCTTCTTCCTCCTCCTTTTATGCATTCTTGAGTGATTATGTATATTCATGCTTGTTTTAATTTCCTTTTGTTTGGTTTTTCATGTTAGGTTATGTGAAGAAACTAATTCCCTAATCAGTGATTCCGTTGGCGTTTCCTTTCCTGTGAGTTGTTATTCCAGTAATTTTTATATTCAATTTTTGATTTCTTTTCTGGGATGTCTAATTTTTCACATGAATGGTTGCTATAGGGTTTTAGAATTATGCATGCATACACTAGTCCAATTATGCTCTGTTCAATGTTAAGATAATTTGGTCAAAATTAGATTCAATTCTGGGTTGTTGGTGTGAAATGGGTTATCTAATTGTTGGGGGAACTAAACTCTGATAATGCCTTGAGACATCATTAATCCTAAAATTTTAAGCTGATAGGAAAGAGAAAGGTGTTACTACTTTGACTCTAACAGCAATTGTTGATCCATAAACGATGATATCGGAAATTGACCCGTCCAGGATTTCCTGTTTTTAATTAAAATATGGTAGTAAACACGTTGAAGAAGAGAACTTCAAGCTTGGCTCTGATGTAGTGGTGATATACTATATGGGCATGGGGACTGAGCCTTTACTCTAATGCTTTATATCGCATTTTTTTATTGTCTGGGTTCTTAGGCTTAATCTTCATTGTTGCTTCTGAAATTGATAGATAAAGGATGGAATCCCTAGCTTGGTGCCAAAAGATGGCAAGATACTCGATGATGTTGATGACCGGCTAAAAGATGATGCTGATCCTAGGGCTACTGCCAATTCTGACGCTGCAATGCATAAAGATTGAAAAGAGACATTGATTGTGGAACTTTCCAATATCATGTGCAAGAAAGACGACTACATTTTGGATATTTATTTGAACTTTCACAAAGCTATATCTGTGAAAATCTTGTGACTGATCTTAGATTTCTCGTGGGTCAGCAGCATATCACAGGTCTTTCTCGAGCTAACTAGTGTTAGAGATTTCTATATGTTCAGTTCATCAGCTTCAACTACTTATTTGTTCTTTCAGAATAATTTGTTAAACAGTTTCAATAAGTATACGAGATATGACCTTTATTTACGGAGATGATCCAGACTTCACACTTTTTGTATGTGCAACATCTACTTGCGGCTTGATTTTGACTTGTTCTTTAGTTATTCCTAGAACAACTTTTCAGAATATATCTTTATCATTTACTTTTGAGATAACATTTTCCAGCCTGCAATATTCTTGGAAGTTGGAACTGGATCCCATTTAGAAAGTCTTGCTTGTTATTGTGAAAGTATATAATTCTCTGCAATAAAGTTTTTATTTTTTATGGAATGGATTTCTGGTCTAACAAGTGCCCTTGACAATTTGCCAAATTTTGATGTTCAAGGATGCATGAAGAATGCTGCAAGGAAGCTCAGAGAATTCTTAAAATACAACTTAGAAGAATCTCATAAAAAGTAATGAAACTTGTGTGACAAACATGTCTCTGCATAGTTATAAGATAAAAGAATACAGAAAGGTTCAGGTGTAATTATCTTATTTAGGTGCAACTACAATGGTTTACGTTGCACTCTCTCAATCTAACAACACTTTTAAACCACGCGACACAACAAAGCAACACATATCTCAAACCCACCCCTTTGACACACTATCTGCAACTAAAACTCTTATTAAAGATCAATTGGAAATGCTAATCCTCCATTAAACCCCAAATGGTTCTCAAGAAATTGGTCACCTTCCTCTCCAATTTGATCATTCTAGGACGGCAGCCGAGAATTAAACAAGCATCATCTTATAATGTGATTGGAGCATCTGATGTTGTTCCGGAAAAGGTCAACAATGAAGGTGCTTCAAGCTCTCTGGGTAGATCATGTTTAGCAGCCAAGGATTTTGATGGCGAAACCTGTTGCGTATGTTTGTCAGCATTGAAGGAAGATGAAGACATGCGAGTTCTGCCTTGTTTGCATAGGTTTCACAAGGCCTGTGTGGATAGATGGTTGAATGCATGGACGAAAACTTGTCCCTTGTGCAGGTTTCCGATGGGTGAAGAGGTGATATTTCACACAAGGGAAATGCTTACTGATGAAATGGTAATTTGGTTTTCTTCTTTTCATGTTGCTGGCTTTTAAATTGTCAAAATCAAACCTCAGTTTGATTTGTTTTTGCAACATGTAATTACTAGTACAAACAAACACGAATATTCCACGAGAATATTCTCACTAGATAATTGTAAATATTCCATGTCATGGATTCCAATTTGAATGAAATTACAATAAAAAATTTTGCAATGAATTTATAGAAAATTATATATATTTCCGTTGCCTGGAATCGAACCCGGGTCTCCTGGGTGAAAGCCAGATATCCTAACCGCTGGACGACAACGGAAACTTTAAACAGTATGTTGAAGTATTTATACTATAGAAACTAATCTTATTTGAGCATATTTTTTATACTAAGAACCCTAAATACAGTAACAGTAAAGTAGCAAATCACAAAAGTTTTTTAAGAAATCTCAGAAATTGCATGCGGAAATCGTAAGCAAAGAGTCCCCAACAATAACACATCGATTACAGTTGCCCAATGCAATAATGAAGATGTATTATGGTTTTTGGTTTAACAAGTATTCCATTAACTATGCATGCATGCAATAAAAAACCCAAGATGCTGCATAATTTCAAATAACTTTTTGTTTTCGATTTCCAAGACAAGATATATTGGCCATGCTGCTCTGCTCAGTTGTCCATATCCTAGCTAACTGTTCATCAAACTATATAACATAATTGAAAATCAGCCCATATTTCCATTTCAATGACCCAAAGTGATACACCCCTCTTCAAGTATTTAGACTTTTACATATATGCTGACCAAATGACTACTCTCTCAATTGACTCCAATGAGAAAACTAAGGCTACTCTC
>JAXCLQ010000012.1:1035748-1073282 GCA_035584115.1 Cedrela odorata | reverse complement strand
CTTAACCCACATAACTTGTATTGTCTGATCTCAAATTCATTCATCTTAACTCACATAACTTGTATTGTCCGATCTCGCAATCTTTAATGATCCAGATCTTACAAACCAATCTATTCACATAACTTGTATTGCCGGAATCTCGCAATCTTTAAAGATCCACGTCTTACAAACCAATCTATTTTTGGAGCGTAAAGTTCAAATATTTAATGGCCCACGTGCCAATAAAAATTACAGTATGTTATGTTACCGCTTGTTGCGGGTAGCTTGGTAAACACATCTTTTAAGTATATTTTATTAATTATTTTTAAAAAGATAAAAAGTGAACTAAACAGAACACTGTGATGCCAATTATCTTTGTGGCCTCAGCCCTCTATTAAAGTCATCATTAGCTGACCTAATTAATTATTACAAGATCTAGCAAAAATCTAAACTAGATCTTGGAAAACACTAAACTGAACAGTCTTAAACTCAAGCATTACAGGTTACATAATCAAGTAGTGCTGTAATTAATTTTTCAGAGAAGAAAGAGAAGGTAATTAAAATAACCAGTGCAAACAAACAGAGAAACAGTTTTATTACAACATTACAGAAACATCCTCAACTTCCAGTTCAGCTCCATTACAAGCTTGTACTGATCATGTGCTGTATGCTTATCAAAAAAAAAAAAAAAAACATTAAATGGTAGTCAGAAACCAACCGGAGACATCCCATAAAGAATTCCAAACTGAATCCATCCTTTAACCAAACTTAACCTAATAACTCCAAGACACTGAATCGAGAGACAACTGTTACTTTCGTTCTATCTCACTGTGTGCTGAAATTACCTTGCATGACAAAAAACTGTGAACTGATTACTTAAAAAGGCGGGCTGGCCGCTCGACCAAACCAGCGCTTTCTACTATGTTGCTCGGCGGCCTCCAATTGCGTCTGAAGAACAAGAAAAACAAAATAAATAAACATAAGGAGACGCAACATCTTGCAGGCAAATACCACATAATCAAGATTAATTATGTAAATTTTACCAATGCTGTTTTCCTCCTGAGCTGCTCATTCGCTTCAGTAAGATAATCGACTTCCCGTTCCAACTCAGCTGTATAAGCCTGTAAAAGTTGGAACCAACAGAACAAAAACAACATAATTAATTTCAGAAGCGAACTTAAAATAATCCTCAACAATATAATTTAAAAGCGTATTCAAAGTAGAAAGAGAAAGAGGAGTGCATTTACCCTTAATCTTTCTCTCGATCGAGCGGCAGATGCTCGATTCTTGTCCTTATGTACGCAACTGAGTTCATCAGCATCATCAATAAGTGGCCTCTTGCCTCTTCTGCTTGCGTCAGTAGACGGAGAACCAGAAGGCGATGCTTCTGGTTCTGGCAGACGAAAACTGGGAGGTAAATGTTGGGGTTCCGGCATACGAGAACTGGAAGCCAAAGCCTCAGGCTCAGGCAAACGAGAACCAGAGGGTAAAGGTGGAAGTAAATGAGACCCGGGAGGTAAAGCTCGATGAGGTAAATTAAAAACAGGAGGTACACCTACCGCCAAATGAGGAGCGGAAACTGAAGGTTCATCAGGAAAACGAGAAAACGATGTAAAAGTTCCGAGGAAACGAGGACCGGATGCTAAGGGTTCCATCAGAAGAGGAGGGCCGGAACTTAACGGTTCAGGAAAACGAGAAGTAGATGTTATAGGCTCCGCGAATTGAAAAGTAGAAGCTAAAGCTTCAAGACTTATGCATATTGGAGTTAAAAGATTTGAAATGGGAGGACCGGGGTTGGGTTGCATATTAGGATAGAAAAAAGGAGGAAGAAGATTAAGGTTACCAAGAAAATGAAACCCACCTGAACGAAAATTGAAACCAGGCGTGCAGGAGAATATCGGTGAACCAAAAAGAGTAAAACTTCCATTTGGTGGGGGAGTGCTCGTACGGTTTATTTTTTCATCACTGGTGAATGGTGCTGCCAGCATGTCGCGCAAGGCGGCATTCACTAGCGCAGAAAACCCTAATTTGACATTTCCAGACGACATATGTCCTTGAAAGTTTGAATCTGAAGGCGCAAGTAGACCTGTCTCCCGGAAAATATGCTCCATAATGAAGGGTTCAGGAGACTGAGACTGAGACTGGTAAAACAATGTAGGAGTAAACGGAAAAGGAGACGCATATGACAAAGCAGGAGTAGGTACTTTGTTGGTGTTTGTGTTTACGGAATTAATAATTCCGCCATCTGAGTTTTGCGATAGGGAGTAAGTGGCGGTGTCGACGGTGTCGTCGTCGAAACTTTCGGATGATGACAACATTGGAGAGAGCACGCAGAGATGAAAGAGAGAAAGCTCAAGCTGTTTTGATTCTAAGCAAAGGTGCTGTTTGGTTACTTAGAAGATGAAGAAAAGAGTTTTTCTCTATTTCTTAAAAGATAAATACAGGATTACAAGGCTTTATACATCTAATCTTCAGAATTCGGAGCCCAAATTGTTACACAACATGGTTGTGTAACTCGTGCTGTCAAATTACATAAAAGGTATCCTGTTTATTAATTAAATAATTAAATTTATATTTTAATCATTTACATAATAAATAATAAATATTTTCAATTTTGATTTTAATCATTTACAATCAATCACTAATATACATTTGTTCGAATTTGTAAAAGAAACTATACTAGAATATTGTACTAGTTGAACTTATCCAAGAAGTTGCATAAAATATAAAGGAAGATTAAAACATAGATTAGTACCATTGTGATTATAACTAGTATTGTAGTGTCCAAAGGATGAATTTATGGTAAAAAGGTAGTGCCCAAAAGCCTATGTAAAAACATCAACATCTTTCAACAAACCCTAAAGTCTTTCCCTGTCTATCTTATCCCATCCTTATCGAGAACTTGAAGTTGAACTCTAAAGCTTGAATGCCATCGAAAACATTTGAAATGAAACGCCGGCGATTTGGTCTATTACGCAAGGCACGCGTCTTACACGCAATGGCGCCGCAGTATTACACTAAACTCGATAGAACCCAGAAAGTTTCTTTCAGCGACAATATCAATATTTGATTGATATTTATTTAAAATAACGAATAAATATTAAGAAGAAAGAGTGAGGAAGAGAATGGTCTGAATCATTTCATTGTCTACTAAGAAAGCGAAAATTGAAGGAATGGAATGAACCTGAGGCTAATGCCCCCACAAAACAAAAGCATTGGTGAATGGTAACTGGTAAGTTCTTAGAGATTCTTTATCTTTTAGCCTCCTGTGAAATTTGGACACGTCTTATGCTTTAGGGTGCTTCAAAATGTCAATCACTGTTCTTGGAGGACCCCATTTTGATTCTTGCTTTCACTTTCAATTAAATCTACGTTTCTTTCAATATGGTATAATTTTTTTCCCTTGTTGGAAACGTTTCTCAAATGAATGAATACATAAAAGTTTACAACCAAACTTATTCTTCATAAGGTAAATATATTCTGCTTAGCTAAAACCTTAGGACAAGAACAAGAACCATTCTATTACTTTTCTTTCTGAGGAACCCATTTTGATTCTTGCTTTCACTCTTCAAGTCAAATTATCAAAACTACATATGTGACTTTTCATTTCTTTTTCATTTTACCCTCGTTGAATGAAGTGTAAATGTAGTTCTTTTAGTCGGTATGTTCCCCAAATAAAAGGCACATTCATGAGAAATGGAACCTAGTACAAATGTGATGTCATAGGTCATGTGCGAGTTCCTGTTGCACTAGCTTTATCTTGCTTTCTAACTTTAAAGCAAAGTAATGTATAGTCATATCTTTCGCATGCAATTTTCATATCACCCAAAACATTTTCCGAAAATATACACGACATTAAAATTATGGCATGTGTGTATATTTGTATGCATGCATGACATGTATGAAAAAGAAGAAGGAAATCAGAGAGTTGATTTTAAGTTCTTAACTGCTGCTTGCAATTGTTGGCTTATTTAAGCAAGTGGGTATGGGTTACAAATGAGTAATCAGTCACTGGGGTGATTTTCTTAAACGGTTTTCCTTCTTGTTGATCCATATATATAAATCATCCCTCTGTGTGTGCATTTGTCTTTTCAGCTTGCGGGTGCGCATATATTTTGTTTAATATCGTGTCTCGATGGAAAAGATCAACAAATAAGATTGAAAAACTTGTAATCATAACAAACGACAAGGAGATATAAATTCAAAGAGGTAATAGTAAGTGTGGGTCTGATTCATTTCTGCACTTCTGCTTGAAAACGCAATTTCATTAAGCACCCAACTGAACACCTGTACTTGCACACTGTTACCACTGAGGCACTAACTGTAGATGATTATTCATACATGCATGGATGTCTTATCACATGTAAAACATATCAATCTTTACTTTATGAAAAGTAATTTATCAAGTTGCAAGAGGTACAATATTAGAGAATTAATGGTGGACGTACACGGTACACTGAGAATTCGAAATGCCATGACATATCACATGCAAACATTATTTCTTTTACTGTAGAAGAACATTCATACATATTTTAAATTATTTGATAAGAAATCAGTGATTGACGTGTTATATTATATCAATATAAGAAACTTCTTTATAAGCAATTTATGTTAATTAATGTCTTTCATTTGGGCAGTATTTGAACTTTTAAGTTAGTGGTTCAGATTACGAATCAACCATGTTAAATTTTGAATCTCATTCACATACATGATGCATGTGTTAATGGCTGCTTAATCCCTAACATGATACAAATGTAAAATAAGAACCTGAGGGGAAAGTTTGGTAGGTCTAAGAGAGGCGGTCAACCTCAAGGATAAAAGAGCAGATGATTGATTGGAATCGATCTACCAAAGGATCGCAGAAGGGAAGAGATAACTCTCCAGTAGACAGCTGTCAGCTCTGGATTACACTGTCTGAAACTCTCAAATAGTTGACGCGACTCTCGATTACACTACACTTGCCGCATACTCTCTCTCTCGAACCACACCGTCAATGTAGAAACATTGTGTTCCGATAGGTCAAGGTTCATTCCCCACACTCCTTAGGTGTGTCTTTTGTCAGATTACTGTTCTTGTCTTCTTCTCCTCAACTACCGCGTACGAGCACAGGCCAGCGCACTTAGACCGACAGACCTATTCAATTTTAATTCTTTCAAGATATATTTATATACATAATAAAATGCCAGAAGGAAAAGGGCGACTTCTGACTCTTTTCCACAAGCCCTAATAAACTGAATAATGTAGTGTTGTTAACCCAATACCAATCCAAAAGGGCATGTGTGTTTTTGGTTCTTTTAACTTATAGAAGTTGCATAAGTTTTGAAAACTTGTTAGTGAAAGCACTAATTAAACAAGTATAAAAGTGATATTATGTTTTGTACATCGATGCCAATCTCTAATGTTTAATTTGTAATTTTAGAAGAGTAACGAAATGGAAGGGTTATGATAAGTTTTCTTGTGGCTGCTATATATTTTATAAAAAAAAATGATATCTTGATTAGAAAATAACTATGGACCACTGGTTAAAAAGAGGAAACCAATCATAGCTGTTGGTTCTACATCTACAGCTCGTTCTACAAGATAATCAAGTGTTTCTGAGAGGTGAGGTACAGTGAGTCTAAGGGAACTAGGCACCAACAAAACTTCATACTAGAAATGAAACCACCATTTACAAAAGCGCTTTTTTCAGGTGCTTTTGATAAAAACCAGAACACTTTATGTGTTGTATGTTTACATCGATGTTCCCTTCTAAAGCAACACTTGCTCAGTTCAGCCCAATTACTTTTAGCCAGATGAATTTCAACCTGCCAATCTTTCTTTATTTCAACAATGCTTATTTGAAATATCCCAATTCAAGCCCACATATACAGTCAATACCGGTGTGTATACAAATAAATAGAATACTTTCAAAACTTTCCACAGGTCCAAAGTACCAATTTCTTAAATTAAAATGTAACAAATATAACATTCATGAGTACTTAAGAGAATGATTCTGAGAGTTTGCCCCGGTAGGACGACTTTATGATGCAGCGAAAATCTTCAAAAGGTTTGAAGAATGTATACACATATAGAATGCAAATTATAAATATAATATATGAGAAACAGAAAGAAAAATAATAAAAAAATCTAATCATGTAACAAGAAATTGAGTACTCATGGACGTAGTAGCATGAGCTGCAGCATCCACCACCAAAGGCCACGCCATTGTCTTCTCCCTCCCTCCCTCCATCAATGTGTGCAAACAAGAATAGATGGTTTCATCTTTCACTAACATTTGTTGACCTAGGAGCATTTGGGGAAATGAAACCAAAAATTCTCCAGATAAAACACTAAGCATGACCACAATGACAGGAAAAAGATAAAAAAAGACAAACAACCCCAGAAAACTATGCATCCCAATAAACCCATGCTAGCTCAGTCATAAAAGGTTTTATTTTTGTTTATTTTTCTTGAGTTTTTTCTTTTGTTTTTTTTTTTACCCTTTTTATCAAAAGTTTTTTTTTTCCTTTCCCTTAAAATTGTCTTCCTACTTGACTCACCAAAGATCATGCTTTCATCATGCCAGGTCAAGACCACTATCTTAAAAAATACAAAAAAGGCCCAAGACATTCACCACTGTGTCCTCAAAACCCTCCCTACCGAATTTTCCCCAAGTTCGGGCGACTCTAATTTATATTTCGACCACCCTGAATGCTGACTTGCCCACTTCCCGCACTTGACTGATTACTCAAATCCCCAGAAGATGACCTACTCACTGTGATGTCCGCTTGATTTGGTGCACTACTGTGGTTAGTAGTCTTCTGCTCCAGTGACATACTCTGGACATGGGCAGCCAACATATCAGAATTGGACTTTCCTGGGCTCGAGATGTCAGAATACTGCACAGGTGGCATTATCCACCTCATCCAATCATTCCGTCTTCTAATCTTATCACCCTGCAGTCAAGTTCAGATTGAATTACAATTAGTGAAACAAAAGTTCAATGCAATGCCAACTGCACTAATTTAAATGAGGGTAATGTGCGATACACTCCTTTACTTCGAAATTAAAAGACTTATAATTCGTCATACCAAAAAATATTTGAAGGGCAACTATACAGTCACCAATGTGAAAATGAAAACAAAATGCTCATCTAAAAGGCAGGGACGAAGGTAGGACGATTCTATCATGCAAGTGAAGATTAGAATTCGATTTGAGTGGGAAGTTTTAAAAATTACAAAATTCTCTATATTCATTCTCTATCTAAACCTCACTCTCTCTTTACCTAAACACTAATGTCTCTCTCGTCTCTTTTTCTATCTAACTATAGTTTATATTACAAAATATTTTGAACTAAGCAAAACTAATTGAAAAAGATGGTTAGCAGATATGGAACTTCTATCTATATTTTTGGCTACAGCAGAATTTTCCAAAAGAAGATTTATAAATGAAATTGGATATGATTGATTTCTTTTTAAGAAATGGGGTAGATTGGAGTTCTAGGTATTTGGGGTTAGGATTTTGTAGTATTTGGGAGCTGGATTTGATTGGGTATAAGAGTCTGTTCTCTCCATTTCAAACAAGTAGAAACACATCTATAACAAAAGGTAAGACGTACTCTCAGTGGTTTCTCCATTTTTCTAATGAATGAATCTAGCAAGCAATGATGAATTGTCACATTCTCAGAGAACATTAAACTCTCACAACAAGAATGAGACAAAAGTCTATGGGGTGTCATTGTTCACATTAGAATTACAATGATCGCAAGTATTTTAGGCTAAATGCATTGGTGATGTGACAGCATTTTACCCTTTAATGGAATCAATGAAACATAACAGAAAAGAAAATGAATTAAAACTAGTGCAAAAAGGCAATTCTGTGAGCTTTCAGATAGTGAACATTTCAAACTATATTGAAATGGAAGGAAAATATTATAAAGGATACCTGTACTTCCACAACAGTTGAGCTCCGTACAGCATCCAATATAAGTTGGATATTATCAGTCAAAAGAGAAACCTGAAAAGAAGCCACAAGAAGATATTTAGTTTCGCATTGATGGTTAGGAAAATGATCTAGCACACATTCAACACTGCCAATGAATCCAATATTAAATTATTTTATTATTTGTTGGCTCAGAAAGGACAGCATACCAGTATTCAAATACAATATCCTAAATAGAGAAGAAGATTCTACAAATTGGAAGAAGAAAATAACTGAAAGACAAATGAAAATTAACAAAATAAATACTAGCACAGAAGTTATGCAGGACAATATAGATCAAAGCATGATGAATTACTTAAAGCAACTAGACATCAGAAGCAAAAGAATGAGAAAAAGTTTTAAAAGTATACTTTCACCACAGCAAAAAGGGTTTAAGCATCATCATATAATTCCAAATATACAATTATTGGTTCCAATGTAAGTAACTGGTACTTCGGTAATTAACTTGATCATAGAATAGGAAAACCAATGACCCAGAATATCAAAGATATTAAAATACAAACTTAGTCAACTGTAAAGCAGCAACAAAATCAAGGTTACATGTCAATAAGAAATCAGTCTTGGATTGAACTAAAATAGACTGCAGCATGCATGAACATACTTAACCAGCAGCCAAAAAGAAATCAGTCTTGGAAATTTAAAATCCTGGAAGCTAGATGAAATACACACAAACATTTGGGAAAAAAAACAGAACAAAGAACTTAAGGTTTGAACAAATGTAACCAAAACATATCCCTGCATGATCGCTACACAAGGTTAGTAAAAAATACATCAGTGATGTATCATTATGCCTTATGTCTGTGTGTATAATGGACCCAAGGCCAGTTAATATCAGATTCCAAAGTACAGAAGCAGTAACAGCTTAATTCCAACCACAACAACCGCATTAAAGCTGAAAGTCTTTCCACAGTACCAGCAGAAAACTAACAATCAATGCCACAGACAAGTAAAAAACGCTGCTGGCAAAGAACATAGAATCAGAGAAAGGACACTTAAAGCAAAAGTGACTATTATAGTAAGAGAGCTTTTCAACAAAACTGAATTACTAAAATTATTAGAAAGAAAAAAGGACAAGGTTATCTTTTCTCCCACCTTCAAAGGAGTCAATTGGATCTTCTTTGCAAAGGTTGGATTAAGCCTTAAGTGCCAAAAGAATATACAGACCAAATCGAATTTTGTACTCAAAAAAATAAATGAAAAGAGACATGTAATTAAACTGTAGTTCTACCAAGAACAGCAAAATAAAGCCACCTAGGGGTTAAAGACCAAAGGCATTTATTATTTTTTAATTCAATTAGAAATATGAATGAAGGTTAGTGTCAGTATAAAAATCTACATAGCAAATTACACTGCTGCTGAAATTGTTGAGATAAGAATAAAGAACTGAAATTGTATGATAATATAATATGAAAGGATCGTTGAATCACCAAGGCACAGACGAATAATCAATTGTGAATACAGAAACCAACAACAATATGATTGGAAGGGTATATCATGCCTTCTAACAAGGTAACCTATCAACACCAGTATTAAGCTTAAATGATGACTGAGTGGAAGTTCATCAAATTGACAGAAAATAAATCTTGGATATACAAATGTTATTGAATAATTTTTTTTTCAATTTCTCAAAATTAAATGCCAAACCTTGAACAAATCCTCAGGCAATTGAATCATATGGCAAAAAGAACTACGATAATCCACAATATTTTTAATATACAAAAATAGAACATATACACAAATGCAAGGAAATATCATAAATAAGATAAGATATTTAAATCAACATTACCTGTGGCATTTTTATTGTTATCCTTATTATTATAGTATGTGTTTCCCAAAGGCTCAAATGAAATAGTAATATTCAAAATAACAATCCATAAGGTTATGACCCATACATGACCAAATGATTTGTGATAAAGCCTTGAGCAAAGAAGACCACAAACAATTACACGTAACAAAAGCCAGTTAAGGTATCCCAAAAAACTCACTTTGTTGAATCCTGCTATTAATTTAATGGAAACCCAGCCCTGCTCATCCATGTTCTGCCGCAAGTATGTATCTTTAATTAAATTGTCATTACTGCAGTGAAAATAAAAATTACAGGATGCAACAGCAATTAACATTGCAGTAGATTTGAAATTTTAAAAAAAAATCACAGAAAATAAACTAACTACAATTACCAATGCAAAAAAGCAACCAATGGAACGATTACCTGAAATAGTAATCTATCTGACTGACAATCCGAGAATGCAACTGAGGGTCCAGAGCAGGGAAAAATAAGGCATGAGGTGGAATTGGAGAAACAAAAGGCACGCCTCTCAGTGCTTCCGGAGGTGGAGCCGCAACATAATATACAGGAGATCCAAACTCTGAGAATATACAGTGACATCAGAGGAAACCCCACAAATTGAAACAAGGAACTAGATATAATGAGACTTACCAGGAAAGCCAATGGGGCTGCCAAAAGGCGGCCGCACTGGTGGGGGCGGAGGAGGAATAATCGAGGCAGAACTAGGTGGTGGTGGAGGCGGAGGCGGAGGTGGATGCCTTATAAACCTTTGAAAACCTCTCTGCGGCTGCATGTGAGCATCTCTACCATTAAAATTTCGATGAGAATTCCAATCTTGATTTCCACGGTCTTGATCACGCCTACCATAATTGTGATGATTAGAACCATCTCCACGACCACTGCGGCTCTTGAAGGAACCACGTTGATGAGGATGATCATTACTGCTGTGGGATTGCGATCCAAATCCGCTCTTATGCATATGGTCTCTAGGAGAAGGACTATTTAAGGGACCTTCAACTACAGAACCCTGTGGTGCTGGTGTCTGAGGGAGACCACCATTAGAAGATGTGTTGGCACCATTGCGCTTCATAGATCTTTGGCGTGTTGGCGCTGTATGGTTTGGAGTTGAATTAGAGATTCCATTATTGCTAACTTGTTTCTGTGATGGTGAATTTACTGTTCCAGTACCCTATGAAAAACATAGAAAAACTTTTCAAAAACTTATCTTCTATTCTTCAAGTCTCACCCAAGAAAAACTTATCCAAACATTATGCTGGACTCCACAGGCGTATATTCTATAATCAGCAGCAGTAATTCAAGTGCATATATACGTATCTACATCACTTCTTTCCTCGGCAAGTGAATGACCAATCAATACATATTTATAATCTTATCCTATATTAAGAATACAATTAAACATATTATAACACAAGTTGCTGCTGATAATACCCAAAGACAAATATTTGAAAAATAAATCCAATATTTTAAATACCACTAAGCTGTAGGAAAAGCAAAACCCTCATTTACTATGAACATATACAATGCAAGATCCAAAGCTTACGAATTTCAAATTCTTTACTTTTCCAAATACCCAAATAATTGAAACTTTCAATACTTTAAATTCAAGCTAATCAAATGCTAACTTACTTATCTTGCTATAAATTTTTATATATTTTAAAAACAAAAAAATAACAAAAAGAATTCCAGTCGAATAATTAAGCTTTCTCAGCAACCAAACAGAGAAATCAAACCTGCGAAATCGATGATGATGATCCATCCGCTAAACCTTTCAAGGATTCTGAAGAAGACTTCGTCGAAGAAGAACCTCTAGTAGTCTCCGATAGGGCGGGCCATGAGTGGGCCCCCATTACCGGTCCTACCTCCGCAGCCCCATTTGATGGTTTATTCCACGCCGGCCTCTTGACGCCTGCATTACCATTACCACATTCCGATACGCCCTCTTCCTCCGCCGCTAGCTCAATCACAGCCGTTGATTGCGAAGACAGCGACACAGACGGCGATAATGGAACCGAGGCCATCGGTTCCGATTCACCCCGCACCACTTGTATCCACGCAGCTGAAGAAACTACCCTCGCGGCGCCATGTGACTGGCCGCCGGGGCTACTTAAGCTATTTTCTATAGAAGACGGCATATCAGAATTAGTGATATCACTAGCGGTAGCCATTAAAAAAATTATTCTGTTAGAGATTCGACAAGTTCTGATCAACGATTACTGAAATAGAAAATATAATATATATATATATATATATATATATTCGTGTTTAAAATATAATTAGGAGAAGACGAATTAGGGTTTCGTTAATGCAGTGTCGTTTTGGGTTTCCAAAGAGAATTTTTGGGCGATGCGATCGCTAATCGCAGTGTTAGAGACCAGACCAGACCAGCGATGGTTTGGTTGCTTTGCTCTTCGGAATTCTGGGAATGCCTGGTTTGGTCGCGAGTTGGTTTTACTTAAATAGTCCGCCGGTCAGGGGTACCTTCGTCATTTTCTATTTCACACTTAGTTTCTCTTCTTCTCATATATATTATATGATATGATATATCCTTTAATTAATTAATTTTTGACAAAATAAATATACAATTTGATTTGCATAGCATTATGTAGAGATAATTAAAATTAATTATGTAATTAGTTTATAATTTTAATTAGACTCCTAATAAAGTTGGAATTTCATTTTAATTGGTTGGCATCCATATCTGCTTTTACTAGTTCAGGTATCCTAGAAGTGCTTCTTTCCTAAGTTGTTTTTATCATCTTTAATAGTAATCATCCTTGCCTTGTGTGATCTTTGGGCCGGTTATTGGGTCTAACAATTGATAATTAGAGTTACAAAAGCAGATAAAGCAAAAGCTGCTTTAAGGCAGAAGTGCTTTCATGTCTTCCTCCGAGAGATATGGAAAGAGAAGCTACGGATTTTATCAACATATTCAATTGAGTTTGTGAAATGTGAGACAAAGTGCTTCTTGTTGTATGCACTATGCAGACTTGTATTAAATTAATTAAATATATTTAGTAAATGTGATTAACTTCCAAGTAAATAAGTGCTTTCATGTGGAAAGTGCTTAAATCAATCCAACTTTTGATGTAATGCTTTATATATTATTTACAAAATGAATTCATTGCTCGTCAAGTAAAATTAAAAGTTCTTTTTTGGGTCAGTATCGGTTATGAAATATGTGAAAAGGTATTAGAAGTCCTTCTTGTGGAAGCACTTTTCCTGTTGTTAATACTGCCTAACTCAACTTACTTTTGATGTAATTCTATAAAGATTATTTACAAAATGAGTACATTACTCCACTAGTAAAATTAAATGTGTGACTACATAAATTATTTAAAAATCAATAAATTCATTGGCATCCATACCATATCCAATATGACTATTATAGGTAACTAAAAGTGCTTCTGCGTGTGCAATGTGTTGATTGCTGCACCATTTAAAAGCAATTATTCCATTATATGATTCTCCAGCCAGTAATTGGTCTAAAGAAACAATGACTAGTGACAAGAGAGAAGGACAAAGCAAGATATGCTTCGTGGCATAAGTGCTTCTCGACTTCTTATAAGAGAAGCGTTCATTGTATCCGGCTGCACTGCGCCATAAAGTTAACGGTTTTAGCTTCTTGAAAGTGCTTTTTCAATTAGGGCTTCTATTTCATGTTAAGAAGTATAATTTTAATTAACCGGTACATCAATCCCAATTAAACCTTGATTAATATTTGATTTGATACAATACTGTAAAGAAATGCTTCTACTAAAGCAGGTCGAATTCAAAACCTTCTTTCACACTTCAGGGTAGATAAAAGTGCTTCTGCAACAAGTTGTTTATTTAATATCTTTAAAGTTTATTCTTCTAATGTATTGTCCTTTGGTCAAGCAAGCAACCGATAATTGGTGTAGTAAAAGAAGATAAGAGATAGCAAAATTGACCTGCTTTAGTAGAAGTATTTGTTTTTATTGGGTTGTCTGTCATTAAAATGTATATTTCTGGTAAATGGAAGTGCTTCTGCATTAAGTCAAGTAATCCCACTATTATATGGTCGTTTGGTCAATAAACTATTAATACAAAATTAGACTTCTATAATGATATTTTTCTCCTAAAAAAATTAAAATAAAATGAATTTATCTTTAATTATTATTTTTTTATACCCTTATCGGTCACTATCTCGGATCCGATCCGCTCAAATTACACGTACAGTACCCACGAATGCTGACTCTTTATTGTAACTTATTTTATATTTTTAATAGTATTTTTTAAAAATAAATTAAATTATTTATTTATATAGCAAATATTAATTAATATGATACTTTTTTTTTATATAAAAAGTGTTTTCGTGTAATTTAATTAAACAAAATTTATATAAAATATTGGAACATAATATAACATTATCACGTCAAAAAATCATATGTTTAATAGTATTTTTTTAAAAATAAAAGTAAGTTAATTAATTAATTATGTAGTAAATAGTAATTAATGTGATGTTTTCTTTTATGTGAAAAACATTTTTGTGTAATTTAATTAAACAAAATTAAAATGAACAAATATTATCCCTACAATTATCCCATCATTATCCAATACTCCAATGTCCTTATCTAGAGATTTTGAAAGTTGTGATTTCATACTTTTTATGATTTTGCCTGTAAAATACACAGTACTTTAGGCTAAATCATTTAGCAATGCATTTTTACTCTAAGCTTTTCAAGTAATTGCATCATAATTTAATCAAATTATATCATCTATTATATTTTATTTTTCTCTTATTATTGCATTATTATCACAATCATAATTGGTTAGTTTTAAAAATAACAATATGTATACTAAAATTTTAATAAATAGACGTATTAATAACATAATATGCTCGCTTAATTATTTTTTAATTAGAAATATATTTTAATTTTTAAAATCGTTCAATCATAAATCTATTCGTAAGTGCACTTGTTTAATAAGATTTTATCACGACCTCCTAAAATTATACAAATTTTTTACATTAATTCTTAATCAATAGATTAACATGATGGAATGAAATAAATATTTAACATGTATTAATTATAGTAATTAATATCTTATATTTTTAAATTTTCTCTCTCCTCTTTTTATTTAATGATTATAATTAATACATGTTAAATATTTATTTTTATTTAATCATAACTCTTAATAGATTGTTAATCTAATGGCTGAGAATTGATGTAAAAATTTGTATAATACTAGATGACATTATACATATACCCCGATATACATACACTAATTTATACAAACGTCAATTTTGACATGAATGAAGAAGTTACAACTCTATTTGATTGAAATCAATTTTATTTGTTATCATATTAGGGCTGCGATTTTTATAGTTTAAGAAATTTGGTTCAAAAGAGACTCAAATTCTCAACCATCTATTTAGTATTTTATAATGTAAAAGATAAATAGTGTTGACAATTGCACACTCCCTAATGTTTTTACAAGTTTGGAATCCAATTTCATAGCTACTCTACCAAAAGTAACTAGGGTATTTAAGCTCCCTAACTATATAACATTTTGGCAATACAAATATTGTGAAATGATAACGATTTTATTTTTGACAACTACAAGACGTAACATATGATTAACGTGTATTATATGTTAGTTCTATTTTAGTTTAATCGATCTTTCTTTTTTAAAATTCAACTTAAGCGTACTTTTAAAAAGAAGGTATTTTAATGCTCAAGTCAATGTTTACTTAGTGAAAAAATAATAATAAAGTAATAAAAAATAATTAAAAGTATTTAAAATTACGTTATTTATAAAAATATTTGAATGTATATTTAATAAATATATATTATGTTTATACTAAAAATCGATTATATTAAAATACATATGCTATTATTTATTATGATTCTAGTAAATTTGATTAATTATTAAATAGGCGACAAGATATTAAAAAAAGTGTATATTACGTCTCTCTAAAGAAAATTCGACAAATAGTAGACCTAATACTAAGATTATAAGCATGTATGAATAAAAATAAAATTGTAAATAGGGTATCATTTGATTTTGAGGCAATAAATTAAAGTGGGGTTTGGCAATTGGCATGGATGCAAAGTGGAGAAAGATTTAAGAAAGATTGTGAATTGTTTTATGTCTTTGGGGAACTTGACAAAGAAAGAAAGAAAGGTATTCTTTTTGTTGATTCCTCTAATAGGCAACCAACACTTGTTACTGCTAAGATTTTTATTTTCCTTTTTTTCTAGACTTGACATTTTGGAAATATGGATAATATAAGATAGTTGTCTTTGCTTTATTTGTAAACGAATCTACACTTTGGTTGGAAGCATGAAATAAATAGGGAATGGAAGAGAAATGGAATAGAATGTGAGGGGGAATAATATTGTTTTATTTAGTTGATGGACAGAATTATTGAATGAATTTAATTATATTTTGTTTCGATAAAAAATACTGGTTTGATTAGGTGTGAAAGAAGGTGTATATTATAAAAAAATTATAAATTAAAATATAAATTGAATATATAAAAGATTATTTATAATATGAATGATAATAAAAATAAAAATAATTATTATTTAATAAAATAATTTTAAATTTGTAATAAAAATAAATATCGACGATTATAAACTAATTTGTAAATAAAATAAAGTAAAACAATATAATGCTAGTAACTATAATTTTTTATTGTAATTTTTAAATAATATTATATAAATTATATATATAATTAAAATAATATGATAGTTAGTTATTTAAAATAAATAATTAATTATATTAAATTATATAAAATAAAAAACAATTATGTTGAAATATATAAAGGAAAGATAAAATTGAAAATAAAATCATTTAAAAAGGAGAAAAAAATTATTTTGTAAGTCTTCGACTATTTTGTATCACTTCGTTTGATGTTATTACGGAACATACAAGAAGAAGAATTTTATTCAAAATAAAAAATCTCGAACATATCACGTAGTCGTTCATGTATTTATTATAGAATTAATATTATTTTTCAATTTGAATTTACTTAAAATTAGTATATCTACATCAAATTCAGTCACTAATTATCAATCTATTTGAGTACAAATTTATATTAAAAGAGAATCTTGATCTTCCTTTATAAATACTATCTTCAAACAGATGCATACATAATTCATGTGCATTGTTTGTCAAAGAAAGAAAGCTGCATTGTTCTCATCGGTATTTCAAAGGTTAAAGTCAAACAGGCCCTTTTATGTTACATAGTACTGCTTATTAGTCAAAGGGAACATATTCCTTTCGTGTTTTCATCGTTCCTCCAACGAACTTAACTTTGTTCTTACAAATAAATTAAAAATGACTTCTACCATTTTGACATTTCTGTTTGTTTCCACATACTATACTATCCAGTCGTGAAAACGACGTCGGGCTGCTGTTTCCAGCAGATAAGGCTCAATGTCCGATCCATTACGAGGTTTATGAACTCTTGCTGTTGAGGCACGAGGAACATGACAACATTACTATAATACATCTGGGGGCGAGGCAGGGTCTACGTATTTCACATGGCTACTCCAAAGCCAAAACTTCCTTTCTTGCCGAGATCATCATGAAACATTATTATTATTCTTTTATTGAATCATATTCAAATTCAATTCCGAAATTCTGTATTTGAAAATTCAAATACAAACATACCCCAATATACACAAACATAAACGTCCAATTTCAAACCTTACTAGTCTCGCATGTGATGATACACATAAAAAAGCAAGACAATCAAGATCAGAGCTAAAATTTACAATAGTAGGCCGGCCCAATTCTCAGGGTGAAATGGGTTAGCCCCAGTTCCAATTGTCTTATTCTGAAACAGGCTGAAATGTTGGATGATCCCGGAATCCCATCAGGAGAAAGCTGGCATTTGCAACACAATCACTTACTACTTGGTCTGTGAAAAAACAACATTTATAATGGCAGAAGCAAGACGGGGCAAGGAATGAATTCAGCCAGAAGGTTTGCATCGACGTGCTTGGAGTGGACGGCTTCCATGCTCATAACTACTAAATCTAAATTCAGGTCATCAGCAACCTCGCCAATGATAACTGTGGGCTTGCTCCCGTCCCCAAGTATCTCTAACAGTCTGAATCCGCCTATTTATATTTTTTTTTATGTTAGATAAGTATCACTGTAAATTAGCAGCTGGTCATAATTTCGGAAGGCATTAACAAATATTCGACATGAACATAGAAAACTTGCATGTTCTATTGAAACATGAGGTCGCAAACAAACCTTCAGAGAGATGCCACCGGATGCTAGACAATTGAGTTTCATGCTCGGGCAGTGATTCTTTCTGCTTTTCATTGATAACTGCAAAGAACATGAAGTTCTATTTTCCTTGAAATCTTTCACTAAAATGGTCTGTAAGAGAAGAATTTGTCCCTACTGCTTATTTTGCATCACTAGCATATTTCAAATGGTATCAGCAGAGGCCAGTTTACATACCCACGACAGTGATGTCAGCCCCATACTTCTTTGCTAAAGCAGCAGCAGTTGCGGCGGCCTAACAGAAAAAGTTAAACCACCAAGTGAGCTGATTGCAAACTAAATACAGGTAAGAAATTGTGTTGACAAATCTAGTCATCAGCATTAGGCAAGACTTTGCTCTACAATTTCCAATTACAAGAGAAACAATGGTTCAAATTCCATTATAAGCAGAAACTCACAAAATGCATTATATCATAAGGTTAATACAGGATTGCACCACATTGCTACTACTAACAAATGACCACTATACACACAACAGGAAAGGTATATGATGTACCAAGACTCTAAATTCCAGCAAATGCTGATCAAGAAACATAAGAAAGAATATCTCCAAAGATCACATGACTGTGGCATGCAATGTAACTTTTCTCAAGAAAGTAACAAAAAATATAGTAATATCGAGGTGCCTTAAAAGAAATGTCACCTGTCTTGTTCCTTCCGAAAGAAACGGATTCTGGTCCGTGATTGCCAGAAGCAGATGCTTGAAGTTAGTAAATGCTTCTGTAGCTAAGCTGATTTCAGATTCTTGAGACTTAACCTTGGCTGATGGAAAATCAGATTAAAAGAACCTAGTCACCATACATAATAAACGGCATACATTCTCTAACTATCAAAGTATCTTGCTACAAGGCCGAAGAAAACGATGCTGCTAGAAAGGTCAGCCAGTATCAATAAGTTTGATCAGAAAGCACTGAACAAATTACAGCAGCTTACACAAATAAAGCAATTCAATTACTCGCTAATGATTCATAAATCCCACAACGATTTCTTCGATCCTTCTTGATTTTGGTGTAGAAATATCAACTAAAGTTTCCTTGTGGCAATTGCTTCTTGTGCTGTCATTTTTGATACAAAATGCACCATACATAATGTCTGTTGCAAGTTCAATAGAGGTAAACTTAGTTGATCTCTGGCAACAAGCAAGGGTAGAGTTACTGTTGAAAAATCCCATTCAGGCGTTTAAGATGTTAATTTATATTCCTTCATTGTTTGAGATGCATATATGATCCATATTAGCTTCATTGTTGCATAATTAACTTCATAGCATAATTAAAAAATGCAAGTTGCCCGGCAACATAAATAAATCAAGCATTAATAAACCAATAAATACACAAGATATCCCATCATACACTAGGAGCTCATAATACGTTAACTTCATAAAAGAAAAAAAAAAGCATTATTAGCTACGAAATTACTTCTTCTGTGCGATTCTGCAGATCCTGGAAAAGATAAAGAGCTTTCGAGTTTTTGACGGAAAAGTCTGAGCAGCGGCAGCAGTAGAAGAAGTTGGCGATGGCAATATCGTGGTCTTAGTGTTCTCCGAGGTTACAACTGGAACAGTTCTAACAGCAAGCAAGTAGTGAGTGAAAGCCATTGAACAAGTGAAGGCTGAAGAATGAAGAAGAAGAAGATTGAGGCTTGGTTGGGGAAAGTATGGAACTTAACAATGATTTGAAGCATGATGATTGCACGTGTATAGGTGCGTTGATTGCGGTATGATATGTGGGACTCTTAAGCGTAACCGTTCACTTTGTCTAATTGAGTTCTTGATGGTAACGTGGAAAGCTGAAGTTAAGTTTGTGAAGCTCGTTGATGGCTTTTCATTCTTGCCACCTTATAAGGCTACTGAATTAAGTGGCTACATTCCTTTGGCAGAGATTATATTTAGTGAACCAGCCAAGGTACTAACTAATTATTAATTGCTATAGACTAGTAGTACAGTTAGACCTGTGACTTTCTGGTGCTGCAACTCTGATTTACACTCTTGCTTCTCATTGGTACAGGAAAATTCAACTTTCATGGTGAGATGATTAGTACTTTAAGTTCGCTAATATGACTAATGCATGGATTTCTGCTGCTCATCATGGACAAAAAGAAATGTTATTTTTGGATGCAAAGTTCTTTATGTGGACATAACTTCCTGATATTTCATGAACTATTTTAGGACATGGGATTAATTTTCAGTCTAGATTGTTGCCACGGTTCGAAAATGACTTCCTAACTTGACCATAGTGTGGGACATACACTTCCATTTTAAACTTTGGAATAATTCGTTGAACCCTGATACTGTTTAATTTGCTCCACTGATATAAATCTGTAAATGTTTATGGGCATCGATTTGAATTACTTTCAGAAGAGTTGTTTCTTATTTTTATAATTCAAAACAGTAATGTTTATCATACTATTCGGGATGTAAATGCCTAACGTCAAATACCTGTTTATGAAGAAAGCCAGAGTATAATCTGGTTAAATTGTTGGCACTTTGCACCGTGTAAGGGCGGGATCATTTGTTATATGCATTAACGATAGGGTTTATCTTGTATTTTGTTGCCCCTAAGGAGCCGGTTTTCCTGCTCTAACTGAGTTGATTCTGTGAGTTTTCTCCAGCATGTAGAATATAAGGACAAGGCATGGTTGTGGTCGGGATAGCTATCTGAATCTTTGTTTCATGCAAGAGTTGCTCATTTAACGCTCTGAATCATTTTGTTTAATTCTTAAAATCACAACATATATCTTAAATATTATGCTTGAAATTTATTACAATAATATGGAAGCTATTCTGCCATATGAAACCAAATTGAACACAATACTCATCTGCTTTCCAAGTTCCTAAAGTTGAAGAAAAGAAGGCGAGCAAAGGCTTATTTTTCCAGCTTTCATAAGATGAAACTGACTAGAACTAATTACTAACTGAAATATTGTCATATCAACCCTCAGTTTACCACCCCACAATCTTTCCTGATCTCTTGTCCTCCATTGATGCTACTCAACTTGATAATAGACTTCACAAAAGCTTCTTTGAAAGCTTTTTGTGAGGTAGCAAACTTATAAACTAAATTTTTAGTCCTTGGATTACTGAGCAGAGCTTCGTCTGAAGAAAACAGACTATTCCCCTGTAATATAAGCCTGTAGTATGTGTTATCAAAAGTTGTTGAAGAAGGATCCATGGTAGCACCAGTGTTCTTTGCCTTATGATGGATCGGACAAACATTCCTCAAGATTTCAGCAAACGATGGATTTATCGTGGGATCTACATTTTTCGTGTTTATTCTGCTTTCGAAGGATGAACAGTGGGCAAATCCTAGAGTATGCCCTCCTACAAAAGAGTCACAAACGAAAACATAGTCATCTTTCTTCTCAAAAATGGCATGTAATATATCACTGGCTTTGTGCAGTTGTGGATTGTTTACCTAAAAGAGCTGCTAGGTCCTCCAACGACAATCCCCTCAGGGAGAAGTTATACTGCAGTTGAGAGATGTTGAATGTCGGAGAAGGTAATGTTGCTGTTTCGCTAGCCTTTGATGTTCTTCCGTCCTTTCTTCCTTTAGGCACTTCCCAAGTTGGTCCTCCTGACTGTGTAATTTTTAAGATGTATTGTTACAAATACTTATGACAATAGAAATAATAGTTGGGTTGGGGCATATGTTGCAAGAAAGAAGCACACAAGAGGGAGAGGATGTAGTTAGTTTCATTGTCTTACAAGGACGACAGCATCCCTCGCAGCAAAAGCCAAAATATCAGCACAGGAGACAACACCGGGGCACAAAGCTTCTACAGCTTTCTTTGCATCGTCAATGACATAAAATGCATGCAAAGAACCATTAGGAGCAGCATCTTTTTCTGCTTTGTTGTTCCCTTTTGAATGTAAAAGAATAGAAGCATCACATCCCTGAGAAAAAAGCAAGCTCAAGCAAGTAAGTCAGAACAAAAGAAGTTTTGGATTGGAAAAACACTTTCAGGAAATGTTTTACCCTTATGAAACAATCATGAAAATGCATCCGGAGTAATGCTGCAGGAATAGTCTTATCCTTTTCTGTTGCAGCCTTGACAGTTTTTGCAACGATCCACTCAGCAGCAGGACATGTTTCTTCATAGTAATTGAAACTCAGTGCATTTCCTGGTGAAGACATTGAAAATATCAGGAGTGAGCTCAGGAATGCAACAACAAAACCCATGATTAAAACTCAAACTCTCTTTCAGCTCTCAACTCTGGTTTTCTGTGGAGATAATTCAGTTTATTTATAAAGGACACTGATTAAAACTGCGGCCCCATAAAAAAAATGAATTTGTTATCCGAAATGCCAATAATGGTGTCTTGTATTTTAAGCATTCTAGCAATAGTACCATACGTGACCAATTTTACAGGGTTCTTTTCCTTAATTCACGGCCTATTCAATTCAATTATTGAATATCACTTTCATGTATCATAATAACTCGTGATAATGCAGCTTCTTGAAATCAAACTGATTAGTGATTACATTTCATTTCATATTAACTTTAAAATAAGAATTAACAGCATTTCAATCTCAATTCTCAATCATATCCTTCATTCTTTATCTAAGTTATCTTACAATTTTACCATCAAGGAACTAGAAATAGCTTTCAGCTACAATGGCTCGTTGAATGATTCATCAGGCTATAATTTAGCTTTTTGACAAAAGAATGAAAGCTCGTGAGGAACAAAATCATTGAATAACACGTAGCACTTTGTGGCAAAATTGCCCTGCAATTGTCGGTTCGGTATTTATTTTTTTAAAATATAATAGTTTATTATTAATTTAGTTATTTGGTGTAATTTAAAATTAAATTTTGTAATTAGTTTAATTATTTAGATTTTAGACGTTCCCTAACCAAAGCGACGCCGTTTGGTAAGTGGAGGTTAGCTTTGGCGCCTCTTGGACTGGTAGTGCTGTCACTGTGCTTTCAGGATGTCTGACCGGATGAGCGACTTTGATTCAAAGATAGATTCCGACGACGAAAAGTCCGATAAGGACATGACAACGGTATCTCAACATTATTTCGGCGATGAATCGGATAAACCCTACTTTTCTGTTTCCATTATTGAGGTAATCCCTTAAATAAATTTATCAAAACCTAAAAATAAATATAAAATTTAATTTTTTATCGCCTTTGTTCTCTTATATTTATCTTTTCTATTTGTTGTTGACGATGATGACTTAGAATATGAAAGAGGAATATGGGCTCTTCGTGTGGCCCTGCAGCGTTATCCTGGCGGAGTATGTTTGGCAACAGAGATTTCGTTTTTCCGGGGCTAATGTAGTTGAGGTATTTGCTATTCTTTTCCGCATTCAACTTCTATTATTATTATTTCTTATTAATGTTTATTAATGTTTGCAAGATTGTTTGTTTTGCAGCTTGGTGCTGGAACTTCATTGCCTGGATTGGTTGCAGCAAAAGTTGGTTCATATGTCACACTTACTGATGACTCCAATAGGGCAGAGGTATATAGAGTTCATTCTAATCATTTTTTGGGACCAATTTGATGATGAGAGTTTGAGTAAATTAAAACGATTAGGCTTGTTTGGAACTTGGTAGTGTTGCCAAGTAAAAGCACAAATCAAGTGTTTCAACTTTCAACTTCAAGTGCTTCTTTGATCTCAGAAAACACTTCATATTTCTGCCAAACTTTATAAATTAGACATTAAAATGCTTTTGTAATTTGACACTGTTAAAAAACTTATGAAATTAATTTTAGTTGGTTCTTGAAATTCTTTTGAGTAAGCTGCATGTGATTGTAAATGATTATGTATAGCAGGCTACAATTAATTTGTCTAGACTGTTGTTACTTCTTGAAATTAGTAGTAGTTTCTTTATTTCTTTCTTCTGGATTTGCAGGTGCTGGAGAACATGAAAAGAGTCTGTGAACTGAATAAACTGAACTCTAAAGTAAACTATCACATTTTTTACTGTTTTGCATACACACCCTGCAACTTTATGTATTGTTTATGTATAGAAAGAAAGAAAGAAAAAAGTTGGCCCATAAGTTGTTTTACTGGAGATTTACTTCTATTTTGTAGGTGATGGGACTGACATGGGGAGTTTGGGATGAATCTATATTCGATTTACATCCAAAAATTATTCTCGGGGCTGATGTATTTTACGATGCAAGTGGTAAAAATATGTGATTTGGAAATCTTGATCTATACACTTTTTTCCTTCTAATTCATTGATTTTAGCTGAAATGTTGTTTCTGATGCTGGTAAGCCTTCGATGACCTCTTTGCTACCATCACATATCTGCTCCAAAATTCTCCAGGATCGGTCTTCATAACAACTTATCATAATCGAAGGTATTCTTATTTCTTCCGTCTACCTCAGATTGTGCTGTACTTACTTTACTGACAGTGATTTCTTTTTCTCATGCATCACGTATTTATTCTTTTTGCTACTAGCAATGTTCAGTGGGCATCATCTTATTGAGTTTTTGATGGTGAAGTGGGGATTGAAGTGTGTGAAGCTCATTGATGGCTTTTCATTCTTGCCGCCTTATAAGGCCACAGAACTGAGTGGCAACATTCAATTGGCAGAGATTGTATTGAGTAGTGAACCGGCCAAGGTAATGAATTACTATTTGCTATGGGTTAGTATGGTAGCACCTGTGAGTTTCTGCCACTGCAGCTCTGATTTACACTCTTGCTTCTCGTTGGCACAGGAAAATTCAACTTCCAAGTTGAGATGATTAATATTCTGGTTCATCGACACGACTATCATCATGGACAATAAGAAACATTATTCTGGGATGCAAAGTTTTTTCTGCAGATATAGATTCCTGAAATTTCACCGTGGACTATTTGAGGAGGATTAGTGTTCAATTTAGTTTGTTATCACGGTTCGAGAATGACTACCTAACTTCACTACAGTTTTCAAATACACTTGTATTTGAAAAGTTTGGAATATTCCACTGAATCTTGATACTGTTTATTTTGCTTCACAGATAGAAATGTGTGAATGTTTCCTGGGGATTGATTTGAATTACTTGCAATGTTTATCATATTATCCGGGAATGAAATTGCCTAAGTTCAGATCCCTGTTTATGAACAAAGCCAGAGTACATCCCAGTTAAATCATTTGCACCATGTAAAGGTGTTTGTTATATGCAACAATGAAAGTGTTTAACTTATATAACTGATTTGGTCTTCTCTTAAGTTTTCTCCAGCATGTGGTAGAATATAAGGATGACGCATGGTTGTCATCGAAATAACTGTTGGAATCTTTGTTTAATGCAAGTGTTGCCCGTTTAACGCTATGAATCATTTTGTTTAATTCTTAAAGTCAACATATAATCTTGTTGGGGATCAAGTCTTACATATTTTGCTTGAAATCTATTACAATAATATGGCAGCTATTCTACCAAATAATCCAAATTGGACATATTTTTGCAGCTTTTGTAAGATAAAACTACCCAGAACTAATTACTATGCTGAGATATTGTCATAACGATCCTTAGTTTACCACCCTACAATCTTTCCTGACCTCCTGTCCTCCGTTGATGCTACTCATTTTGATCATAGATTTCACAAAAGCTTCTTTGAAAGCTTTTTCTGAGCTAGCAAACTTATAAACTAAATTTTTAGTCTTTGGATGACTGAATAGAGCTTGGTCTGAAGAAAACAGGCTCTTTCCCTGCAGGATAAGCCTGTAGTATGTGTTATCAAAAGTTGTTGAAGAAGGATCCATGGTAGCACCTGCGTTCTTGGCCTTATTATGGATGGGACAAACATTCCTCAAACTTTCTGCAAATGAAGGATTTATTGTAGGATCCACGTTGTTTGTGTTTATTCTGCTTTGGAAGGATGAACAGTGAGAAAATCCTAGGGTATGCCCTCCTACACATACAAAAAGATAGTCATCTCTCTGGTCATTAATTAAATGTGATATGTCAATGACTTCGCACAGTTGTGGATTGTGTACCTGAAAGAGCTGCAAGGTCCTCCATTGACAAACCCCTCTGGGAGAAGCTCTGTTGCAGTTGAGAGATGTTGAAGGTTGGAGCAGGCAATTGTACTGTTTCGCTAGCCTTTGATGTTCTTCCGTCTTTTCTTCCTTTAGGTACATCCCAAGTTGGTCCTCCAGCCTGTAAGACAGTCAGCTTGATAACTCGATTGTTTATAAGATGTATAGTTATGAAAATAACTGTTAGATAGTTTCATTGTCTTACAAGGACGACAGCATCCCTTGCGGCCAAAGCCAAAATATCAGCACAGGAGACAACACCAGGGCACAAAGCTTCTACTGCTTTCTTTGCACTGTCAATGACATAGAATGCACGCAAAGAAATATTAGGAGGTCCATCTTTTTCTGCTTTGTTATTTCCCTTTGAATTTAACAGAACAGAGGCATCACATCCCTGAGAGAAAAAAAAAAAAAAAAACAAATTAGTTAGAGCAATAAGAAGTTCTGGATTTTAAAAACGTTTTTGGAAAATGTTTTACCCTTACGAAACAGTCGTGAAAATGCATCCGAAGTAATGCTGCAGGGACAGTCTTATCTTTTTCTGCTGCAGCCTTGACAGAGTTTGCAATGATCCACTCAGCGGCAGGACATGTTTCTTCATAGTAATTCAAACTCAGCGCATTTGCTGGTGAAGATAATGAAAGTATGAGGAGTGAGCTCAAGAATGCTGCAACAAAAGTCATGATTAAAACTCTGTTTCAGCTATTAACTCCGGTTTTGTGCCGAGATAATTAAGCATAATAAGAGTATTTATAGAGGCAGAGAATTACTGTTGACAGTAATTAAAATGTCGCCCCAAAAAAAATGAATTTGTTAGCCAAAAATGCCAGTAATGGAGTCTTGAATTTGAAGCATTCTACAAGAAAATGCTTGTCGGTTGTCACATCTAACTGCGGTTGTCACATCTAACTGCAGGGAGATATGTGACCAAATTTACTGAATTTTAAGGCATATTCATGATTGAATATCACTTTTACTTAATATAATATAAAACTCATTATAATACATCATGTTGAAGATCAAGCCTTGTTTTGGCTTCGTAATATCTATCTACAGACACAGAATAAGATCAAATTTACTGGGTTCATTTCCCGAATTTTAAGTCCTACTCAGGATTGAATATCAGTTTTATGTAATATTATAACTCACTATAAGACATCCTCCAATTTCACCATGAAATAGCTAGAAGTAGCACTAGGTAACTATGATACAACCTTTCAGCTACAATGTTTCGGATTTTGCCTTTTGACAGTGGAATAAAAGCTCATGAGAAACAAAATCATCAAATAACACGTTTCACATTGTGGCAAAATGAGACTACAATTTTGTTAAAGAATGATGGCTGATGCATGATGCCTGATGCCTGAAGGCAGGTAGTTAAGATTAAGGCATCAGAGTCGTTATTTTTGTCTTCAGAAGATTGTTTCTCAAGTTTTCTTTTATTTGTAATGGTAGGTCTCTTATCTAACTATGTATCTGATGGATTTTCTGCTGTAGCCTGGTAGGTTTTACCAGACAGTGTCGAGTAGGAAGACGTAGGTTGCAATGAATTAGTCACAGTAAACTTTTATCATTGCCTGTTAGGCTGAGCTTGAATTTCTTTGGGCCCAATGTGAGCCTAGCCCATTGGCGGTTTTAGCAAAACTGGTTTTGGTCTCACTAATACCTGCATCCAAACGGATACTATCATCAACCGCATTCCCTTAAACCCTAGCATTTAAATCCTGATTTTGTTTCCTTCTTCCCCGTCTCTGCTCAGCTGCAAAACCTTGAATTCGCAATGGGATCCAAAAACAAAAACAAAAGAAAAATTAAGTCGAATGATGAATCAGATAATAACAAAAAGATCATCACAGATTCTCGATTCGCAGCCGTACACTCGGACCCTAGGTTTCAGAATGTTCCGAAGCAGAAATCGAAGGTCGCGATCGACTCCCGATTCAACCGCATGTTCACCGACAAAAACTTCGCTTCGTCGTCGGCATCGTCGGACAAAAGAGGCAAGCCGAAGAATAAGCTCGAAAGCTCGAAAAGCTCTCTGCGACATTATTATCGAATTGAAGAAGAAGAAGATAAAGGAAGCTATGACGATAAAGAAATTGAAAAGGAAGAAGAAGAAGAGAAAAGTGAAGATAGTGATGGCGAGAGTGAGAGTGAGAGTGAATTCAGGGGAAATGCCGACGTGGCGCTGGGAATTGATTCGGAGGAGGATGACATGGAGGAAAGCACTACTGATGAAGACGAAGAAGTTTATGCTGATGAAGAGCCTGAAGAAGAGGTAGAATTTTGATATGTTGTTTTGCTTATTGAAAAATATTTGTTTCTGTAAAAACGTCAAATTGAGAATTTTTATTTAAATTTTATGCTAAATTTATTGGATTTATTATGTGGAACAGCAAGAAGCTATACCAGAAATTGAAAAAGAAACTCACAGGCTAGCTGTAGTTAATATGGACTGGAGGCATGTTAAGGTAAGTTATTGAGCTCTAGAATTGCTTAAAATACCAAAAAAGAAAATTTTGTTTTATCAATTATCTGACATTTCGTAGTAGAAATGTATTTTATGAATTATATGACATTTTGTACTTGAAATGAATTATTTTGCCATGGTAATGTCTGCGCATTAGGCTCAAGTTTTTTTGTCGTTTTGACGTAGGCGGTTGATTTGTATGCAATATTGAACTCGTTCCTACCCAAAGATGGGCAAATTTTGTCTGTGGCTGTCTATCCATCTGAGTTCGGAATTCAGCGTATGAAAGAGGAAGAAATTCACGGGCCTGTTGGTTTATTTGATGGTGAAAATGAGAACAGTGAGGAGGAGGATAATGATGAAATTGATGAGGAGAAATTGCGCGCATATGAGAAAAGTAGGCTAAGGTGATTTATTGCCTATTTCTGATTTTTCATGTATTTCTACATCTGTACTATTATTTATTTATTAATTATATTCTGTTATATTTTCAACATCTCATTTTAATGACGAGTAAAGATTGAATTGTGAATGATTTTTTTTTTCTGACTGGAATGATTCTTGGGGCAAAAAGAGTCATCTTCTCTCATCCTTGCCTTAGAAAAGGAAAGAAAAAATATATATCTTTAAAAGAAAAGAGCTGTTAAATCCTTTGATGGAAGCCTTGATGATGTTGCTAGGAATAAATATGGCTTGTTTGGTTTAGTTGTCGAATATATTGTTTGTAAAGGCAAGTAGATATAGCTTCCATAAGAAGAGGCTCCAACTTAATTGGGGTTGTTGAAAAAATTAATAGCTTTGGCATACTTTATAAACAAGTCTATCGCAGATTTTAATCCCAGGTGTTCTTCTTTCTGAATTTCTTTGCATAGTTTCTTCACTTTTTGGAGGGTCTTATATTTTGGCCCCTTTGTATTTCTCCAATTTAATTTTGAGTCTTTAATCTCACTAACTAAATATTCTCTTATAGGCTGTTCTTCTGCCACTCTTGAGGGTTCTATAATGCATGTATGTATGTAGAGTTTATTTTGAACTGTTTTATTTTGAAATCATGATCTTGTTAGGTAAAAAAAAATACAATCAATCCACAGAGCTGCTTTACTGTACTTCGCTGCAACAAGATGTTACTTTTTTACCTTGTATACCTTTGTTTTCCTCTTTCCATTTTGAAGTATTCATATAATTTGTTGAGTTTTACGCCCAGGTACTACTATGCTGTAGTGGAATGTGATTCTAGTGCAACGGCAGATTACCTTTACAAAGCTTGTGATGGTGTTGAGTTTGAAAGATCTTCAAACAAGCTTGATTTGAGATTTATTCCTGACACTATGGAATTTAAACATCCACCACGAGATGTTGCAACAGAGGTATGTCTTCTACCAATAAAAGTACAGTTATTGAGTACCATCATAACGGAAAATAAATATTTCTTATGCCTTTTTGCGGTGGCTAAGTCTTGCAACCTGTCTTTTTAGACCTAGGTACTTAGAGGCTAGATAAAGCAGCAATTACAAAAATGTTGATTTCTCTGTCTTTGTTCAGGCACCTGTCAACTATGGGGGTTTAGATTTTTTTACAAAAGCACTGCAGCATAGTAATGTTCAGCTTTCTTGGGATGATGATGAACCAGATCGTGTAAAGACCTTGAAACGAAAATTTAATGCTGACCAGGTTGGTATGCTTGTTCTGGAATCCATTACAAATGTTACTTCCAACGATTATTTGTTCTCTTGTGAAGTTTCAGTTTTATATAACATGAAGTTCAAATTTCACTGTATTTCGAAGACAATGGAAATAGAAATGGCATTATAGAAGTGATAGTTGTTTATACTTTCCACTCGTTAGAATCCATTAATGACAATATTACTGATTCTGGTTTCGTGTTTATATAGCTTGCTGACTTGGAATTAAAGGAGTTTTTGGCATCTGATGAGAGTGAAATTGATGATGAAGATGACAATGTTATAGAGGAGCAATCTGATAAGAAGTGTAAAAAACAAGATAAGTACCGTGCTTTACTCCAGTCAGGTGATGGTTCTGATGAAGATGGTGAGGAGGATGGCCAGGATATGGAGGTCACTTTCAATACTGGCTTGGAGGATATAAGCAAGCGCATTCTAGAGAAGAAGGATAAGAAATCAGAAACAGTTTGGGAGGCTTATCTCAGAAAAAGACGTGAGAAAAAGAAGGCTGGGAAAAATAAATCAAAGTACTCATCAGATGATGAGAGTAGTGATACAGATCATGAAGCATTAGAAGAACCAGATGATTTCTTTGTTGAAGAGCCCTCGGTCAAAAAAGGTAAGAAGGAGGCTCGGGGTAAGAGGGAGAAAGAAGAAAAGCAACAGCAAGATGCAGATATGGATGCAAATGCAAGCACAGCAGAGCTTGAGTTATTAGTCGCTGATGACAAGGGGCCAGAGAATGGCCTTAAGGGATACAATTTGAAACATAAAAAGGCCAAAGGGAAAAAGGGAAAAGAAGTTCCAGTAGAAGATAAAATACCTACAGCTGATTACGAAGATCCTCGGTTTTCTGCTTTGTTTAATTCTCATCTTTTTGCCTTGGATCCCACTGATCCACAGTTCAAAAGGTATGAACAATCTAGTGCATAAATCAATTGAAATTTGTTTCAGAACATAAATTAAACTAATTAATGCTCAATAAAATTAACATATACAATATGAACCCTAATGTAGCATATTGGTTAACCCACCTGACCGCGAGTATATTTAATGTTTGATGATCCTTTTTCTCCCAATTTACTGTTTCTCTTCTTCTATGAATTAATTACCTTGTTCCAATACTTCAAAAAATTCCAAAGTTATTCTGTAATAAAAATGCTGCTTTGTTCATAAGTTGGCTTCTGGTATTGGGTACTGAAGATCCAAGTTTGGTATTTGCAGGAGTGCGGTTTATGCTCGACAGATAGCACAGAAACAGCAGAAGGGTGACCAGCGAGAACTGGTGAGCAGAGAGGCTATTAAGTCACCAACAAATGCTCAATTGCCATCTGACAATCCTGAGATGAGCTCTCACATGAAGTCTAATGTTTCCCAATCGAAGAAGGAAAAGCATGAGTTATCTTCATTAGTTAGATCACTGAAGATGAAATCCAAGCAAATTCAAATGCCTTCCAATGGTAAGATGCCAAAGAAAGATGATGGGTTTCAATCTAAAGATGTAGAGAAGAAACATGACATTTCAACATTGGTTCAATCCATAAAGAAGAAGACCAAATTACAAAAAAAAATGAAATAAAGAGAAGATAGCAGCTCTGTTTCCCGGGATGTTATTGTCACTGCTCAGTAATTGAGAGCAAGGAGAGTTTCATAATGACAATGGGATGAGTTTTTCTTTCCCAGTTATGTAATTAAGTTAAAGTTTTTACTTCTGTGGTCATTGTTATCTTTTTGAGCAGTTTAATTTGTTATACAGCAAAAGAAATAAGACTATTAGTGTTGGATCTCCGTCCTTTGTCATTACGTTGATGGACAATGAGAAAGTTATTTTGCAGAATGATGCTAAAAGTTGCAGATTTCACAAAATGTGACATAAACCTCTCTTTGCTGCTTGATGAGCTTGGAGAGTCTATAGTTTTTGTTTCCTTGTTGTAATTGTTTTTTTTTTTTTTTTTTTCCTATGGTATTAGTGATTGTTGAATCCTGTCAAATAATTTTGTTTACGTTAAGCTCTGAAGCCTTTTGACAGAATTGCCCTGGAAACATGTTGGTTGAACACTTGAACCCACTACTGCCCATTCTCATATTCATTGATTTTTTTTTTTTTGGGTAATTCTTTGAGAATGGAGATATTGTTCCAGCAAAAATCCCACCTTATTCTTTGTTTCAGTATCTTCATATTTTAGAATTTTTGTTAGCTCATTCTGTGTGAACGTGCAAGGTTTTCAGAACTTGCGTAACATCTCTTTCATCTTTTACTCCCGTTTGCAGATTTGTTCCAAAATATTAAGCAAGTTCTTGCGTAAATTGAGCTAAGAATTTTAGTTCCTTCGTAGTTCCGAATGAAAGAATGTATCGATAATGTAAAAAGACGTATTTACCCAACTTAAGGGTTTTGCAATTCCCGACTCGAAGTCCAAAAGAAATTGATCATAGAAATATAATTGACAACTGATGAAAACCTGCAACTCCCAAACTTTCAAACTCAAAAACAAAAAATTCTATAATACTGGTCTGAGTTCATAGGAAATATATGTATTTACAACACCAAAAAATAGAGAGAGAAAATGCTTCTAGTAAGTCATGGTATATTTCCCGGAATGAATGACCACTAACACATATGATAAGATATCCTCAAAATGATAAAAGGAATGATCAGATTCAGATAATGGCAAAGAATGGAACTAGAATCATCACAAGTAGAGCGCAAGTGAAAGGGTGCAACTTCAGCGAATGACTTCCAGTAGGTGGTGGTGCAGATAAGGGCGAGTTACTGCCAGCTTTGGCTTCTGGATTGACAGCAGTTGCCGGGGGAACTGAAGATTTTGGTGGGTGAATTGGAAGAGTACTGGAGTTCTCAACACCATAACCTGAAAAAATAGATCTCAGGGTTACAACTATAGAAGTTCAAGTGAGAAAGAGAAAAAGAAAAAAAAAAGGGTCAGCCAATTCTACCCAAAAGAATTATACTCACAGTCAGATGGCTTCCATCCCAAAACATTCTTCTCTCGATCAAAGATAATATTATAACCGGTCATGAAGTTTTCTGGATTCAAGGAAATAAATTCATAGTATATACAATATGGCTGTTAGTAAGGTAACGTTTTGGGGACCAAGAGTAATATCAATGTAATAATAATTCCAAAATGAAACACTCCTGTCTTGAGAAAATTGGATTCTTTAAGGTTTTGCAACAGAGAGAACTAGATCTTGAGAAAGTTGAGACAAAAGTGAATACAAGAGAAAATTGTGTGTGTGTGTATAGTATGCTTGCATTTGGCTTCCTTGAACATCAAGCTGGCTATGTATATCTAATTCAGTAAAGAAAGACGTTATTCTCATTATTCATATTTTTTAATTTCTAACACAGACAAACAATGAAACCAGTAAAGAATAATAGATGCCAGAAAGAGTTGTGTATCATAAGTTTTCAATGATTATAAAATTGTTAGTATATTAAGTATGGGTAAAATGAGATGAACATGTTTGTGAATCTGACATAATCTACCAAAAGCAATCCGTTCCCAATCAATTCCTCTTCTAGAAAACGGAAGAGAGAGAATAAAGGTAGCATGAATTAGAAAGTAAAATTTGAAAATGGCAGCAACTCAAGGGAAACCAAAACATCAATGTGAACAGAAAATTAAAGAAATATGCAAATATTATTTGTAACAAGATACTCACGTCCAATGATATTCACACTATCACTTTTGACGACACCCAGACAATATAAAGATAAATCCTGGAGAAAAAAAAAAGAAAAAATTTCAGTACAAGTCCAGACGCAGAAACTAAAAATCATAGCAGTAAAAATGAACCTTACCTCAGCAATTGCTATTACAATTGGATTATTGACATAAAACGTGTCACCACCTTTCATTGTGAGATTCACATCAGGATAACTTATGCTGGTTTGATTTGGACTGCATGCAAAGAAAAAAATCATTGCTTGATTTTAGATGGAAAAGCTAACACAACTGCAGCCAGTGAAATGTAGAAATGACCTTAATACATAACAATATTCGAAAGGGAGATCTGAATCAGATGTGTAACGTTTTTCCTTGGCCAGGGAGTTGAACTGCAAAAACACATCAGTTACTCGTAATAACTTTAACTTCATTTAAGAGATTAAGCTAAATAATTTAGACTACTTACAGTCTCAGAAATTTGCATATAAGCTGGGTCATTTAAGTATGTAAATGAGGTACCAGAGTCAAAAATTGCACTAAACTCCGTATTAGAATCATTACCCTCAACACTTATTTGAGTGATGGTGATATTGTAAGTTGGACTGTTAAGAAGTTTAACACAAAAAGATCAGTAAAGCCAGCATGAATCTTGGGTTGAGATTCTATATATGCCAAACTCAATACAAAAATTAGGAAGCGACCACTTACTGTGATTGCCTGAGGTAAAATGGAGTTTCTCCTTGATCTGAGCTTCCTTTATCTCCAAAACTGATTCTCCCAGATCCATCAGATCCGAAACACATGGAAAAGGAATTTGGAATTAGCCCTTGATTTGCTAATATGCTAGGAACTGATTCGTTGTCCATCCCAAGCCCAAATAGACCATTAGGAGCTGCACCATTCAAGAATGAACCAGTTTGAACCTGACCACAGCTGCAACAGAGTAGCCAATCTGAATTACAAGTACTATAAATAAATTGAAAGGGACATAAGTTCAACAGTTGGTGAATATGAATATATCAGTGATTGTATTCAAAACCTTCAGGAAGTTTCATAAAATCCCTTATCCCTTCTGAGGTTTAATTATATCATTACCCCCCTGAGCATAAATAAACTTACTGAAAGGATTTTCTGTCCCCTATGCTGAAGCCACATGAGAGATTTCAACAAAAAAATAAAAATAAAAACCCTACCCAAAAGTAATCCGAGAATCAACAACTTTAGTTTGCTTATCATCTGTGATTAAGTGCAATACATCCTCCACCAAGAACCCAGTAGAGGTAGTGCCATCAGAAAGATAACGAACTTGATAAGGACAAGTACTACTAGCTGAAGGACATTGGCTTTGTAGTTCACACAAGTTGCTGTTACAAGGAACCTTTGAACTTGTTGACGATGTATTAGGGCTGTAGATATTAAAATCGATCACCTGTATTACAAGAAATTTCAGAAGAGCGAGGATAACATATATTACAGATAAATTTTATCATCAAATAGAAGACCAAAGGGAGAGTTCAACACTGTAGCCAAGTTAGGAAATCAAAAACAGAGTCCCAGAAAAGATGCATTTGAGTAACCTTTCAGAATACTTTTCAGTGTGGTCTATTGAAATTAATAGTTTTACCAGAAATGACACTAAAGATGCGATGATGAATAGAAAAAAGCTTGTAGCTATCAAGCACCATAATGGAGGCATGCTAAGTTTCCAAGTTTCAGTTTCAAAATCTCTGATCATTCGATTATATAATAAAAGTTTCCTAAAACTATCCTTGGACAAATATGTCTCCTTCAAAATTTGCCCAAAGCAAACAAAAATCTTAGAAACTAAAAGTTATCCTCCAAACATTTGAGTCCATCCAACAAATCATTAATAGAAATCTAAGCAACAACAAAACTCGAAGCAAGTATCACACCTGTCCTTTTGATGTATTCAAGCCACGCACACAACTACTACAATCGCAGGACAACCAGAACAGGTCACTGCCAGTGTCAAGTGCCACAAGAAATGATAAACCCGGTGTCCCCACGGAAACATTGGCATAATGTAAGCTGAATTTCCAAGAAAAACAGGGGAAACATTAGTCCCATGTCATAATCATTTCAAAACCTTAACACCTACTTAGGTTGTTGATAACATCATAATCTTAAATGAGACACAAAGAAACTGAAACACTTTACCTTTTAACTATCTTTTATACCCCTAAATTCATAAGCTTTTAGAAACAAACGGGGAAAATTACTAAAAAAAATTCTAAAATGTTTATTCAATCAAAAAATAAATTACCCATGCAAACATATATATAAACAAAATATTTTGAATGACATAAATTAATTTTCTTAATTTTTTTTTTATTATCATAACATAAATTATATCAGTTTTAAGATATGGTATAATGTTACTCATTAGCATTTAGCACATGAGAATTATAATTCAGTGGCTAGAAAAAATTAATGTAATTACACTAATCAATATGAATCAAGCATATGAATAACACTGACCAATGTTGTTGAAATTACTATTCGTACAATTCAAACAAACTCAGGACTTAAAGCCAGTTGACTCGGTAATGAAACCAAGAATGAACTGAAAACGGATCACCCTACGGTTCTTAAACAATCATCAAAATTACTATTCGTACAATTCAAATAATAATAATAATAATAATAATAAAAAGAAAGCCAGAGCTTAGGCTAACAGAGATTAGAGTACATACTATCCCAAAGCATTGAGTCGATAAGTATCGTTTCCGTAATTAAAAGTTAGCGGCGTCTGATCATTCGCAGATGCGAGTCCACGTCCTCGGAAATAACGGTCATGGTGTGCCAAAGCAGAATAGTAGGCTAAACTTCCTTTCTCCGGTAAGTCATCGACGGAGAGAATTCCTTTAACCGGATCCGAATAACGGTGATGGATGCTATACCCGAACGTACCGAAACCGTAACAGCAGGAAGCAAAGCCGAACAATATCAATAACAAAGAAAAGAACGAATAATAATAATAACTAGAAGAAGCCATTGCTTTGAAGAAGAAGAATTTTTTTTTTCTTTTCGAATGAAATTTATGAAAGAAGTGTCGTTTTGTTTATATTATAAGAGAGAGAATTGTCGTTTTGGAGAGAATTAGGAGGAGTTCTGTGTTCTAAACTCACCTGAATATTTCGTTTCAAAGTAATGGAAGGGGAAGTCAAAATCTCTTCGTGAGACGATGACTCTTCAGTATGAAAAGCTGGCCGCGGCTGTTTGGTGCCAAAGCGTGTGAGATGAGGTCCGGGATACGTGGGTCCCACTAGTTTAAAATTTTAAATTGATTTATATTTTTTTCATTTTAGCGGTTGGTCCTTCTTTTTCTAGAGTTTTACCCTTTTCTTAAAAGATTTAAATATTTAATCAAATGAATATTCAATTGTTGTTAAGATCTAAAAAATCTTTCTTGTTTGTCTGCCTCAATTGTAAATTAACGGATTAAACTAATCATTTTTTTATATTATGATTAACCTTCTTCTTCTTTTTTTCTTAGATATTTTTGAATGAACGATAAGAAATTCAAACTCGACTAACATCGTAAATTGATCTTTATATACTATTAGAGAAAGTCAATAAGTTTTAATTCTCAACTTGTATAATTTTTAATCTATATAGTTATATATTTATTATAGTCTCTTGATTATTTTATATAAACTTAGTCTTTA